>VRYO01002774.1:9862-30946 GCA_009812075.1 Sialia sialis
TGCTGCAGAAAACGGTTCTGCAGGGATGGGCCCGTCTCTCTCTCCTCTTGCTTCAGGCGTGGTAAGAGTCTTCGAAAACTTACATTTTTTTTCGTCTGTGTTTGGCAGTACGATTTACCTAGTGCATTAATCTTCGATGTATTAAAACATCTTTTCTGTCGTAAGAGTTTCAGAATGATATCGTAGCTTTTCCACGCGTCGCATTTAGACTTGACGTTCTCCCTTAGACGTTCGTATTTGCATTTGGAAATTTAATTTACTCAGTACGTGACTGGACCTCAAAATTTCTATGTTTTCTTCTCTTCTTTAATTAAAAAAAAAATCTTGCGTAGGAGGTTATTTTAATCATGGGGTTTTAAATTTATTTCAGCATCCTATTTTGCGTTAAATTGCAGTAGCGGGTGTTACAGGATATTTACTTTTCCTGTTTTGAAAGCCTTTCAACCTGTGAGTCGTTCAGTTGTTTGATATCTCCCTCGAGATGAATGTAATTGTGTTTTTGAACCAGATGCGTTTATGCTTATTTGATTACTGTTGTCAGTCAAGCGCCAAGACGCCTTCGTGATTTATTTTTATTTAGAATATTTTCGATTGTTGTGTTTCGCCTCTCTTGATAATCTGAAATACATGCGCTGATAATTTTGGGGTAAAAAGAACGGTTGAAATGTCAGTGGAGGTTGTGAGCGTTGCTCTGTCTCTTGAAGTCCATCGAAAAAGTGTGGATGTTTGAGGGTGGAGGGAAGTAAAATCCAGGATGCTTTGTGGGAAAATTGAGATCTCTTTAAAGGCAGGCGGTGCTGATTTGCCATTCCCCACTACCTGATCTCCCTCTTTGTAGTGCTGTGCCGTCTCTTTTATCCCATCCATACAGAAACGTTTAGTGAAAAGAAGAGGACAAATTTGGTGGGAGTGGAGATAAGCGGGAAATTGGTTAAGGGAAAAATTTCAATGTGTAGTGTTCGGATGGTAGGCTGAAATCTTTTGGTTCTCCTAGTAGTAGAGCAGAAAAAAACCCCAAGAGAACTGTTTTGATTCTAGTTTCCTCAGCGATTTTCTGACGCAGAGAGCGGTTATTTAATTGCCGGGGTGCTTTCAACACCATTTTTTCCCTACTGATCTTGTCCGTGCACTGATACCACTGAATAGACTGGGTTGTCATCTCGGCCAGCTTCAAAGGACTCTTTGAGATAAAACCTTAGGGTCGTTTTCAGTGTTTCTTGCTCCGTGACAGAAAATAAAAGGAATTTTTAAAGGGAAAAGTGAAGATCTCTTGTATCTCATTTTATTTTTGTATAGCTTGAAAGCGAAATGTGTGGAGCTGCCAGGCTAATGAAAACATAATTTCGTGTTATGGATTCCATTGGTTGATTAACCCCCTTATTTTTACGACACAGTGATATCTGTAAACGCGGCATTTTTATTTTGACACTTAGCTGATGATCTCTTTAGAGAAAGAACATGGACTGAAGAACTTAAACGACGGATCGTTGTCTCCATAATTACGAGAATGGTGCTTATAGGTGTAGGGAAAACAGCGAGGAATTTTGAAAACTTCATGTCGTTTCTGTAAAGTATCGTAGGAGTGGGTTATCTCGTGGATCCGTAGAAAAGCATTTGCGTCCCACGATTTTCGCTTTTTTTCTCTTAGATCACTCAGTACCGGCTTTAAGTTAGAGACTTTTGTGTATTCCCTGGGGATTGTTTATTTAGTCTGCTTTGATCGTGCACGGGAGTCGAGTGCGGAAGGGGCTCGGGTATCACCACTTAACTATGTGTGAACTGCCTTCTCTTGTGAGGTTTACCCAGCTCTGTGGAGCTGTCACTTCGTTTCTTTATCCACATGGATGTGATGGAACCACGGTTTTCTAAAGGAAAAAATACCTACTTGAAGCTTATAAACAGATTTTACTACCTCTGTAGAAGATGAGAAGCAGCATTTGCGCACTCGTTTCTTTAGGTGATGATTAAAGGTGATATGGGGTCTCAGCGCCGATATTTTGGGATAGGGGAGGATTTGGCTTCTGTTGGCTGCCCTTGTTTTTCCTGTCTGTAGTGATGAGTTGAAGACCTTACTGGGGTTTGTTATGGACGTACACTGTCAAGAAAATACTTCAATATTTCTGTTAGAAACATAAAGCAATCCTGACTTTAGAAACTGCTCGTGGAGGCTTTTACTTCGTGGATGCTTTTACTTCGTGGAATGGTCTGGGCAGGACTCGTTAGCAGAAGGCTCTGGAATATCTGTCAGTGCTTTGAATAAACGCTGCCAATTTCGCGCAGAGCTGTCAGTCGCTGCAAGCCCAGGCTTTTCTTCACGTTATTCTGGAAAGTGATGCTGATCAAGGCGATGTTATCAGGCACAGCGCAGTCCTGGCAGCCGGGAGCGCTGGCGAGCGCTCCTGCGAGCGGCTCCGGCAGCGGGAGAAGCGGAGGGGAAGCGGCTGCAGCGCCCGCTCCGCCGTGGTGGCCGGAGGATGTTTTGCAGCTTCCAAACGAGGTTTTACAGGCAGGGAAAAGCCCGGCACGGCTGCCTCGGAGTTGTCAGAGACTCCGAGTGCTCGGCTCGGAGCCGCTGCTGCCTCACGGGCGGGACCGAGCCGCCGCAGCCGCTGTCGCTGGGCGTCCCCCCCGGCAGGTTCCGTCGAGTCCGGTGTTCTGTGACTGGGGGTCAACAGACCGATCTGTGTCCTCCTCTTAAAGAGACGAGCTCTTGTCTGGGATGTAGTGAACAGCATGTAGTGAATCCCTGTTTCTGTGTCTTGATGCGGGTAATGAGGATTTTCGTGGGAATCTAGAAATCTTTTGCATGTGAGATTGTTATTCCGGGCTCCTGATAGCTAAAAGTCGTCTCTGCTCCCGCGTCCCCAAGGAGCAGCTGACAGATTTTTGAAGGACATCCTGACACCGCTGCTCGCTCTGCGAGCAGGCACAGCCTGCCTTGGCAAAAAAGAGGAGCTCGGAGCAGACGAGAGATGCTGCCAAAATTTCTGTCCGCCCCATCCGCCGGGAGGAGCGCGGGCGGGGCTGAGAGTGAGCCTGGGCTGGGGGGGTCCCGCAGGGTTCAGCGCGGAATCCTCCAGGCCTCCCGAGCAGGAGGAGCCCGGTGTTTCGGGTGGCCGGGGCGCCGTCCTGCCTCTCGTGTGGAAGGTGATGGCGAGGTCCTTGCACCTCTGTCGGCAGCTCCGCGCTGGCGATTTGGGCTCGCTCCGAGGTCCAGTCGTCCTTGGTGCTCAGGCAGATCCTATGTACGCCGAGTTCTCATTATTATTGGGGTTTTTCATGTGCTGCTTTCGGGCGGCGGTGAGGGCTGGAGCTGCCCTCCGGGGACAGCCGCCGCACAGAGCTCATCGGTTTCCTTGGGAGGAGAAACAGCAGAGCTGTTGCTCCATCTGTTCTCCTTCACAGATTCCCCTGCTGTCTCCCGCTGAAGTCCAGTGCCCTAATTTAGCACCAATGGGAGCCCCTCAATTCTGGTGAGCGCCCCTGGGATTTTCCCAAGCCCCAGCAGCGAGCAGGACGTGTTCTTCAAATTTCCGTCGAAGGCACCACCTCTGATACACTGCCCGTGGAAACGGCGCTTTTAAATAATTGCTGATGTAACGGTGATGTTCAAACACGAGTCTCCCTTCATGTGGTGCTCCACAGCCGGTTTTGCTCTTCGCCTTTATTTTTTGCCTTTGCTGGTTTACCAGTTCCTTCTGGCAGCCACCACTGTTCTGAGCGCAACGTGCGTGGCTGGGCTAGTGACGTGTAAAGGAAAAGGAGAGGATTGGCTGAAAATGTGAAACAGGGAGGGAGGATGAGTGCGCTCCGAGGCGGTGTGAGGGCAAGCACCTGGCAGGCAGGGGAACATGGAGGAAGAGCTCTCTGAACGCACCAGGGGGTGAGACATGGTGAGAGGTCGTGTAGAAGTGAATGACGCCTCAGCAGGTCACCGAGATTAATTCCTCCATGAGTCGGGTCAAACGGGCTCTAAGAATGGGTCCAGCAGAGAGAAGAGAGTAGGGAATGGTTTGAAGGCAAACGTAAGAGGAGGGGGTTTAAACAGAGGTTAAATTGTCTGCTGTGATACCGGGGGAAGTGTCTGAGTTAAAAGTGTTTAATACAACTTAATTCTTTAATACAGCATAATAATGCAGTTAGAGTCAGTGAATTGAAACGCAGAGGGTACCTCAGACTGGAGACACTGAAAGGAAGGATTAAGTGGAAAGGTGACCAAAAAACACCGTGTACAAAGGCACACTTGAGACTGTTGAGCTGGATGTGGAAGGGAAAGCACAAACAGGTAGGGAAGAACAGTCAGGACTCAGCCAAGCAGAGCAGTGGCTTCACACAAGCAGCAAGGCTGGATTCTGCCCCCGTGTGTTATTCCCTTCATGGCAGCACTGTCTGTTGTAACTGCCCCTCGATATTTAATATTATTGAGCACTATTATTGACTGTGACCCAGAGCTGTTTTCCTGAGTGGTGTGAGGATCAGACACTCGTGTCCTGGGTTGGGAAAGCAGTGTGGTAGGATCTGGGTGCCGAGATGTTGCTGGCAGGTGAGCAAAGCTGCCTGACACATCACTGTCCCCAGTGGAAAATGGCAAGAGGACAAGCTATGCCAAAACACTCAAGTGGGGTGGTGAGGGTTAAAAATAAGTGAAGACAAATTCACTTAGTGAGCTGTAAACAAGCACTGGGCGATGGTGCAAAATTAGAGATGTAGCAGAAAGATGAAGAACTTATTTCATGGTCAATGAGTAGTAAATGAACGGAATAAAGAAATTGTAGGCTGCCAGATACTTCTCAAAAGGTGAGTGTCTCTGTGAGCCAAATGTGCAATTACTCTGATTTTGGCCATTCATTAATCTGTTTCTGCTAGCACTGCTGGTATTTCAGGCACCAGAATGAATAACTCCAGCTTGTTGTTCCAGTGTTATATTTGAGGAAAATCTGCCTTTGATGAGGTTTTTCTGCCTAACGGGAGGATGTTGAGCCCAAAATTCTTGGATTTCTTCATTGTAAACTGAGTCACAGGTGGGTGGGAAGAGGCTGTGTGTTTTACCTCTGAGGGTATCAATATGTGACTTTTCAGGTCTTCCCAGACGGACTTATCCTTGCTGCAGGTTAATATTAAGGAAATATATCAGTCTTTCCTGTGGCTTTCATAAACATTATTGCATTTTTCCGGGGTGTTTTGAACTACTGTGTAAACCCAGCAGCTTCTCATGTATTGTGAATGACATCGTTGCAAAAGAAGAAATCTAGGGCACATTGGGAGGGGGAAGTCTGGGTGACAATTCTGTAGTGATTGGGTAGGAATTGGAGATTTCTGCACTTAACAATCAAGAAAAGAAAAGGGTTAAGCAGCAAACCGTGAGCACTTGCATTGTGTACTGTGTGCAAAGGGTTATTGAACAGATCTGTGTCCTCTGTGAATTGAGGTGGATGCACAGCAGCAGCTCTGTAGCTTTCCCTCAGCCTTCTGCTGCCGCCCCCGCTTCCCCCCGAGCTGTAAGAGATTCGGTAGCATCAGTGCAGCAGAAGTAAAATGTAACATTCAGGTACTGCCAGGACCTCCTGGAGTTAAAAAAATCACATCTGCAGCCAGCTGTGCTGGAGCAGACCAAGAGCTGTTCCAGTGTGCCAGGATAAGAACCTTGCTGTGAAGCTGTGCTGAGTTGTGAAGATGCAAACAGATGTATTGATTTTTTTTTTTTTTTTAATTTAATATACAACTTTTGGCTGTGCTCCAGATTTTCTCCCTTTTTGAAAGCCTCTACGTATCCTATACATAATTTAAATGTTCTGTTTCAGTTTCCTGGAAATTCTTGGCTGCAGAAAGAAACACCATGAATATGAGAAGGGTTAAGATTTGTCCTTGACACACATTTATAGCCTCTTGCTTTTGGTCGATCAGGATCTCACAGAAGGCAGCTGGAATGGAGGTGCTGCCAGGGCCCATCTGTAGAAACTGCTGCTGAAGATCATTCCCAGAAGGATATTTTGAAATGCTTTTCTTCCCTCTTGTACCTGCTTTGGGGTGCAGTTGGTAACCGTTCCCTCTGTGTGGAAAGTTGGGAGAACGGAGTTTTGATGTTATTTTCTTTCCACTCATGGTCTGCAGCCTCTGTGTGGTATCAGCTCGCCTCTCACCACAATTCCTGGGCATGTCCTAAATGCAAAATCTCTTTGGTGCCAGTATTTATTTCTATAGAATAATTGAACTGCTGCAGCCTCCCATTTCCCCTGCCACCCGAGCCAACCCCATCCTGCTTTGGGAGGCTGGATGGGAGCTCATCTGTGGCTGGAGGTGATGTGACTGTCAGAGCAGAGACCCTTCTCTCCATTAATTCCTGTTTATTTCCCTTGTTTAGAGGGTGAGGCAGGAAAGACCCTTTCTTTTTTTTTCCCTTTTTTTTTTTTTTTTCGCCTTGAAGTTTAACAGGGGCAGAGCCGACTGCCTCCTTTAATTGCGCTCTTCAAATCCCTCTGGGAAATGTTGTGCTCAGCCGGAGCGTGCCTGGGCTGTGCTGACCCATGTTTAGCCGATGCCTGTCACTTCTCATCCACCTTTCCCTTGCACCGCTGTTCTCTGACAGCATCCTCTCGCTGCCTCTCCCGCAAGGAGCGGAGGGAGGAGGGGGCTCTGCTCCGCATCTCTTTTTTCACGGAGACACATCCATGACGCGCACCCGGCTGCGCGCATCCCCTCGCTCCATCTCCGCCGGGGCGTTTAAAAAAAATAGATAAAAATAGGAAAGGGAGGGAGGAGAAGCAGCCGCCGGCCGGCGGGACAGCGGCGGCGGGGGGAGCGCTGCCCCCTCCCCCGGTGGCTCCGGTGTCGCCGCGGCCTCTGGGTGGCGCCGCCGCCGCTGCTCGCCCAAGAACCGCGCGGGGCCGGCGCTCCGCTCACAGCGAGCGGCGGCGGCGGGAGCAGCGCTGCGGAGCTGCCGCCTCTCCTCGCCTTTCCTCTCCTCTCCTCTCCTCGGCTCTCCGAGCCCCGCACGGCACGGCCCGGGGAGAGGGGAGCGGAGCCGCCGCGGAGCCTCCCGCGCCCGCACCTAAGTTGTCGCCTCGCCGCCGGCGCGCCCCGTTCGCTCCGCGCCGGGAACTTGGGGTGTTCGCTGAAATTCTGGATTATGTTCCTGCTGAGCCGGTCTGCGGGGAGCTGAGCCAGGGGAGGAAGCATGCGGGGCTATTTAATGGTTTTCTGCCTTATTTGCTGCACCGCGGACGGGCAAATAGTGTATTCCATTGCCGAGGAAACAGAGCGAGGAGCGTCTGTTGGCAACATAGCAAAGGATTTAGGAATAGATGCAGCTACACTTTCAGCTCGGAAATTTCGCATGATCACCGGTTCAAGTAAGCAATATTTTAATATAAATGCCAGCACTGGGGCTTTGTCTGTTAACGAGCCCATAGACAGAGAACAGCTTTGTGAATTAAAATCGGTCTGTCTTCTGAATTATGAGCTCGTGTTAGAAAACCCTCTGGAGCTTTACAGGATGGAATTCAAAGTCTTGGACATAAATGACAACTCCCCCAGCTTTCCCTTAAGTGAATATCATATAAACATGCCTGAGTTCCTGTCACCTGGGGCACGGTTTACACTTCCCAACGCCCAGGATCTCGATGAAGGTGCTAACAGTGTCCAGAATTACACTCTGAGCCCCGACGAACATTTCTATTTGGAAATGCAGATACGTGGGGATGAGAGTAAATATCCTGAATTGGTGCTGAAGAAAGCCTTAGACAGGGAGCAGCAAGCCACTCACAGACTTGTGCTTACAGCCAAAGATGGTGGGAACCCTCCAAAATCTGGTGATGTCCCGGTCATTGTGACCGTGCTGGATACCAATGACAATGCACCAGAATTTGAGCACTCAGTCTACAGGGCAAGTATCTTGGAAAACTCCCCCAGTGGCACTTTGGTAGTCCAAGTGCATGCCACGGACTTGGATGAGGGTCCAAATGGAGAGGTCAGGTATTCCTTTAGCAATACAACTTCTGCTGACTTGCAGCGGATGTTCTCAGTGCACCCCCACAGTGGGGAGGTGACAGTCAATGGCGTTTTAGCTGTTCAGAGACCCCTTCTCGAGATGCTGATTGAGGCAAGGGACAATGGGGCATTTGGCATGTCCAGCACAGCCAAGCTGCTGGTGGAAATCACAGATGTGAACAATCATGGCCCCGAGATTACACTCACATCCCTTTCCAGTCCCATTCCGGAGGATGCCGCTCCTGGCACAGTGATTGCTCTGCTGAGTATTTTGGATAAGGACCCTGGGGAGAATGGGAAAGTAACCTGCCAGATCTCTGAAAACCTTCCCTTCCAGTTAAAGCCTTCCCTTCAAAACTACTACAGCCTTGTCACCAGTGAGCTTCTGGACCGAGAGCTGGTCAGTGAGTACAACATCACCATTACTGCCACGGACTTGGGTTCTCCTCCTCTCACCACTCAGAAGACTGTTTGGGTGCAGATTTCTGACGTGAATGACAACCCCCCCATCTTCAGTGCTGATGCATTTGATGTGTTTGTGGAGGAGAACAATCCACTTGGTGCTTTTCTCTACCAGGTCTCGGCATCTGACCCTGATATAGGGGAGAATGGACGGGTCTCTTACACGCTCAGGAATTCCACAGTTGCAGGCAGTGCCCTGACCAGCTTTTTGTCTATGAACTTGGCCAATGGCAGCATCTATGCAAAACGTGCCTTTGATTTTGAGCAGCTGAGGAGCTTCCATTTCCAAGTGGAAGCCAAGGACAATGGGTCACCAGCCTTGAGTGCTGCCATAAGAGTGAATGTTTACATCTCAGACCAGAATGACAACGCCCCAGCCATCCTGTACCCCACCAGCCACAACGGCTCACTGGCCGTGGAAGTCGTGCCCCGCCTGGCTGATGAAGACTACCTGGTGACCAAAGTGGTGGCAGATGACGAGGACAATGCCCAGAATGCTTGGCTTTCCTATCACCTCACCCACGCCTCGGACTCCACGCTGTTCCAGCTGTCGCCGCACACCGGCGAGCTGCGCACCACGCGCTCCCTGCGCTCCACCGACTTCCTCAAGCACAAGGTGGTGGTGGTGGTGCGGGACCACGGGGACCCTCCTCTGTCCTCCACCGTGACCGTGGGCATCCTGCTGGCTGACACCCTGCCCCAGGCACTGCCAGATTTCGATGACAGCGGGGAGCCACCCCTGCTGCTCAATGCCACCAACATCTACCTGATAGTTTCCCTCGCCTGTGTCTCGTTCATCTTCGCAGCGTTCATCTTCTTCCTCGCCATCATCCGCCTGTGCCGCTGCAGGACTTGCTGCTGCCCAGCTGATGACTACAAGAAGTATTGCTACAGTGTGCACATGCTGCCCAGCTCCCACCTCCCAGCAGACATGCTGGAGGTCACTGGTGTGGGTAAACTCACTCACACCTACTTGTACAGGGCATCTGTAGGTCTCGGGCCTAGTAACAGCAGCATCCCAAATGGAGATGCTGGGAATGTTGCTGGTGGCTCGAGGTTACAAGTGCCAGGACCCTGCATCCAAGTGCAGCAGGTCCAAAGTGACCGCTCGAGTGTTGTCCTTGTGGTAAGTTCTTCTTCCTTTCACTCCTTCCCTTCCACTTGTGTGCACTGGGCTGCTCAGTGCAGAACAGACTGAGGGCATCTGCAGGAGAACAGGTGTCAATTCATGGCACCTGGAGGAAATTTCAGTCTCTTTTATAGATTTCTTAAAGCCAAGAGTCTCTTTTGCTTTAGAAATATTTAGAAATATCGCCTTGAAATACCGTCGCGGGATGACAAAAGAGATTTTTTTTCCACTGTAAACATTTAGGACCTTCAGACACAACTGAAGATAAAGGTGTAAGTGAAAATGAAATACCTTACAAGCCAAGCCATTGTCTTCAGAGAGCTAAGTAGGGGCATGATAAGAGTCCATGCAAGTTTCTAATCAATGGGTGGTTCTAAGGTATACTGTGTAGAGTTTGTGATTTTATTTTTTAATTTTTTTTTTATCCATTCCTTGACATTCCTGAGATTTTTTTTCATTGAGAGGGAGTAGTTTGTTGAGTCAAGATGTTGGTTTGCAAGGGAACTCTGTGGTGGAATAGCTGTCATTCCATATCCAGCATCACTTTAGGAAATGTGACTTGTAGTGCTCATCTCACTTTCCAAGCAATCCATATGTTTCGTGAATCTAAAAAGATTCTCTTGTGGGCTTCTGACCAAGCTGGTTTCTTCTCAATAGTGTGATGAGTAATTTTTCAGGAGAAAATATCTTCCTGTGGTCACAGTGTAGGGCTACAAGGTGGGCTGTGTCTGCAGACCTAATCTGCTGGGTGCTGCTGTGCAAAGATTTGATTCAGTTATCTTTTATCTATTTTTAATAGGTCCTCTGAGTGGTATTTATATTTTAATGAAGTTTTGAGATGTTTTGCCTTCAGACTGTCAAATTCCTTGGTGTGCATGACAGTAACTAACCACCGTTGAGTCTGTCCAGGCCAATATTCTGTGTCTGGTAAGAAACACTCCAGATGTTACTAAGGGAAATGTAAAAACTCAGGGTAGACAGACATGGTGTGATCTGCTCCCAGCTGTTGTTTTTTATTCTACTTTACAATTATTAGAGGCTGTCCTAAATCTGTAGCCATTATGTTTATTTTAACCTTTGAAACATTTATTGTACCTTTAAATATATGCCCAGCACCTTTTTCAACAGTGATGTAAAGGTACCTTCAATAATTTATTTGAATAATCAAATATACATTCAACTATATAAGATTTTGGTTTATAACTTGAATTTCCAAGTAGTGAATTTTTGTAAATATTCCTTTCTAGAGTGGTTCCAATTTGCTCGCAACTAGACAATTAATTCATCATGCCTTCCCTCATTTATGTGTTAACCAGATTTGATTTACATATGATGGTTTTCCTAGTATTTAATCAGCCATAATTAGTTTTAAATTCTGTTCTGTGTAGCAGCAGAGGGTTCTCCCTGCTCAAAGAGGAGTGTGTGGAATGCCTAGATCTTGTAAAAGCGGAAGAGTTGATGTCCTTCCTTAAGAAACTGTAGAGTCTAGGAAAATAGCAGTTGGCAGCATGTAAAGAAGGATCTGTAGCTAATGCATTGGATACTTTGGGAATATCATTAATTATTTTAGGGTCTGGAGAACAAAAAAGTTGAGTTAGAACCTTTGGAAAGGGGAGGTAAAAATGTTTTGGGAATATCTTGACTCAGAAGGTCCTGACAGTGTCTGAGGGGTGTAACTTGGGCTGGAGAGTAGTTCATAATTGCAAAACTAATAATAGTGATGACATATATATATATAAACGAACAAAAAAAACAAACAAAAATGCTCAAAAAATTGTGACAACTCATTTCTTTGTTCCAGCTAAGCAAGATCTGGAAACTCAGGTTACCAACACATTAAAGAACCAAATAATAATAAAGATGCCCAAGTATCCCTAATCTCCATAACCAGAACAATTGTAATGGGTTTTGCTGCATTTCACTCATTCAGGTAAATTTTTAAACTTGCACCATGAAAAGCCTTTTTGCAGCTTTTGACAGTGAGCAAAATAAATCCCAGATGTCATCTTTGGCAGTTTTATTTCCTTGGCTTCTAATGCTCAGAGATGAGCAACCATAGGTGTGGTTTATGTGGAAAGTCCAGAGGTTTTACATTAATTGAGCTGGGAGAAAAGGCAGAGACTGAAAAAAATCCATCTACCCTTGAAAGCAAAATCATGCTGGTTATTATTAATGTGGGGCTGATCATTCCAGTGGCTTTTGAGCCGGAGAACTGACTACATATATCTATATTTATATCATCTCTATCTCTATCTCTATCTCTATCTCTATCTCTATCTCTATCTCTATCTCTATCATCTCTATCTCTATCTCTATCTCTAATTAGGAATGTCAGTTAAAATTTAATTTTGGATATTGACTAAATGCAGTCTGGAAGAGCTTTCAGACTGATTCATTCGGAGTTGAAAATATAAACTACCTGACCCTCTGAGTTTTCGAGGAGGGGAGATTGTATTGCTCGCTAAGAATATAAATGTAACGAAAAGAAAGTAACAAATATTTAAAAGACACTAGGAGAAACTTTATGGCTGCCATTCAAAGCACTGAAAAGTATTTACAAAATAAAATTTTACCAGAACTTCAGTAGATCTGATTTTTATTTTGGTGAGTTTTTTTAATTAAGAAGGTAATTACAATTTTCAATATGTGTAGGATAGAAAAAGGTCTCTATACATGAAAATTTAATGGAATTTCAAGAAAGTTGGTGTATTTTCAAAACTTACTTTGATTTCTTTATTCTTGTTTTGCTTTTGCTACTGAATTAAACAACAGGATTGAATGTTTTTACTCATGTAGACGCATGAGACCCATTTGTGGTTTATATTTTCTATTCGGGTTAGAGCTATAAATAGCTCTGTGTATGGCCATAGCAACAGTAGAGTAAACTGTAATTATATCTTTTTCAATATTTTGTTGTGCCTTTCTGCAGCATGGCATAAATGGCAGCAGAGTGAAAAGCTGAGTAGGAGAGACAAAGCCACGAGTGGTTACTAAAGTAAGCAGAGGTACCCTGAGTGATTTCTGGGATTGTGATGCAGCCATGGATTGCTCCAGTTCTTTTGTTTGTTGTGTTGGCCATTGTGCTGCACAAAAGGCTGTGAGATGTTTCTGCATTCACATGTGCTGACCTCCCTGTGACTTGGCACTCGATATTTAGGTTACACCCAAAAATAGACACACGACGGAGAATTTCTCTCGCGGAACTGTAATGGGAGTGGAATAATTTTGCACAACATGGCATGAATTTCCTGTGACAAAAATGGATCCACTTCCATTGAGACAGGCTGAAGTGCTGCAGGCTAAGCATCAGTGGCTCGCACAAGGGATGAGCAGATGTGTGTGCAAGCCCTCCCTTGTTCTGGTGGGGATAACATGGTCAAATACAAGAGTGAATTCCTCCCAATTCCTCCCGTCAGTGCTGACAACAGCCTGTCCAGAACCAGCAGTCTTATGTCCACATCACAAGAATTCAGTTTTTTGGAAGATTTCTTGGCTGTGAGAGCTACTCTTGGGATCAGGCCAAGAAAATCCTAGAAGGAGCAATAATCAAAGCAAATTCAGTGAGGAAAGTGCCTCCCTCTGACCACTCCAATTCTTCCAGAGAGAAGGATGTGTTCAGTGGTATAAGTGCATGACATATTGTTGGCTTTTCGCAACTATTGAAATAAATGTTATATGTGTAATGTTAAAATAGCTTTTCTGTATGAATATAAGCTTTTTTCTTTTCTTCCAATAGCAAAAGTTAGACATAATTTTTTTAGAAATAGTATGCCCAAACTACCCACTTAGTTAAAATAGCAACCTGTGAACGTGTAATAAAATCCCTACAACACTCACCAGCTACAAAAAGCCAAAACCACTACCCAAATTAAAAAGTAGTTAAAAAAAATTAAAACCACAAGCCAAAAAACACACATGCTCTAAAAAAGCAAACCCAAAAAAGTAGCCCTACTAAAGAGTTCCCAAAAAATTTTAACTATATATAAAAATCTATAATTATACAACAAGTTAATGTATTGTAAAGTGTATTTAAAAGAGCGTTCCCAAAACAACCATGGGCTCTTAGCAGCTTATCAAGCACCTGGCTGTTTTAACCCTTTGCTTTATGTTTGTCTCCTATTGCCTTTTTATTAAACCTTTTAAATTTTACCAAAACAGTAAAAATGTCTTTTTCACACTCAGCAAAAGAATCTTGTAAACTCTACAAATGCCTGGGGTGAGACTTTTCTTGTCCAATGCCTGCCTTGGAGTGTTGTTTTTAAAAGTAGGGGAAGGGAGAGTGGCAGGAGGAGTTGGTTGAGACAAAAGGCTTGAGGGGATGTGGAGAGTAAATGATTGTGTCTGGAGATGATAAGGGGAAGGGAAAGGGGAGGTTGAATGGTGATGTGGGCTGAGGAAGGGTATGAAACCTGTTTTATATGAAAGCATAGCACCAGAAAACATAATTTACGTCAACTCCAGTCCTTTCCTGTACCAATCACCATTTCATCTTAAATGTTGCCATTCAAATATTTAAATTTTAGTTGTAAAACGAATCATTTTAATTATAAAATTCACCAGGCTATGCCTGTTATTCCTATTGGAAAGTTATTCCTCTAAGGCTTTGAAATGCTCTTCTGACATTCTGCCAACTCCTCTTTACTAGAGTTTGTAGAATTTTGATTTTGTGCCAGCAATTCCCTTTCAGTATGAGTAGTTCTTTCCCTCTTCGCTTTATCCACAGCTTAGAAAGCAACCACATCCTTTCTTAGCTTTGTTTTACCAAGCTAAACAAGTTGATATCTTTCAGTCTTTTTTCCTGTGGTCACCTCTGCATTTATCTGATTATGCTGATGCCCCTTCTCAGCATCAGCTTTCAATTTTTGGATATATATTTCCTGCTTTTCTTTCAAATATGTCACCAGGCTTATGTTATGTTTCAGAGACAGCATTTCCCATGTAGACAGGAATATTTCTTTACCCAGGTCACAGGGAATTAATCACTTGATTCTCCTTGGGAGGCCAATTACCTCCTCCACAGTTTTAATAATTTGAGTTATCACACAGGTATTATTGCGGGACTTCTTTGGGGGTAGAGGTGGATGGGTAAAGGTTAATTCCCAAGATGCTTCTTCTGCCCAAATTCATCCATCTAAATGCTTGATGTTTGAGCCTTAGATGTTAAAAAGTATTGGTACCTGCTCAGAACAAATCATCCTGTTCATCTTTGAGTTTAGACAAAGCCCACACACAGCACTGAGAGTAAATAAAGGAGTTTTATCTCAGCAGATCTCCAGATTCTGAAGTGGATCATTCCTTGATTGTCCTGTGGAACTGTTGTTAGAATGGCCCAACTTCTTGTGTCTTAAACTTTCCAATGCTGCACTGTATTCAATGTTTTACTAAAATCAGAATAGATGAGATGAATTTCAGTTTGTTTCTGTTGAAGAGGATTGAAAACCAGTCTAGCAAATTGTGTCTTTGATTAATCTATGACTATTTTTCTTCCTTTTCAGTGTACATTCATTTCTCCTTTAGTCCTTCCTCCAAATTTGTATCCAGACAAACAGGGTGATGGGCTTGTGGTCACACAGGCTGGATTTCACCATTTTAAATTAAAATTGTTTTTCTTCAATGAGATTATTCTACTTCAGACTTGACGGGTTTATATTAAAAAAAAAAAAAAGCCAAAACAAATTCTCTTCACTCCTATGCTTTTATTTATCTGTTCTTTTAGAAACCTATGATGGAAATCAGGTAGTGGGGAATTGAAGATTTTTAACTCTTGGTGACAGCAATTTCTGTTCCCTTGAGTAATTTGTCACATACTCAATGTCACACTCAAGATACTGCAAACAGAGGAAAAATACAGATTACTTGTCACTAAAGGGGATCATGTGTCCCATGTTTTTGTACCTGTGCATCCTCTGCTGCCCATTGGAGCTGCTGGATTTTAGAGTGCTCAATGTAACTGTGTTCATGCCATGCATTTCTGGAGTTACAGCTTGTTGTTTCAGGATAACAAAAGGAGCTGTGATTTGTTCAGATTATTTAAAATCACTATTAATCAAGAGAATGGCAGCAAAATCCAGCATCCAAACTAAAAAGGGGGCAGGCAAGAACACGGGAATGAAGGTATTTAGTGGAGAATTTGTAAGGCAAAGAAACACAGGGCAATAACTCAAAGATTTGGTGTTATCAGAGGCATTTGTGGAATAAAAGCAAATTTGACTAATAAGGCAAATGGAGAGAAGGTACATTAAAACACACAAAAAAAAGGTCTGAAACCTCTAGTCTCTCTAGTCTTTGAGCAGTCTCTCCAAGGAAAATGAACATATTTATGTTCTTTGGATTCTTTCTTCTCCAAAGGTTTGATTTTTATATTTTGATCTGTTGGTTCTTCCATCTCCCCCATGGCTGGTCCCAGTCTGATGGCTCTTGACACCATTTTTAGTGGCTTTTTACTTCTTTCTTACTCTGCAAAAGTCAAACATCTTTGCACCACCGGCCTGCCAAATCAAAGTTGATGATGCTCCCTCAGAAAACCCAAAGGTTTTGATTCCACGAGGTTCTGTGCTGTTACTTCTCAACCTTTTCCAATCCCTTTGTTGGGGTCAGAAGTGAGGGAGCAGAGAAGCCCCACAGCTGAGTGGGCTTTTCATCCTTTGAACTACACAGCTGTTAGCTCTGTGTGTTGGGAACGTGCTTTAAACACTTTTAGGTTCTGCTTTGTAGCCAAAATTTGTCTGGAGATTGGTGCAATATCCTTATGGTTAAAGTAGCTCTCCTTACATGGTACTTAATTGGCAGGACTCTGATCATACCTGTAATTTGAAGAGATTTCAAGAACAGCTTGAATTCAGCTTTTCAGCTTTGTGATTTCAAGAAAAGCCAGATGTGGAGCTGCTGGAGACAGGCCAGTGGTGGCCTCTAAGATACCAAAGGGGCTGGAGCATTTCTCATATCAGGGAAGACAGAAATTGGGACTTTTGAGCTCATAGAAGAGAAAGCTGTGGAGGTGGAGGGATTTCATTTCTGTGTCAAAATAGAGCCAGGCCCTTTTCTGGTGTGCCCAGTGAGAAGAAAAGAGGAGGATGCTCTGTCTAAGCTTAAGTAATTTCTTCTGTTTTGTTCTGTTTTGTTTTGTTTTGTTTTGTTCTGTTTTGTTTTGTTTTGTTTTTTTCACTGTGAGGATGCTGAGCACTGGCACAGGTTGCCCAGGGAGGTTGTGAAGTCTCTATCCTTGCAGATATTCAAAAGATATCTGGATGTGGTCCCAGCCAACTTGCTTTGCTTGACCCTGCTTAGGAAGTGGGGTTGGACAACACAGAGATCCCTTCCAGCCTCAACCGTCCTGTGATTCTGTGTTGGCCTTAATGGAGAAGCTGACTCAGTTTCCTTCTTTGTAGAATATTAATCTTGTAGAATATGGCCCATGTCAATTCTGTTATCTCTATATATTCCTCCAAGTGAATCCTTTACATGTTTGGATTTGTTTTATTGCTCTCTGTGTTTTTGGTTTTGTTTTTTATTGAACAATCATGAATACCCTGAAGATAATCAATCTCTAAAGCAATTTGTTTTCAACATCATATTGATTAGAAGGAGATTTGGTGGAAAAGGAAGGGATTTCTTCCCTGCAGTCAGAGGAGGTATAACTGCTACCTTATCTCACCTTTTTGGGGAATGGAGAAGTAAAATCACCCCAGCAAATGACTTGTGTAGTCAAAGTTGCCAGCTGGAATAGCTTCAAAGGATCTGGGGTTGTTGGTTTAGGACTGCTGTTTGCACTTTCATCTTTGTTTTAATCTCATTATGTGTTTGTCTAGGGATTAGAATTCGTTCATGTCTTCTGTTTTACAGCACTGTGCTTCTCTACAAGGCATTCCACCTCTTTAATGCCTCTCACCTTATTAAAAAACTAAAGGACAAATTAACCCAAGCTAATAGAGAGCATGGAAAGATGCCAGCTTGATCCAGTGGTCAGAATAGAGCTGCAGAATACAAATGTGCACTGGAAAATATTATCACTTTTACCATTGTCATGTCATGTTTTATGAAAAAAGGTTTTCTTCATTCAACCTGCTCAGAGAGGATCCAGATGGTTTTGGATAAAATCCAAACCCACCAAGCTGTCCCCATTCTATGAATTCATAGCTCAGCACCAAATGTTTCTCTTCTGTTTTGTTTGTATTCTCATTTAGGATGGGAGGCAAGTGTGGGTAATGAAAGTAATTGAGGTTCCTGGAAAACTTGTATTAAAAACTTGTATTGGATTAAACTTGATTGGGTGGGAAAAAAATGAAACATAGTGGCTGTCCAAGATATTTAAAAAGCCGAAGCTGAGTTTAAATCTCCCCACTCTCTCCTAACAGTTTCTGTAGAGCAGAGATCATGTTAGAACAGAAGAGGAACAAGGATGGAGTTAAAATAACTACAATTTTTGTTGTAAGTTTTTTCCCCTCTGAAAACACTGACACCTTTTTTTCTCCTTTGTAAAAAAAAAATGTATTGGCTCTAAATGAATCAGAGTCTTGGCATAAGTGTTTCATGTGTGCAGGCTGGAAAATCTCCATAATTTGTGGCCATTTCAAACACATTAACAACCTCAAACAGATGTATATTGCATTATCTCATAACTTATTACATCCCTGTACCCAGGGTTTCCAGTCACCTCAAAGGCATCAGAATTATTCTATTTATCAACATTAATGCTGTATATTTAGACTGTTCCAAATTTGGTTACTTCTAATGATCAAGCCTGATTTGCTTCCAATAAAGCTGGTAGATTTATAAATATATAGAAATATATATAGATAAATATACAGATATATATATATGTGTTCTGCTTGAAAAACACTTTTTAGTTACTATTATAAATAGTGTTGAGTCACTTAATATCATGCAATTTTAATGTAGCAATAACTCTTCCAAAAGGATTGTTTTTTGAAATACTTGAACAGAAGAAAAATGGACCAGCAGCAATTACTGTCAGCAGTAGCATCTTGTATCCAAAGCTCCAATCTAAATTTGCCTCCAGGACCAAATCTATATTGTTTATGAGGGGATATTTTGCTTAAAGCAAAGGAAAGGTTAAGGGTGCCATCTGAAGAGAATTCCCACCTCAGTAACAGATGAAATGAAGTCAGCATGAGCAATTTTAAAATGGTTTTGTTTGATTTTATTTAATGAAAGCAGTTGCATTTGGTGGTCTTGGAGCCACAGAATTCTGTCCACTAATGAATGCACAAAACCTTTTCAGCATTTGAGGCTGTGTTCTATCATTATTTACTACAAAAATCTTCTGATGCATAGAAACCCTGTCAGCACAGAAACCCTCGGGGAGTGATGGGTGGGAACTGGGCATTACCTGTTGGACAATTTGACTGCACAGTTTCTCATTTCTCAGACTGGCTGCTCCAAGTCTCATCCAACCTGGCCTTGAGAACTTCCAGGGATGCAGGAGCAGCCCCAGCTTCTCTGGGCACCCTGTGCCTGCCTTGCCCACCTCCCAGGGAGCAATTCCTGCACAGTGTCCCATCCAGCCCTGCCTTCTGAAATCCATTCTCCTTGTTCTATAACTCCGTACTCTCCCAAATAGTGTCTCTCCATCTTCCTTTGGACTCCCTTAGGTACTGGAGGGCTGCAGTGAGGTCACCCTGAAACTTCTCTCTCCAAGCTGAACAATCCCAATTGTCTCAGCCTTTTCTCACAGGAGAGATTCCACCCCTCTGTTCAGCTTGGTGGCCTCCTCTGGACTCGTCCCCATCTCCTTGACCCTCCTGTGCTGGGGACCTGAGGAGCTCTGCAGTTGGGGTCCCACCAGAGCCAAGAAAAGAGGCACAACCCCTTCCTTTGACCTGCTGCCCATGCTGCTTTTGATGTGGAATGTGTCTGATCTTCCCTTTGAATGCCTTGCTGAAGCATGTTTTGGAAAAAAGGACTTGGTATTTGTTGCAAAGTGCTCTTTGTGTCATGCTTGATAGCTATTAAGAGCTGCTAAGGTTGGCTGAGTTACAAACTTTTGAGAAATGATTGTTCGCTCTACTTGGTAGATAATCACAAGAGCTGGAAAGCTCAGCTGCCTCTGAGTCCTGCCAGCACAGAGCCCTGACCCAGCCAAGAGCTGGCAGGACCTTCTGATAATTGCACTTGTATGATTGTGGCCCAGACCAACACTGAAACTGGGCTGGAACAGAGGACAGAGGATTGGGAGGTAAAAAAACCCAAAAATGAACACAGTGCCCAGGACCAGGGTGCAGGGGAGAGGGTCCCTAATTTCGGCACAAAGGTTTAGAAATATGAGTCTGTGCATGGGTGCTGTTGAAGGCAGCCTGTTTCACAATGTCACTAAAAATATTCCAGGAGTGTAAGAAACTTGAGAAGTGAACAAATAAGTATCCAAGAAAAGCATAAATAGACAGCTTAACTAATTGCATGATGCAACAGGATAGGAATTAATTAGATGTGGAAGATAATAGAGAAAATATTTTATACCTCAGAAATCTAACAGCTGTTTTCTTCTAAGACTTCTCACTGGAGTGAAGATGCTTTGTTTCAGAGAGATTCTAGCAAGGCTTTTGTATTTCAGCAGTATAAAAAGACCAGAAAAATAACTCATCAGGGTTAAAATTTGGCAGAGTTCCCATTGTGGGTGAATTTAAGTGCCAGAATTCTTGAATGAAGGATTAGAGAGCTGAAAGTCTTTGGTGAAAACACAATGTCAGGATTGCTCCCAGTGTATGTACAGCAAAAGAACTGTGGTATTCATGGTTAAAATATCAAGTACCCAGATGACAGCAGTATAGATTGGTTCATCCTCCCTGTCTTTCAAAACCGCTTTTGCTCTCTGACAAGCCCCTATGCTTGTCTAATTTTCCTTCTCCTGAGGTCTAGTTCCTTCCCTCAGGAGTATTTTCATATTTCACTCTGATTTAAGATGCATAAGGGAGCGATCAGCCCCAGTCTCCTGTTCTCACTGAACCAGCAGACAGAGCCACACTGTTTTTTGTGTTCTTCTAAGCCCTGCCTATGACTGCCTTTGTTTCAGAAATGCCTCCCCTGACCACCATGCTAATGCCTTGGGGGGGATGTTCTGGTTTGGAGGACAGGTGTCTGCTAAGAAAGGCAGGAATCTCTCCCTCCAAATTATTAGAATTTTGAAATTAAGGGGCTCTCAGGAAAATATATGGGAATTAGGAATAACAGTTCTTTAGTAGGAAAATTAAAATAGAAATACAGTACTACAAAGTACAAACCCCAAACCCTGCCAGAGTCAGAATCCAAGCTGACAGCCGTCAGTCAGTCAGGGTGTTGGCAGCAGTGCCATTCAATGGTGGCTGCATCCTCCTGCAGTGACAGATGTGCTTCAGTTGGAGCAGTGCTCCTGGACAAGGTGCAGTTTTCCTCCAAAGGTCCAGTGATGATGTTGAAAGTCCACTTTTCTTCTGAAATCCAGTGGAGTAAAGGCTCCCTTGGTGTCCCAAAATCTCAGTTTTTATGTTGGTAGGAAAGGCTTGACTCTTCCC
>VRYO01002774.1:31946-67919 GCA_009812075.1 Sialia sialis
AATCCTAAAATCTGTCTGCAAAGAGCACAGTTTGCAAGGAATACGAAATGCAAGGAGTCGTGCTGAGACACTGCAGCTTTATCTGCTCCTGGAGGACAATGTTTTGATTAGTACAAGGAGAGGGGATTGATTTCAGTGGGTACATTTGGTATCATATCCCTGCTTATCACTCAGGCTCATATGTCCTGCTGTGGTTTCTCTGTCCAATGCTGGAAGGAATGTGCTGAGCTTAGCTGAGCTGTTAAAAGCTGGAAGTCTGGTGTCATTTGAGGTGTTCCAGGGCTAGCAGATGTATTCTCTAAGGCTGGGAGATCAGTGCCCTTCTGGACTGACAGGATACTCTGTGCCCTGCACCCTCCAGTCTCTGCTGCTGTTGCAGGAATTGATACAAACAGTGTGGGTTTCCCTCAGCAGACAAAAATATTTGGCTTTGCCACGTGTATGATCCATGCAAAATGCATCAGGTAATTCTGCATTAATGCTGCAGCACTAACTCATGCTGCACATTGAATATAATCCAGGTTTTAAGGGAATATTTCATTAGGTCAATCACTCTGATCTGTTCAGTAAGAGCTCTGGTGCTCAAGGAAACAAATATTGGAGTCTTACTAAATTCAAACCATAAATATTTTGTGTCACTGAGATTTTAAGAATTCCAAAGGGAAGTTTGAAAATCGATTTGTTTAATATTTATTAAAAAATCCCCAAACACTTATCTCCCTTCAGCACCTAGTGCAAATAATAAATTATACATGTGCATCTGTACCTTATTGCTTGAGACTACCCAAGTATCCTTTGCAGCAGTGCTTTAAACTTGGCTGTGGCCATTTGAGCCCAGACATTGCTGACATCTTAAGAACCAATTAAGACACTTGCCAAAAAATCATGAAGCCCCTGATGTAACAGTGAACAGAACCCAGCTCTCCTGACTTCCTGCTTTTATGTGATCAACTCCCTCTGCCTCCATCTCACTTTTGTCTTGTCTTGATTTCTAAAGCCCCAGTTTAGCTCCAGGGCATCTTTTTTTTTTTCCTTCTTGTTGCTGCATGAATGTCACTGCTTCTCAGGCCTTCCTCTGGGCTTCTGATGATGATCTGCCCTACCTCACACCTTACATCTCCCTTTTTCTTTGCTTCCCTTTCTAAGAACTCTCAGATGCTGTAAATCAGATTGTTGCTCTGGTGGATCTGACAGGGCTATCACAGTGTTGAAGCTGGGCATACAGGTCCTGAATTAGACATCTGTGACCAGAGGTTTTCCACCATCACCTTAATCCCGTGGCCACTGTTTCATCTCACGGTGTGCCTGTCACTCTGGACAACACAGGATAATTCCCATGCCATGCAGCCAAATCCTTTTTCAATATGCTGCTTGATATTACAGTTCTTGTATTTCCTAAAATCTGCTCACTGCTGCCTCATTCTCTGCTGCTGTACCCATGCAGGGAAGGAGCTGAGATGTTGCTGACTGCTCCCATCTCATTTCCCTCCCACTCTGCTCTTTACAACCTCTCCTTCTGCCAGGGGTTGGTCCTGTTCTCCAGCAGCAGTAGCAGCAGTGGGTGCTAGAGACTGAGGAATGCTGAGGAAGGATGCAGGAGTGGTGTTTGTGTGTAGACAGGAGGTGGAGCAGAGACCTCTTACTGTGCCCCATACCCTTCCTAAAGTCTCTCTGGGTTGTAAAAACCATTCTTGCTTTTCCTTCCTAGTGTTGTCTGGGTTTTTTTGTTTTAACTTGGTTGCTCACAGCATCTTCTGACCTCAGTTTCATCCTTCAGATTGAACTCTTACCCCAAACTGAGTCACAGAAGAATCTGGAATTATTATGTAGAAAATCAGGATTGCAGAAGTGAGTGGAAGTTCTTGTGGCAGGGAAAAGTGATTTTATTCTGTAAATCCCTGAAGTTTCCCACTCTCACTCATTTTCTTACTAGATTCTGCTCACTCACACCCACAGTGCCTGGTGGTGTGACCAGGATCACTTGTGTGCAATGCTTTGGGACAAGGGACATTGCTGTCATGGCTCACAGTGTCATTCATGTGTGACAAGAGACTGACCTGGGACTTGGCCTTGATGCCCTTTAGCAGTGGTAGCTGGCTGGGAACTTCTGCATTGTTTCATTTCACCTTTTTTAGTCTTAAGTAAAATTCCTTAATTTCACAGTTCTCTTGTATTCCCCACTGAGCACCTTAAGTTCTCTTCTCCATCTTCTTTACACCTTATTTTAGGTACTTTTCCTCCTCTTAATTCGTTTGGATTAAAATCTCATATTTTAATTATGGGTCCTCTGTAGCAAGTAATGCATTATTTTCCTGTTTTTCCTTGTTTTGTATTTTCTTTGTATGCTTGAACATTTGCACACACTTAGAGTCATACTGCTTTTATACTAATGCTAAATATTTTTTTTTTCTTTTTGCAAATCTCTGCATGCAAAAGAAAGTAGATGGATGCAAGTCATGGATTAAAGGCAGGAAAAATTCAGATTAGTTACACATAATGAACTCAAACTGCTGATAAAGTGCTCACAAGAAATGAGGAAGTTAAATTGTTGCTGGGGCTTTTTTTTTTTTTTCATAGAATTATTATTATCAGATTATTTTGGTACATTATCAGGAACTACTTGGAAGTGCACAGCTGGAACCCAATCCTCTGTGCTGTTCTGATAACTTTATTAAATATGAATGAGATTGTAAAGTACAGTAAAGGGCATAAAATGGCTGGAATATAGATTTCCAAGTCAATAGAGAAAAAAAAAACCCAAGCGTTTGTGTGTCTATTTAGGACGGAGTTGGGAGCAAGGAGGGTGTGGAATCCCACTGTGTGCCAGCACCCTGCAGAGAAACACAAATAGAAACTAAAATCATTTAGCAGAGGGTGTAAGTCAGGGTGAAATGCTGCTCCTGGTTGTGCTGAGTAAGGAAATCAATGGGATGTGTGCTGAGGTCAGATAATATCAGCAGAATCTGCACTATTCACATTTTGCCCATATAGAGGTGGCTATAGGTTATAAATAGTCCAAGAACAGCACAGTTTGGGCAGAAGGATTTTTTGTAATAGGATTTGAAGTAAAAATCTTCTCAGCTCAGAAATGCCTGCTGAGAATTAGCAAACAAAATAAAATATTTTCCTGCCCTACTTTCCTTGCTTAGCCCTTCCCTTGCAGACACATGAAATACAGAAAGCTGGGGAGCAGAATGCTGGTCTTATAAAAAAATCCTCACATATTCACTATGTTTTATGGAGTCTGTACTCTAATCCCCTCCTGCTCCTTAAAATTGTTGAAGGGGTTTAATTTTCTGTCTGGCTGCATGAGATGTGGCTGAAAGTTCAGCTGCAAAGAGGAGAAGAGAAGAGGGTTCTTGGTTTTCGCCCTTGTTCAGCAAAGCCTTTCCCATTTGTGCTAAAAGCTGGGTGGATTCTGTGATGGAGATTTTCCCCAAGAGGAGAAAAGAGGGGAAGAGGAGACTGAGGGCAGACCTCAGAGCAGTCTATAATTTCCTAATGGAAATTCTCTCTCTGCTCTTTGGTGACCAGTGACAGCAGGGCAGGTTTAGGAAAATTTTCTTCACCCAGGGGGTTGCTGAGCTCTGGAATTTGTTCCTAGGCAGTGCTTGAGACACCAAACCTGCCAGGATTCAAAGGAATGTTCGGACAACACTCAGATACAGGGTGGGATTATTGGGGTGTGCTGTGCAGGGCCAGAAATTGAACTTCAGTGATCCTTAAGTGTCAGCTCAGGATGTTCTGTGATTCTGTTTGTCCTTGGGGATCAAGTTTCTTCCTTCCTATCACACAGAAAATTGCAAATCTCAACCATGACTAATCCTGAGCCCACCCAGGCTGGCACCAGACGTGCAGAAGTTCACACCCCATCTGGCTTGCCTGTCGTGGCAGGTGTGGTGAAAACTCCCTGTACCCAACCTGTGTTTGTGCTGCTGAGCTCTGGAAGCCCAGAGCACCACTGTTGGGAGGATGAAACAGGAAAACCTTGTCAATATGATTGTCTGGCAAAAGATAAGTGAGATTGAAATGAAAGCCATCTTTGAGACACCAAACCTTAGTTACTAAATAACTAGAAAACAATAATATGGCCAGCTGAAAGTGATCCCCTCTTGAGTGAATAATTCCTTCTGTTTGCAGACAGGTCCAAGGCTCAGAGCTGACCCTGCTGGCTTGGCAGGAGGGGTCCAAAGAGGAGTTTTTAGAGTTTAAAGTGTAACACAGTATGGGAATGCAATGATTCTTATAGGCTGTGTGTAAATGCTCTGGGATTTGTATCTTGTATTGGATTGGTCAGTGGAAATTAGAATATTCAGCACAGAAGAAGATTGATTGTGTTGTAATGGGAACCTTCTCTCACCCCTTGCTCTATCACCCCTCACTCTCTCTCTGCCCTGGCAGCTCCAGGCAGGGCCCTTTCACCCACACCCTCTGCAATAAACCACAGGTTCCAGACCTGGCTTTAGAGATCTCTCTGTGTGTCCCCACCATCCCGCCCACCATCACCTCCTGCACTCCGCCTTCATTGCTCTTTGGTTGCTCACCTTCTACAGCAGGGGATTTCCATGATATATCAACAGCTCTGCCTGGGTGATGGCTGAGCCAGAGGTAGAGGTCATGATTTGCTTCATTCCTATGTTTTAAAAAGCACAGCTGTAATGATTTAATTTCCTGGGAAAGTTAACATTGACTTTGTCCAACATCAAGAAAAGAGCAATCAAGCAGTTAATTCTAAAATATAACCTTGAAAGGGAAAGTCACTGCTACACTTTTAAGTCTGATTAAGTAGAACTTGCTCTATTAACGTGAGAAATTTAGGGCAGCTCTGTACAACTCAGTATAAGAGCATTTTAGATCTGATTTTAGATTGAGGCAATCTGCCCAGCACTTCTCTGCTGCTTTACATATTCAACTTCAGGAGCAAGTTGTAGCTTGGTGCTGTGTAAGAACATCCTGGTGGCTTGAAACAGACCCTTGTAGTTCAGAGCTAACCTCATACAGCTTTGGAGCAGAGATGTGGAGAGAGGAGGAAGGAATTCTTCCCTGTGAGGGTGGGCAGGGCTGGCACAGATTGCCCAGAGCAGCTGTGGCTGCCCCTGGATCCCTGGAAGTGTCCAAGGCCAGGCTGGATGGGGTTGGGAGCACCCTGGGATGGTGGAAGGTGTCCCTGCCATGGCAGAGGTGGAACTGGATGAGCTTTAAGAGAAAGAAGGGACTAGAAACAATTTTGAGCAGCATGAACACAGCTTAGATTGCTGATCCAAACATCTTCCAGTTGTGCATGTGAACTTGCTGCTTGTGTCTTGGGCTGCCTGCAGTGAATGTGTGTTGGAAAGCATTCCTGCCTAGGGAATAAGCACAAAACACTTAAGTCCCATTTAATTTGTCACATGGGACTGAAGCTGCAGGCAGGTGTGCTTTGGTGAGAGAATGCACCTGATATTCCAGCACAGTTCTAGGTTAAGAGGTTCATTCCTGCCAGTATTTTCAAAATACCAGGAGGCAGAGTGGCAGCAGTGAGACTGGTGAGTCTGGGCTCTCTCCCTCTCTCAGTGAAAGATCTGCAACATTTCAGAGGTGTTAAGGATGGATTAGGCAGGCTTGGAAAAGGAAGTTGCAGTGAAGGTGTCTGTGAATAACAAAAGCATGAGTTAACCTTTCAGTACAAGGGGCAATCCTGTTAGCTCCTCAGCAGGGCAGATGCTGAGGAAAGGAGATTTTCTCATTGTTGTTTTGTGGCTCTGAACTGAATATGATTGCCCGAATAGAGGTCTCAATAAATTAGGGATTGAAATAAAAACTTTAGATATGCTTTTATGACTTAAATTTATGATTCTGTTGCTTCATGTACTTTCATGAGCTAAGAGAATTCATGGAGATGTTATTAGGAAATGCAACAAACCTGGAAAAGTCATTAGTGAGCAGAAGAGCAAGAAAGAAAAAGTGCAAATGAAGGTGGAGAAAATTCCAACCTCCCAAAAAGCAAAATCTGATCCAGCACGAGGTGTACAGGTTACAATCAGGGCATTGCCAGTCAATACTTCCAACAGACTCAAAGGCAAACCCAGGTCAGCATTAAAACCCCGTGGTTTTAAACCTACCCATTTGCCAGTTCCTTGTCAGATGCAAACCAGGCAGATTCAAGTTTAGGTTGTTAACTTCTAAGAGACACTTTGGGAGCAAGCAGGGAGTATAAACAAAGCTAATAGATGTAACTCAGCATGTGTTTTCAGGAGAGGCAATCCACAGCACTTGGGTGCTTGTACAGTCTTTAATAATACAAACCTGGTTTCTTTTCCCTATTAAAGAGAGGCATTGACAGGCTCTGAAGAAAATGCCTTTGGTCTTTCTCAGCAGTGAAGAAGGTGACTGTTCCTCATATTACTCCTTGCCTGGACTTTTGATTCTTGCCCTCTATTTTTATACCTGGGTCTCCATTTCCACTGGTTCTGTGCCACTGTTTGGTGCTTAGCTTCCTACTTGATCTGAATTGTGTAGACAAAAAGGAGGGGGAAAGGAGACCTCAGCATCATTTTGGAACACAGTGTATTTCTTGTATAGCCACAAGGACAAGTGCAAATCTCCTAGGACACTGAGGGGAGAGGAATATGGAGAATTAACACCAAGGGAGAAGGTGAGTGGACATCCTGTGGCTTGTTATGAAGGCACTTCTTAGGGAATTGAGCACAAAAGTGCTCCTTAAAGCAGAAAACAAAACTGAATGTTCAGTTTCCAGGCAAATGCTCACTCATTTATGAATTTATATGTTCATATTCAATTAAACATTCAGAGTTTCAGGAGGGTCAGAGCTACCTCATAACCTTATCCCAGTCCTCAAACTCTAAAGAGGGATGTGCAACACACATAAATACAAATATGGAGTAAAGCAGTAGCCAGAGCTGAGAAACAAATTAAATTCTAATCACCTGGAAGAAACTTATTTAACTCCAGTGTGTCTCACAATTGAGGTAAAATTTAGTGGTGATTACTTGATCTGGGGAATCACAGCCTGGACAAGTGGTAAAGACTCTGTCTCCAAAGAGAGACAATGGTGATAATGGAAAACACAACCTTCAAGAAAATATTTAGTGGTAAAAGTAACACTTGCAGGCGCAGTGGTGACTTTAGAAAGGTGAAAAGTCATTTTGTTGGTGTCCACGTTGTTAATGTCCTCTCATTTAGAATGGCACAGTGTGTGACATTTTGTGCAATAAATTACAAAAGCATTCTGAAGTCATCAGGAAAATGGAGCAGAAGACAAACAGAATGAGTCAGACACATCCATCTTTAAAATTCAGACCAGAAGTGAGAAATGATTTAATGTATCTGGCAATGAGGAGAAAAAAAATAATTTTTTTCTACGTATCTTTGTGGTTTACCTCAATTGAAATTTATAACACCAACCCCTCTCCATATCCCAACCCCAATTTCTTTACATGACATTTTCTAGAACAAGCAAGTTACATTATTGCAAAGAAATTGTGACCTAAATACAAACAGGATTTTTTCTGGCTGTTTAGCAACCTTGGTTCCCATAACAGCAATTTTTTAAATAGCCTGGCTTCAGATGCTTGTGATACAAAAAGAAATTCTCACCAGCCAGATTCCTACCAATGGGAAAATGGATTTAAGGAAAGACACAGAAGAACAGAGCCAAATTTGGCACAGGATTTCTCTATTTCAAACATGAGAGAGGCAGGTTCCAGATGAAAAGATGACTTGTGAACAAGTAATTCAAGACATAGGAGCAGAGAAGTTGGGTGTAGAAATCAGCAGTTCACATTCCCTCAGGGAAGCATTTTGCTGCATTTTTAGGAGTAGTGGGAATCCCACATCCCCAAGAAATTCCATACAGAATGCAGACTTTGTGTTGCCATATCTCTAGGCAGTATTTTCCTGTCCTTGAGGCTTGGGAAGTCACCAGAAAAAAGCCCTGTACAATTTCCTTCCTTTCCTCCCTGAAGTAAGAAGGGTTGCAGGAATCCCAAGAAGATGAAGTGGGATTGAATTGAAGAAGTAGCCCCCTTAAAATACCAAAATGATTTTTTTCTGTAGACTTCATAAGTACCCATGGACTAGAAGATGATGCTCACAGGAAAAAACTGTATAAGAAACTGCACAATCTCATCATTCCCTTACCATTTATTTTTTCCACTTTGGTTGATGTAATCTGGCCTATGACTGATGGATGTTCCCTTCTCTGGACCTGATTTAATTTTAAGTAAGGCAGACAAATTGCAGGCACCAAATACAAGCAGCAAATAGAGGAAATCTATTTTTTTTCTGGAGAATGACACCAATTACCTGTTTGTTAATGGCTAAACTGTGGATTTTGTGGACTTGTCTCCATATTTTTTGCACTCAGATCAGTAGGCTGAAACCATGTCTGTTTTTATGCAGTACTCAAACAATCTCATTGCTGCTAAAATTCTGTGTGCTGGGAAGTGCTGCAGAAATCTGGAGTCCAGTGCTTGGAGCTGGTGTCTTCCCAGCAGTTTGGAAAGGACATTCCAGGAGTTATCAGATTTATCAGCTGGTTTTGCTGCAGGGGTGAATTCTGATTCTCCTGCTTGTGTGCGCTGTTCTGAACTCAGTGGGTACATTTTGCTTTAGTTAGATTTGAAGGTGTTTCAAAATTTTAATGCCTAGATGAAATGTCATTGAATCTGTTGTTTAAGGGATATGAATTACTGAAAGTGAAATTATTTACAAAGAAGTGAAGTCTTTTCAGATGTCAAAACACCTTGGAGTTTTTCAATTCACATGTTGTACATTCACCTCTCTCTGGTTTCTAGGATGTCTTTCTCTCTGCTTTTGCTGTGTGAGATTCAGAAAAGCCAGAGAAGGGACCTTGCCTTGTTCTGCAATGAACAAATTAAACACAAATTTATTGCTGCCCGAGCAAGTTTATGAGATCCTTGTTACAACTTTATAGAAAAATAAAATCACTTGTATGAGTGAGATTTGAAATGGATGAACTTTTCAAGGGCCTAAATACCTATGGAAGTTTAACTGTATATAATTGTATCATTACCAAGAGAAAAATCTGCACAGATATTTCTGTGGCACTGCATCAGCCTGCTTCTAATTCAGGAATATTCTGTATTCTAGAGCTGTTCCAAGGAAGACTTGCAGAGAAATGGGAGGATTTTCCATACTAAAATAGTTCTATTATTATGCTTGCTGTGGTATAGATGTATCAATGTATAACCGTCTTGAGATATACTTGATTTTCTTGTGCAGCACTTGATAAAATCAGTATTCTTTGCTCCACCTGCATGTTTGTACTTGTGCCATTTAATTTAGCCCAGCTAATTAAAGCAGTGCAGTTTTTGTATGTCAGCAGATAGCAGAGGCCTGTGTGTACAGACCCTGCATGCAGGCAGTCTCCAGGGGTTATCACATTTATCAGCTGCTTTTTTTTTTAAATTCTGATTTTCCTGCTAGTGTGCATTGTTCTGAACTCAATGGGTACATTTTTCTTAATGAGATTTGAAGGTGTTTCAAAATTTTAATGCTTAGATGAAATTTCAAGAAATTTCTGAAAAGCAAAAGTCTGGAAAAAAGAAAATTAGGAAGCCCCTAAGCCTTGATTCAGTTGAAACTGAAATCACATTTTTCTACATTTCAATTTTTGTCTATTACTAGAAAAATCAATATTACTACAGAACTCATCCTGAAGTGTTTTCTCAATTGAAATTTTTCCTGAATTAAAATCACAGCCTGCAGGACTGTCTCAGCATGAACACTGAAGCTGATAGAAATGCCTAAAATTTTTATGACCATTGATGAATTTTGTAGAGATTTAAAAGGACCTGGGGAACATTTAATCAGAACAGAACACATTTTGGTGTTACTACTATCCTGCTTATCCACTCTGTAGTCAGCATTAACTTCATAAAGCAAGATTTTTGGGAAAGACAGGGACATTTGTGCAGTGCTGCTGTAAATAAGCCAAGCTATAGTATCAATTTATCCAATGATGATCACAGTAATATTGTATTGGTGCTATAAAACTCACAAAAAAAGGCAAGAAGCCAGGAAATCCTAGATCTTACAATTCTGGAAGTAGAAAAAAATTTTGAGATCTTGAGGTTGAGAGACAAGTTTGATGGGAATGAAAACATTTTGGAAAATGTGCATTGTCTCTGTTCAGTTTTATGTTCTGTGGTGTTCTGCAAAACTTTGGCTGTGCACTGAGCTGACAGTGAGACACAGGGTGTGAGAAAAGATGAACCAGGGTGATGTGTAAATACTGAGCTGGGCCAGGATTTGGGGGTTCATCAGGATTTGCGAATTCATCAGTCCTTCTTGAATGTCCATCACAGGTAACTCACTGAGGTCCAGAAACAATGTGAGAGATTCCTTGCTGGTATTAAACCCCCCTGGATGTGGGATTGATGTGTTTCCTTCACACAGAGTAAAATCAGCTTGTGGCTAGAAAGCTGCTGCCTGCAGAGATGAGATTTATCTTCCCTCCACCTCCTAGCCACGAGCATTGGCCATTTCCTGAGAGTCTTCATTAATATGTCCTTTAAGGCAGGGCCAATATTGCTGGACTATTTTTTATTATTGTTTTGTATGCTTGTTAGAGGACTCTGTGGGTGTGTAGGGGCAGAGATATCTGTGGGCTGTCAGGTGCAATCACTGTGTGGTTTTTGGAAAGCTGAGGGTGTCTCTCTTCAGGCTTCCATCTTACATGATGGTTGCAAGTTGGGTTAACACATATCTGTGTAGTTCATGTGTGTTGGTGCTGCTGTAACTTTTATTTTTATTGCATTCAGCAGGGTATTGGGTTATTCGATGGGTGGGAATTTCTTCTCTTTTGGTTGATGGGGGTTTTGTGATTTGGCCCTTTTTTTTTTTTTTTTGGTGAGACTTTCAAAGTATTTTGTTCTGAATCTGTGAATATTGTGATCTTGAAGGTGGGTGCCTCGCCAAAAAAGTGAAGTTAATCTTTTTCTAAGTGTTTGGCTCCTGGCAACTGGTTGAAATGGGCAATTTTCCAGGTGTTCTAGGCACTTGGCATCTCTAGCTGCTCTTGTCTGCACAGACCTACATTTATCCTACTTAAAAATATATACAGCGTTGGGTGGCTTGACAGAAGTAATTGCAGATACTGGGATAGTGGGCACATGAGAATAAATACAAGGAAATATTTGAGCCACAAAAATGGCTGAGAATAAAGGAACCATGAGCCAAAACTGGGTAGTGTTGTCTCTTCTGGTAGAGGTAGCCACAGATAAAAGCTGAGAGATTGGCAGCAGTTCTTGGTGGTGCTGAGTCAGGGCAGTTGTGCCCCAGGGTTTGTGCATCAGACGTGTTAGAGAAAAATCTTCAGAGATTTGTGATGTTCTCATGGTGAGGGGTGCCCAGGCCCTCTGAGATATTTCTGCATCCCTCCCCTTGACAGACCAGCCCAGTCCAGAGAGGATTTTTTGGATGTTCCAAAAGACTTTATGGGGAAAGAAAGTGGGGAAAAAACAACAGGGAAAGAAACTTGTAGAGAAGGAGTTTCTGCATTGTAGGTGCAACATAGCTGCACACCTGCAGGACTACAGCTTATGGTTTTCTCATGAAATCTCTCACCTTAGGTGGTGTACGAATGGAGTTTAAGTTTATTGTCTTTGCTGAGACTTTTGACGTTGGGGTAAAACCATTGCAGGTGCAGCATCTCCACCCCCACTGCTGAGTTTGTTCAATTTTGTGCCTGTTTTTTGTCAGTCCTCTCTCACAAGGGGAGAAGAGGGAAAAAACGGTGACTGGGAAACAGATCATGTTCCACCTTCTCTGCAGCTGCACCTGATCACCTTGAGCCTGTGTGGTGCACTGGATGAGAAACTGAGGCTCATAGCTCATGGGTGTGACTTGCAGAAGGCTCTGAGCCCAGCGGAGGTGGGTGGGAGCAGCGCAGGGGTGCCCACGGAGCTTGGGCAGGGGGATGGTGCTGCAGCAGCGATGAATCTCGGAGGGAGCAGAGGGGCAGGTCTCCGAGAAAGAGGTCGTCAAACCCACTGCAGCAGCACACAAACGGCACCGGGACCTGGCTGCAAGCCCATTTGTTTCGGCGCTCTGCGCTGATTTAACCCTCTCGAGCGGATGGACTTCAGCGCTGCTGCAGCAGCAGGTCCACAAGCCGATCGTCAGCTCCCCAAAGCTTCAGCAGAGAAGCCAGGGCGGAGACAGGACCAGCACAGGAGCCGCGCCCCTCCAAGCTCGGCGACCACGGGCACCGGGGGAGCTCCGCGGGACCCTCAACACGTGGGCGCGGTGCGGGGCCGTGCGGGGCCGGGCCGGGCGGAGCCGTGCGGGGCCGGGCGGGGCCGTGCCGCTGTTCCCGGCCCAGGTGCTGAACCGGCGCCAGCCGCGGCTTAAGCGTCCACCCCCGCCTCCTCCCGCGCAGCAGCTGGAGCAGGAGAAAGCGGATCTGGCAAGTGCCGGTCCCTCCTCCTTCCTCCTCCTCCTCATCCTCCTGAGAGCCGCCGAAAGGAGAGAGGTCGGAGCCGCCGCTTGGCGAGCATGGAGCGGCCGGCGGGGCTGGAGGCGGCCGGGGGCGGATGCTGCTGCTGCTGCCGCTCGGCGCTTGCATGAGGCGGCCGGGCGGGGAGTGAGGCCGGGCCGGGGCCGGGCTCGGCTGCTCCCGGCCATGGCGGCGGCGGTGCTGGGCCCGCTGCTGCTGCTGGGGCTGTGCGCCGGGCGGGCGGCGGCAGCGCCGCTCCGCTACTCGGTGCGGGAGGAGCTGCCGCACGGCGCCTTCGTGGGCAGCGTGGCGAGCGACCTGGGCGTGGATCCGCGGCGGCTGGCGGCGAGGGGAGCGCGGATCACCTCGGGCAGCGGCCGGCAGTACCTGGAGTTGGAGCTGGGCCGAGGGGCGCTGCTGGTGCGGGAGCGCATGGACCGCGAGGCGCTCTGCGAGCTGAGCCCCTCCTGCTTCCTCAGCCTGGAGTTGGTCATCGAGCAGCCCATCGAGGTGCACAACGTGGAGGTGGAGGTGCTGGACATCAATGACAACGCGCCGCGGTTCCCCCGCCAGGATTACCGGCTGGAGATCAGCGAGTCTGCCGTGCCCGGGGCTCGTTTCCACATCGAGAGCGCCCAGGACCCCGATGTGGGCACCAACTCTGTGCAGAACTATCTGCTCAGCCCCAGTCGCCACTTTGCCCTGGACCTTAAAGGCTTCCAGAGTGGCAGCAAACTCCTGGAACTGGTGCTGCAGCAGCCTCTGGACCGGGAGCAGAGTGCCCTGCAGCAGCTGGTGCTGACTGCCGTGGATGGGGGCGATCCCCCCAAATCCGGCACAGCTCAGATCTCCGTGCGAGTTGTGGATACCAATGACAACCCCCCTGCCTTCGACCGCTCCACCTACACCGTGAGCCTTCTGGAGAACTCCCTGCCTGGCACGCTGGTGGTCAAACTGAACGCCTCAGACCCAGATGAGGGCTCTAACGGGGATGTGATCTACTCCTTCGGCAGCTACACCCCCCAGAAGGTGAGACAGCTCTTTAGCGTGGACCCCCATTCGGGGGAGGTGCGGGTTAATGGCACTTTAGACTATGAGGAGGCATCCTCCTATGAGATCTATGTGCAAGCCACTGATCAGGGCCCTGTCTCTATGGCTGGGCACTGCAAGGTGCTGGTGAACATTGTAGATGCCAATGATAATGCTCCTGAAGTGGAGCTGACCTCCCTGTACAGCCCAGTACCGGAGGATGCAAGGTCAGGAACTGTGGTGGCCCTGATGAGTGTCACCGACCAGGACTCAGGGCGGAACAAGCAGGTGAGCCTGCGCATCCCCCCCGGCCTCCCCTTCACTCTCAACTCCTTCAAGAACTCCTACACCCTGGTCACCCAGGGCAAACTGGACCACGAGAAAGCAGCAGCCTACAACATCACAGTTACTGCTACTGATTCTGGGAGCCCCCCTCTGTCCTCCCAGAAGGTGATCCACGTGGAGATCTCCGACATCAATGACAATCCCCCACGCTTCGAGGAGCCCGTGTACTCGGTTTACATCCCTGAGAACAACCCCCTTGGAGCCTTCCTGTGCACTATTAAAGCCACTGACCCAGATGTCGCCAAAAATGCCTATGTGTCCTACTCTCTACTAGATGGAGAGATTGAAGGGCTACCGGTTGCTTCCTATGTCTCCATTAAATCCGACAGTGGCAGCATGTATGCTGGCAGGTCCTTTGACTATGAGACACTGAGGGAGTTCCACGTGATTGTCCAGGCTCAGGATGCTGGGATCCCACCACTGAGCAGCACTGTCACTGTCTACATCTACGTGGTGGATGAGAACGACCATGCCCCACAGATTCTGTATCCTACCTCAACCAACACTTCAGCAGCCCTGGAGATGATCCCACGCTCGGCCTATGCTGGATATTTGGTAACCAAAATTATAGCCATTGATGGGGACTCAGGACAAAATGCCTGGTTGTTCTTCTACCTGGTGCAAACCTCAGATCCGGGTTTGTTCAGGATAGAACTCCACACTGGGGAGATCAGGACTACTCGCAAGCTGGGGGAGGACACCACTCCAACTTTCAACCTGACGGTGGAGGTGAGAGACAACGGAGAGCCGTCGATGTCCTCATCAGTAGCCATCACTATTGCTGTGGTGGACAGAGTTTCCAAAATCATCCCTGATAGAAGAAGACACTTTAAAAGCCCAAGCAATTACTCAGAGGTCACCCTTTATCTCATTATCGCTTTGAGCGCCATCTCCTTCGTTTTCCTTTTCACAGTCATTGGGCTTTCTGTTATCAAGTGCTACAGATACAGTCTGTATGGGAGCTCCTGCTGTGCAGGGTGCTGTACTGTCAGAGAAAGGAGCCCTGCTGAATTGTACAAGCAGGCCAACAACAACATTGATGCTAGATTGCCCCAAGGTTTAAAAGTCCAGCCCCATTTCATTGAAGTGAGGGGCAATGGGTCTCTCACTAAGACCTACTGCTATAAGGCGTGCCTGACTGCAGGATCAGGAAGCGACACTTTCATGTTTTACAATACCTGTGGCCCAACAGGAACTACTGGTCCCTCTGCAGTGGTGACTGAGAGGCATCTGACAGGACAAAGTGGGCAGAGTGCACAAAACCTGATCATACTTAGAAATGACTCCATTACTCCTAATGAGGTGAGGCTGCTTTGGTTAATGGTCTGCACAGTGCTCTGAGCAAATCTGTACTTGGGCAGAGGTTCCAGCTGGAAAATTCAGATGAAACACATTCCCTTAGGGGCTTGCTGACACTCAGCTCTGAAACTTGGTTGTAATGAATCTAATCTATGCCATGCATTTTGTTTCTAGGTAAATACTGAGACTTTCAGGGCCCAGGTGGTAAGTTCAGTGTATGCATCTGTCATTCGAGATTCTCCTCATTTTTGCAGCATATGCTGTACTGAGTATTGCATCCCTCCTTGTCTAAAATTGCCTGCTGCTCCAGAGTGCTAGAAATGACTCATCTTTGTCATTTTGGATGAGAATTTTGATGGGAAAACTCATATTGCAGGAGCAAAAATAATCAGTGATTAGCCTGGAAATCAAAAGGTTACTCCATGGCATTTGTGGGTGTTTGTTTCTTTGCTGTCTCTGTACCTAAGGAAGTCTGTCCAGTTCAGAAAAGCATATTATTATGAGGATCTTGCTCATGTGAGCATGTTTTAGTTGTCTGAAAACTGCAATCCCTCCTCTGATAATGTTTGTTCTACCCAGTGCTGCATTTTTTGCTTTCTGGCCTGTGACAACCTTTGCAAAGAATTACAGCAAGTCATTAAGTTACACAGTGACAACTTTGAACCTGCTGGCTTGCTATTGAAAATTGTTTAATACCTATGGTTTTATTAACCTTTGTAGTATTTTCCCACAGTGAGGAATTAATGGTTGCTTTATGCACTTGCTGTGTGGTTTGCATGATCTGTGCAGTTTCCTTTGTACACATGTTGGGACTGAACTCAGAAGCACTCACAGGAGAGACTCATTCTGGTGCACAAAAGGAAAATATTGCAATTACTGTGGGTTGTTTGTACTCCATAATTGTGGCAGGTGTAAAATCAGTTTGTGTTTTAACATGGGCTATGCCCCAGACAGGGGAAAATCAGGGAAATAACTGGTGGGATAGAAAGGAGCTTGACTTGTGTTTTCTTGCCACAGAAATAGAATTAATTTCTCCTTTCCCTTTTCCCTTTCCTTTCTTTCCATTTTCACATATGGAGATGTTAGCATCTTTAGCAACTGTTTTTGGTTGAGCAAAGATGCCCATATCTTAAGGGCCACCAAATCTTCCATTAAAATGCTTTTAGGGAGTAATGATCATCCATTCAACATTAATCCATTTTAAATTAATGCACTGTTTTTCTGTGGCAGGGTACAGGGAAAGTACTTTTTCTTTGCAGTTTTTGTATCTTAAAATTTTCCTGAGTGTAATAAAATGCCTGGGATGTGTTTGATGTAGGAGGGAATATGAGACATGTTCTATAAGCCTGTATGCTGGGGAATCAAAGAGTGAAATACATTTTATAGGGGATTTTTGGGGTGGAGGGTGTGCAAGAAGAAAAGCACTAACTGGAAATGGCTTCACTTTGGATGCAAGCCGAGTAGGAAATCAGTTTAACAAAGAGATTCCTATCACACTTGGAGACTCACTCCATCAAATGCAGTGAATTAGCAAGTTTTGATTAGCAACACAGATCAGGCAGCAAAGCCAGCCCAAACTTGGAGCACAAAAGCAGAGAAATGTAAAGAACAAACCGATGAATGCTGCCTGTGTGGGGTTGTCATCCAAAATGGGAATAAATTATTAAATCCATTCTGTGTGATTTAAAGAGAGGTGAGATTCTGACAAGTTTTACTCATCACAAGTTCTTTGCTTTCTGCTCCTTAACCTGTCCTGTGCTAGGACATTCTGTGAAGATGCATCAAGGCCATGTGCACTTGAGGAAATGGCTGAATGTAATGGCATTCACTAATTACTAGTTCCTAGCTAATTACATACTAAAAGTCACATTATTCCCCTGTTTCAAGCTCAGCATTTGCACTGAAGATGCCATCAATTGCTTAGCAACACTGAATTCCACATTTTAAGGATAATGATCTTTGTATTATTAGATTTTCAGAGAACTGTGTTTCTCTTTTTAGTTTAAGTGAACTTGAATCAGCCTTTGGGAGCCTGTGCCTTCACTTGTGAGGCAGAGCAAAGCTGGATTGTCCTTGCACCAATATACAAAGTCAGTTTCTGATCTCTGTGTTACTTCTGGAAAATGTGAACAGGTTCCTTTCTTTCTTTTTTTTTTTTCTTCCACATAGTTTTTGGAAATGAATTTTTTAGTTGTTCATTGATAAGGATGGGACCAGGTGAATGGGTTTGCTATGCACAGATAATCAAACCTAGGGTTTTACAGTGGCTAAGAGTCTGAAAATGTTGTTTATATAGTGAGAGGAAAAATATTTCCAAGTTATGTGGGATTAATCTCAGTAACATTTGGGGCAATAAATTTGTATTTGCTGGTAAGGTCCAAGATGCTGATAATTACACTAAGTTGTGACTTTATTGGGTCATTAGAAGGATACAGAAGTGCAAAAATGTTCAATAAGATTAGGCAGGGGCTTTTTTGTCCCTGGTGAAGTTCTGACTCCTGTGTGGCAATTCCTTTTTTAGTGCCAGAGTTGTGATGGTGGGATGGAATCTTGTTCCTACTGTGCTCACCCGGCTTACCTGCACAGTTCTTGATGGATTTATAAGTATGACTCAGACCAGGGGTGTTGTGTAAAAGAAGAAATGTCCTAATGCAGCTGCACAGAAAATCTTGGCCATGGTTATTGCTGTCAGGAGGCTGCTGATAAGGGCAGCAGTGTGGGGTTAATGGATATTGCTCTCTCATCAGATAACTACTGCAGAGGGACCAGGCAGGCAGTGCAGGCAAAATAAAGGGATTAAAAAAAAAATACTGTGGCTTCATTTCTGCTGCTGTGTGGGCTATGGGCAGCCTGGAGTTCTGTCTTTCCAAGGAAGAGGTTGTGTGTGGAGTTGTGATTTTGTTGCTGGGCACTGCTGCAGTGATGATCTGTCATTTTCAGGAAGGTTTTCAGTGCTTTAGTCTGGAGTCTGTTTCCTCCTATTGCTCTGAAGATGCTGGGTGATGTCTTGGTTTTGCTTTTCATCTTTCCTGTTTTGTTCTTGCACCCTGTGCAGTTAAGCTCATTTCTGGTGCCTTCCATCTCATGACAGCCTTTTCCCTTCAATGCAGGAAATAACAATCAAACCAAAATGTTTTAACAGGAATTTTCTGCCCCAGAAGGCAGCCTGGCACATACCTAGTGAGGAATGAGCAGTTGGGATACTTGATAGAACTAAACTCTTTTGTATTATACATTTCCTTGTACCCTTTTTTGTGTGGTGACACATGTGGATGAAAAAATATGATGTTTCATGTGATGGTAGAAATAGAGCATTTTCCTCTATGGACACTTTTAAAGAAAGTGAAAAAACTGTACATTGATGGAGGTGAGACCCAGGAGATCCATTGGAGTTTTACAGCTCTTTGCTCTGCTTTTGTCTCTTTCTCTGTGTTTTTCACTTCAAAACCTGCTTGCTAAACACATGGAAAAAAGAAAGAAACACTTGAGTCGAACATATTTTGCTACTGCTTTAAATGCAGGCTTGTTTTGAAGTGTGTAACCCCAGAGCACTGTTTGCAGCAGTCTGTCCAGGAGATTTCTCTCAGAGGATTTCAAGGTATTAGTGGTGCAATGTCTTACAATCTCACTTCAAGAACTTAAGCCTCTAAGAAAGTCTCCAGCCCTGCTGACATTGAAAAGGTTAACTCTAAATGTTTGTTCTTTTGTTGAATGGCAGTGTCTGAGCCTGCCTGGCTAAGCAGGGACAGCTCTCTGTGCTCAGGCTTGGTTTGAGGCTTCTGCTGTGCCAGCAGAAATCTGCATCCAAGATTTGGCAGAGGTGTTTTCCTTCTCTTGGAACTCACTAAATGGACTTTACAGGAGCCCTTGTCTGCTCCCATCACCTCAGTTTTCTCAGAGCTGGGAATGAAAATGAATATTCCCAGACTTTGGGCTTTTGAATTGCACCCTTTTCCAGCTTCCTTTTTGATTTCTTGAATGATAAACATAGATTTAAATAGTTTGTTCTCCACATCAAGTTAATTGTAAATATTTGCAGAAGGAAAGCAGGAATAGAAGCTTCTGTTTCCTCATACCTGTCAGCGTTGTCTCACTGGAAAATAAGCAGACCCTAAAGTCATCAGAGGTTCTAAAAGGCTTTTATTATTGCTTCAAAGCAGCTCCATTTGATAAATAAACCTTATGTCATTCTGTTGTGCATTTGTGTGGAAATCAGAATGAAGCAGGATGTTTTGGGGAATCTCAGCATCTGGTGACTGTTTGTAAATATTTGATTCACTACCTCAAGCAGGTTTTGTTCCAGCAAGCACTGGAGTGAAAGGCAGTGTTAGCATTGATCCATTGAGAAATTCTTTCTGTATTAGGTAAAAAAGAGAGGTGAGGAATATGTTTGTAACAACACATTTTCAACTGAATTTATTCTCCACAGACCACTGAGATGATTCTTCAGTTATCCCACTTGAAAACAACTGTGGGACATTTTTCATGAGCTTTCCTGCTCCTAAGATGGCTCTGTTTTACCTGATACATCCCCATTATCAGACTTCCCAATGGGCTTGGTTGTTTAGGACCAGTAATTGATGCCTGTGGTTTTGTGCTTGGCAGAATGTGAGCCTGGAAAAAGCAGCAGGAGCTAACTGGTGGCTTGAGGTGTTTACCTGGTGCAGTGACAAACTCTTCTGTCAGCACCTGGATAGATTTTGACTTGATTTTGATGATGAGTGCTGTAACTGAATCAGGAAAAGCAGCTGATGGGGAAAAAGGGGGATGGTTGATTATTTCTGTGCTGGATCATGGGATTTCTTTCATTTGCTGACAGCACTGCTGGACTTGCTACACTTGAGGACTGCTTGGACTTGAGAAAAGTGGCAAGCTAAAATTGTCTTCAGCCTGGTAGAATGTGGATTGTGCTAAACAGAGTCTTGTAATGAGCTGGGGAGGTAAAAGGAACAATATTGTGTTCATCAGCATTGTGTGACACAGTGAGAATGTGGGGATTTCCAACTGGGAGCCCTTCAGAGCCTGCATTCCTCCTTGTGCTCCCTCCCTGTCCTCGCTCCTGCTGCTCAGCTGCGCCTTGTCCTGGTGCTGTTGGTTTGGGACACATCTCCCAGCCAAATCTGTGACAGGGGGAGAGCTGGGAGCTGCTGTGCCCTGAGCACTCAGCTCTGCTTGGAGATGTGTCCTGGCACAGTGGGACACACCTGGATGTGTGGCAGGTTTTAGGGAGAGGTCTGGGGAAGGTGGAATGTTCTTAACCAGAGATATCAACCCACACAAGCTCTGAATTCCTGATGGATTTCTGAGCTGGGGAGAGATTTCTGGATAGGTTTGCTGCTTCTGCTGTGCTCAACATCTCTTACTGGTCATGCTTTACTGCTTTTTAGAGATGTATTGAAAGAACTTCTCATTTATGGCCAGAGAAACTGAAAGAATGGCAGCCTGCAGCAGAACAAAAGGAGAAGCCAGCTATGCTGACAAAGCAGAAATTTCACTGATTTTTGCAGGACACTGACCTGTGGTAAAACAAGCGTGGGACAAATGTGCCTCTTGCTGAGCTCTGGAATGTCCCAGTGAAGCAGCAAGCGCTTGGTAAAACTGGGTGAGAATAGATCTGCACAAAGGCAGGCTGCTGCCCAGCTGCCTTGTGCTCTGCTTCTTCCTGTAATGACTTCAAAAAGAAGTCACAGATTTTGATTTATTTCACAGGTAAAAAGCCCCTGCCCCTGCAGTCAGATGTGGCAATAGTTCCACTCCAGAGGACATTTTGCTCATGTTGTTCCCTCCTTCCTTCTTCTTCTCCTCTGGGAACAGCACTGCAGACATACCTAGAGTCATGGCAAAGAAAGAACTGTTTGGGAATGGCCACAAGATGCCAGAGCTTCTGGATAGTTACCCTTGAAAATCCCAGTCTCCTCATTTCTCTTATATTGATGTGACAAGTCTTGTCTGTGCACGTGAAGTGAATAAATGATGAATTTCTAACTAATGAGTTTCTCCTGCCACCACCACTCTTTTAAGATCAGATGTCCCATTGCAAACAGAACATTGATTTTTGTTTTCTAGCCAAGAGTTGGAAAGCTCTCATCCCAAACCCCAAAATCTATGAGTGAGTGGTCGTTTTCCTCTTTTCTCACTCCAACCCAGCTCGTGTCAGACATTTTCAGTGTTTTCATGTAATCTCCCTTTAGCTGTGTTTTTGCCTGGGCCTGGGGTAAGATTCCTCCTGCAGTACTGGTTACTACTGGTTAGTACTGGTACTACAAGTTAGTAACCTGCACCTCTCAAATTGCAAAATAGAACAAAAGTCCAACAGTTCCCCTGCTATAAAAAAAAACCCAGCAGAAGAAAAGACAAATCTTGTGGTGTCAGCACCCTTGACACTCATGAAAGGCAAACTCAGGAAAGGATCTGATCAGTGCAAGGTGTTCTCTATCCTCTTTCATGGACTGTTACTACATGGGTGACTTTAGAGTTGCTTTGACATCCCTGGGACTGGGGCCAAAATGGAATTAATCAGAAAAGACTAGAACCATGCATAATGGGCTTCTTGTCAAACCACTTTCTGCTAAACTCAGCAGAACCTGAGCATGACAGAGAGCAGGGGGCTAAATGGGAAGGAAATTGCTAGCACAGATGTTTAATGTGTGGTTGCAAACAGCAGCCTCCTCCCTTTTGTGTAACCCAGACCATAAAAATACTGGTGTGTGCATCATCCAAGAGCATCTGAGTCTTGAGTGGTGCTGGACCTGGTGATAGAGCAATACTGCAAGTTGTAATTGCTCCATTTTTGTTTGAATAAAACCTATTGATCCAGGGAAAAGCATATGCCAAACCTCAAGAGGAAAGATAGAGTTGGCTTTAAATAATTCACAGCATTCAACACTTTCTTTTTCTCTTTCAAGTAATGGGGTCAAATTCATTTCTGATCTGCCTCCAATAATTTGAAGAGAATTAAACCATTACTGTCATTTATTATTTGTGTGATTGGCACTGTGCAGGACACATCAGGAATGAATGTAGTCCATTATGTTTTTGGATATAAGTTCTGTCTTTGAACTTAAGCACCCACTACACTATCACCTACAGAATCCTGTTTTTAGTGTCCTGAGAAATAACCTTGGTGTGTCCTCAGGGCTTCAATTTCAGGGACCTGAGCTTGCACTCATTGGCTGTAGTTGAAAATTACAGTGATGGTCCCCTGACAATGTAAAAATTATTTTCTGGAGCAATTTTTGATCAACAGAGGATTTCTTAATTATCTCCTCATTTAGCAAGTCATGCTGCAGCACATCAGCATACGCTGGGCTTTGTTGGTCAGAGGGTGCTGCTGGCTCTTTTCCCCTTCTGCCTTTTGTGCCCTCTCATGAATATGGAGAATCTCATAGGTTTTGGTGTTATGGCCACGTCTGTCCTTCATAAAAGACTTGCTGCAGTCTGCAAATCTGCTCCCATCCATTGCAGTCCTCTGCAGCACACTGAATTCCAGCAGAAACTTCACTGCCCACATCCCCCTTCTACATTTATACACCCTCAGGTAGATAATATTCAATACAGGAGTTTGGATTTCCTCACCTTATCAGGTAAATAACCACCACATTTTCTGGATTTTATTTTCTGTTTATTTTATCCTATGCCCAAAATGTTGATGAATGTATGAAATAACCTTCTACCAGTTTGCAGCATTAAATGTTGTTCCATAGAGGCCTTGGTGTGCAGACAAGTTTATTACAGAGACACTCCCCGTGTGCCCATTTGCAAGTTTTTTTTTAAATTGTAGAAAGATATGGCAACTCACAAAAAAATGAGTATATCCATATAAGCTTTTCTGATAAAAATGAGCCAGATGCAGATGCTTTTTTAGCTTTTCTGATAAAAATGAGCCAGATGTAGATGCTTTTTAGCACTTTGTACTGACACTAACAGCTTATTCTGGGCTTTTGTTTCTGCAGCCCAAACACCCCAATCCGGACTGGCGCTACTCTGCATCCCTGAGGGCAGGAATGCAAAGGTAGGTGTGGTGTTCCCTGGGAAATTCTGTCTTTTTCCTCTCTGGAAAGGACAAAATTCCTTCTGTGCTGAGATGGAAAGCACCTGAGTTCTGCTGCTGTCACCTCCAATCTCCACGTGCTGCAGATTCAGTCTGACTTGCATCTTGTTCTTTCTCTTTACCTTCTGCTTTTGACTGGCAAGCCATAATTGTTCCAATTATTGAATCATTTAATTGTCATTATATACTTTTTGTTTATTTTCAAGCTCCCTGCAATCATCAAGTGCTGATGTCTCAATAGTCAGTCTGCATTTCCATCTTCTTTTTCTAATTACCATAAAAGTAGCTGCTCCTGCAGCAGGTTTATTAACCACATGGTGCAATCAAGAAGATTAATACAGTTGAAAGGACTTTTTGAAGACATGAGATGGATTTTCAAAGGAGGGAAAGTGAGGCTTTTGTCCAAATCTCTTCAGACATCTTTGAAAATCCGCTGCCTAATACCACAAGCAGTCTCTGCTATAATTTTCTACTCAGTGCACTTGGAAAAAGGGAATTCTACTAAAATTGTTTTTGTAGAGCCTAAATCAAACAGTATTTTAACTCTCTCTGAGCACACCAGAAAGCTAGTTCTGTGTTCAGGTGTAATGTGATGTGTTTAATGAATTCCTGTAGAGGTGGAGATGCAGTTACAAAACTGCAGTCATTCCTAGAGCAGGATTCTGTGGGTTTCTCAAAATTCTTGGTGCAGTGGTGCTGCACTTTCTCCATTATCCACAGGGCTGAAGAGTCTGTGTGAGACTGAATTCCTAAATTCAGTCACAGTGTGCTTCTTGGTGACACAGAGTGACTCCCCACTGACTTTGAGATGCTGTGTGAAAAGGAATCTCAACCTCAAGAGCCAAAAGCAAAGAGAGACAGAGCCAGCTTGACTTTGTGGCCTCCTGAGCAAACTGTTTTTTTCCTTTTATTTCAATTTTTTTTTGTAATCCGTAACTGCAAAATCAATGAAGAGCATGGGGAGCAGGATCCTGAAGAAGGAATTCTGCCTAGCTGAGCACCTTACCTGCTGGTCCTGAGTCAGGAGGATCCTCTTGTGGATCCACATTCCTTTCTAAAAAAGTTCAAGATTTTATCTGAAGCTACTTGAACAATTCATGAAAAGTTAGAGTTTATTTTAATCCCACAAGACTAATGGGGCCTTGCTGGGAAATTGTTCATGTTCCTCTGCTGCCTCTCATCTGCTCTTACCTGAAATCTCAGGTTCTGAGCCTCTGTGCCCTGCCCAGTTGATGATTTTCATAAAATGCTGATTTTTCATTAAACTTGTAGAACTTTGGTACCCTGGATGTCTGCCACATGTGGATGAAGCTGGCCCTTAAGTTCAGCTTAAGTGTGAAAGGGAGAGTGAAGCCAGTGAGCAGAAACAGGGACACAGCCACAGATTCCTGTTTCTCTTAAGGAGCAGCATCTAAATATCATGCTTAGTTTTGTATTTGAAATAGCAGGTTTTTTCTTTTCCTTGAATGTAAGGTGCAAATTGGTGCTTTTGGTGTCCAGTGCTCATGGTGTGACACTGTAAAATTTGCTGTATTATTTTTGCATTTCTCTTCCTGAATTGCTCATGAGAAATGTGCAGTAACCCAGGAAGGTGGGATTTGTTAAAATGGCATTGAGACAGAAGCTCAGAACTAACTCCACCAACTTTTTAACCATTTGTCTAATGTTGCTACATCCTAATAGCAAAGATGTGTCACTTCCTCATCAGTGATTCCCACTCAATGAGAGCAGTGTCCTGCAGGTGTGTTTGTTTTATAAGTTATTCCACAATTTTAGGAAATAATGAGAGGTATTTTTGAAAGTCAAAACAGCTGCTAACACCGTGCAGTACCGTGATAAATAATTCTGAACCTTGAAGAGTGGCAGGAAAGGGAAATGCTGTGAAGTCCAGGGCAGAAGGGAATTGTTTAATCCAGTTTTGCTGTTTGCTTACCCAGTGCTGTGCACATGGAGGAGGCTGCAGTCCTGCGTGGAGGAGCAGCAGGGCCTGAGCAGCAGTGGCCAACAGTGTCCAGTGCTACAGCAGGTAAGGATGTGCAAATCCAGAATATTTGTGGAGAACTGATGCTAAGTGCAGGAGATGTCCTGATGCTTCTACTTAATTTTTCCTCTGTTTTTTTATCTCTGAGTGAATTTTTCCTCTGTTTTATATCTCTGAGTGAAGACCCTGAGATGAGCTCAGCTGGTCAGAGTATGGTGCTCATAACCCCAAGGTTTGGGGTTCAGTCCCTGGGTGACATTTGAGCCCTAAGAGTGTGGGTTCAGTCCCTGTGTGAGAGATGAACCCCAAGGCTGTGGGTTCAGTCCCTTTCTGAAATCTAAGCCCCAGGATTGTGGGTTCAGTGTGAGATTTGAGCCCCAAGGCTGTGGGTTCAGTCCCTTTCTGAAATCTAAGCCCCAGGATTGTGGGTTCAGTCCCTGGGTGTAAGATTTGAGCCCCAAGTTTGTGGGTTCAGTCCCTGTGTGAAATTTGAGTAATTCACTTCAGAGTTGGACTCTGTGGTCCTTGTGGGTCCCTTCCAACTCACAGCATTCTGTGATCTGGATACAAAGTTCTTGTCAATTAACCTGTGGAATCTAAATAGAGTGGAACAATAAAGCATAAAACACACCTTTTTCTTTACTCAGTCTCAGATGAGATAAGAGTCCCTGATCCAGATTTCCCCCTGCTTTTGGAGGTTTCTGGTTTGTGTAATGGAATAATGGAATAACGGAATAATGGTTCATTTCTTCTGTGTGTATTCAGGTGTGTGTATTCCAGAGCTGGTTTACCCTCCATTTCAAAAGAACAGTAAAACTGGGCCAGGAGCTTATCAGTTTTCTCTTCGTTATTTTTACAAAACCACTAAGACTCTTTAAATGTCTCTTCTCATTTTACTTTTCTGTGGTGAAATCAGACCTAATTTTTTGCTAGCTACTTTCATTCACTAATCCATGATGATGGAAACTAAAATGTTACTTACTTGTCAAAATGATGACAAAAAGCACGGTTTAACTGTAGCTTCATTGACTCTGTCACTGACTGATGATTTCACTCAATAAGAATTGGCAGAAGGCTCTCATGGAGTTTAGAAAAAAATTCACCTGGATGTTTTGCAGTGCAGACAACAAAAAAAATATTCTCACTTTAGATTTTTGGAGCAGGAATAATACAGTCAGTCACTGTTTTCAGCCATGTCCTAAGTAAAGTGTAAACTCACCCTGGGCAGGGTGGTGAGCCCTGTATGGCAGCTCTGTGAATTCAAGTCAGGAATTCAAGTGAGGAATGATGCTGATATCACAGAGGCAGCTCAAATGCTGGGAAGCGGAGTGCCCAACAGCAAAAAAGATAATTGCTTCATTTAATCTTTCTTGGTGCAATCCTTTCTTTCTATTTAAATGGGAATTTCACCTGGATAAAGGGCTAAGAAACACCCTGAGGATTTGCAATGAGGTTACAATGTCCACAAATTAATGGTGCCCAGCAAAACCTGCACTGGTGTTGCAGAAGGACTGTTTGCAGAAAGAAATTTGGAAATTAATTTCATATCTAATGGGGCCCTAGGCCATGAGCAGCTGGGGTTTTTGTGCCCTTCCTGCTGCTGCAGCCTTTGCAGGAGGACACAGAATATCAAGGATATGTGAGTGTTGAGCTTGCATTTGGAAATGTCACCACAGAACACTCTAGCCTTTGTGAGGGCTTCCCTCAGGCTTTGGGCTGTGCTGATCATCCTTGGCTGAGCACTCACAGTGATGCCTGCACTAGGGCAACAAACATCGGCCCAGATGTTTTCTTGCTGGCACTGCCACTTTCCGAGCACCTGAATGTAAATGCAAAGGTTGGATGGCTCTGTCACCTGAGGCCATTTGGGTCCCAGAGCCCTGTTCCACTATCTGCAGTCCTGCTTGCTGTTCTATTTTGGGTCTTGTCATTTTGGGAAGCTGAGCATCTCTCTGTCTGAGCAGCAGAAACCCTTGGCTCTTATTGCTGCTTCCTTCCCTGACCTGTGAGACACTTGTGCATCCCAGCACAAAGAAGATTGTTTTGTTTTGTCTTTGTCCACTCCCAAGGGATTAGTACCCTGATATTACATTAATTAGACATTTTTCTCTTTTTTTGGTAGTGGGTTTCAGATAATTTTCTCCTCCTCTCTTTGTAACCAAAAGCTTTAGATGTCCCTGATCCTTAATAGCAAGCAGGTGTTTCCTGGAGAGATCTCAGGATTAATGGTTGTGTTTTAGCTTTTGTAGCCTCAGTGCACCACATATTTATTAAATTACTGCCACAGCTTTAGAACCCTGCCTATAGTTTCCCAGAGATATCTCTTTCAGTGCTTCTTTCCCTTTTTGATTTAGGTTCAAGACCTGTAATAACAAGTCAAGTGTTAAATCAGTAAATCCTTAATTCCTAATACACGGCAGAACTCAAATATCATCACACATTTTTCAGCAAATGTCTGTTGCCCAAGAAAAACCTGGTCCTTATCTGACTGACCTGTTGGCTTTATTAAACATTTCATCCATGCAAAGAGCAGTGAATCTGGATGTGGCATTTTAAAATTTGTGTTTGTATCTTCATAGGCACCAGTGCAACCAATTGAGGGTTTGCAGTCAGGAAACTTCTGGGTGAGGTGGGACAAGGAGGTTCAAACTCCCTCTGGCTTGGAGTTCAGCTGTCTGGGGCATCTTAGGGAGTGAAAACTGATTTCTGCTCTGTCCTTTGGCAGTTTTGGCAATTCTGTCAGACTTTAGATGACCTCTAATCTGAGAGAACTCTGTGTTTTTGATAATTAACTCAGAATAAATGGAGCTTGATTGGAGCAAAAATGGTGAGAGCTCATAAGAGAAACTAAGAGGAACAGAAATTTTGCTCTAGACATAAAACACTGATGATTTCTGAATAAATCAGACTTATGAATAATTCAGAGCTTAGAGTTAGTAGGCATTAGACCAATCCACGTGTATTTTTCTGTGCTGCTGGTTCCAGTCTACAAAACAGAACTGGTGTGATGCAAATGCTTCACAGAAACATCTAAAGATGCTTTCACAGCACATGTGAGACTCAGGAGAACAATGAGAAACAGTCATGAGAAATTTCAAATCCTGTATTCAGTGTAAACTTTCTATGGATGCAGTAAACAAGGCACTGGGCCACACACCATGGGTAGAGAGGGAAAATAAAAAGATTTCCATTCAGTCAGCTCTGTAAAAGATGAAAGGATCCCATGATAAAATCTGAAATTTGTAAGTGTGTAGGTGAAGCTGTGGGTGAGCCACTGGCATCTCTGAAGTCCATGTCAAATAGCCCAGGGACTTTCAGGAAATCAGGATTTCAGTGTCTACCCTTAGAAATATGCACAAGGAACTGAATTGATTGCCTATGCAAATGCCACCCTAAAATGTACTATTTTTTTGCTGTGGTGACACTCTTCTAAATATATCCGCTATTTCTGTTCCTTTTCTCAGGGAATTAGCTGGGGAGGAGAGGTGGTAATGCTGATTTTTAAAGCTCCAACAGGTCAATGTCCTCCCTGTGCTGGGGCCACAGAGCTGGATGCAGTGCAATTATTTTAACAGAGCCTCAGGGACAGAGGGACAGCACACGTGGACTGATTTGGAGCACTGCAGGAAGAAACTTTTCTCTGCTCAGAGCAGCTGTGGCTGCCCCTGGATCCCTGGAAGTGTCCAAGGCCAGGTTGGATGAGGTTTGGAGCACCCTGAGCTAGTGGCAGGGGGGTGGAACAAGATGATCTTTATGGTCCCTTTATATCAAAGCTCTTTGCATCTCATCACCCCAAATCTGAATCTTTCAGCATTTTTCTTCTGAAATTTGTGTGTCTCACAACTTTTCTGGTTTCATTCTGTTTTTTTTTCTGCTGTTCTTTACTTTCTGCCTGTGACCTTCTCACCTATACCATGCTAGTTGGGGATATTCCTTGTCCCCATACTCCTGGGTTTGCACTGGGAATGCAGTTCCTCTGGAATAAATTTGTGTTGCTCTCAGAGGAAGGTTCCTGCTGCAATCACCTGGAATGCAGACAAGGTCCATTGGTGGGGCATGAGATGCAGAATAAGGGATGAATTCAGAAAACTAAATGGGAAGAAACTGTAAATATGGCAGATAAGCAAAATTTCCTGAAAAGTGAAGTCAGTGCTCCTAGTGAGTTTTGTACTGCTGGGTTGGGGTAGGGTGTTGTGAACAGAATGTGGGAAAACTGAAGAAAGGACAGGGGTTCTTGTGTGGATTTTAAGAAAAATGTCCAAGAATGCCTTGATAGGGAAAGAAATCATTATAATTATCCACTGTTAGTTGTGGCATTCCCAATTCTCAGGCTAATTTGGATGTCAAGCAGGTAAATCACAGAATTCACAGAATAACCAGGCTGGAAGAGACCTTCAAGATCATTGAGCTAACCCATGTCCTAACACCTCAGCTAGAATTTCAAATCCAAACTGAATAGCACTATTTTATCTGGAAGAGATCATTAATTCCAATGAAACTGTGAGAAGGCCCAGATGAGATCCAGGATGAGAGACCTGAGCAGAGAAACCTGGGAGCAGGAGAGGGGACAGCAGTAAAAATCTTGTACAGAAAGGTGAGCACAGGGAATCTGGTAGAGAAAAACAACTGGAAGAGATGCTAGAGGATCTGCAGGAGGCACAGATCAATTTTTAAGTGACTACAGAGCACAGGTCACTGGAAAGGAGATTGGCACCCTGGGGTTGGGTACAAGATTGTGATGAGTGGGACAAAAGCTGCACTGCTTGTTCTTTTCATGGAATAATTTGACATTGTCTGCATCTTGGAGTCCATGTAGCATCAGCACAGAAGGAATAAAAAGTCTGAGGGGATTGAGTCTCAGTGTTGCAACAGACAGAGGTGTTGAAATCAAGCATTGCAGGAGAAGCTGCAGGGTCTCAGTACTGTCACAAAGCTCTCAGCCACTGAATTAGTCTCCTAAAAATCCATTTTAAAAAGAAAGAGCTAAGAAAATAACTCAGAGAGTGATGAGACCTAAATTGTAACATATTTAATATGATATAGCTTCACACTGTGGCTCTAAGTGGAGGAGAATTTATTCCTAAAATGTCAGTGAATTTCTGTTCTCCTTCTTCAGATGACCTTTGTCATCTGCAGAAAAAAAAAAGTGTGATTAAAACTCATCAAGCAGTCACTGCAGAGAATGTGCAGGAGCTGAAAGTGCTGTTTCTTTCAGACTGTTAAAGGTGAATTTCCAAATAAACCTGCTCTGGCTCAGCTTCAGCAGCTCATTGATTAAAGCTATAAAAGATAATGACTAATTAGCAACCCAGAATACAAAACTAGGTTCTTGGTTTGTTGCAGAATGCTGCAGCTGTTTCAAATGGAAGGAGCTGGAAAATGCTGCTGTGCATATCTACAGCCTCTAGATTTTTAAAATTAATAACCAGTTTTCTATGGAATTTCATAATTCCAACCTTCAAAACCAGAAAGCCAAATATCAGCCCTAAAATTCCTATCTTTAGTGGTCTAAGAAACACTGTGATAATATGTGTAATATTTTAAATAACATAATAGGGGAAATACAGAACAGCCTGGTTATTTCTGTTTCTCATGAAAATTAGTCTTCAAATCAGTGATTTAATAAATTCCCAACATGAAAGTCCTAAGCAGCTTTTAAGAATCTGTAGGAAAGTATCACAGAGGTTGAATCATGAATTTCACAGGCTCTTGAATCATGGAAAAAATCCTTAAAGCACACTGAAGTGATTATTTGTAGCTGCAGTATCTATCAGTGGGATGGAAACTGTGGCAGCTTCCTTGTGTGGATGCAAGGACCTAACCTGAAATAGAAATAATCTGCAAGGGCTCTGTAAAGCTAAATCCCTTCCTTTTCTTTTACATTTACATATTGGTCATTGAGTTCTCAATTCAATTCCAGCATGATGTTCTGCCCTCAGTTTTGTTCCTACTCCCAGATCATTTTATTCCCAGGACATTCCCTGCATATTTGTTGCTTTTTGGATTTTATTCCATTTTCACTCCTTTCTTGTTACCTCTCTGGTTTGCCAAGTAACTCTCTTTTTCTAATTTTTCTTGTTTCTTTCCTTTCATCTAATGCTTTTGGTCCCTCCCTGCTCACCTGTCCACTGTCTCCCCCCTGTTTTGTTATTTCAGGGCTGTTGAAATATAGGTCACCAGCTTGGCCCCACATCACCTTTTCAATATTTCATCCTGAACTAAGAATTTTCAGGGATAAATGCTTCTCATTTTGACAGCCTGATGGAAACTGGAGAGGACTGAGAATTTCAAATGCTACTTGGACTGAAAAAAACCCCCATTTGGAAATCGAAAGGACTTTTTAAAAGAAAAATACATATTTTTATGACAGATGCAGCTTGACATACTGATCATTATTTTTAAAAAGCTGATGTCAGTTATGACCAGGAGCTCATCTCCCTCACCCCATCCAAACTGTGGTTGAACCAGCACTTTGTGATTTCAATATTTGGAGCCAGGACAGGTAAATTAATGGGTTAGTTTATATTTCTGTTCAGCTGAGTGAGCAAAGAGAGGTTGATAGATGATATTACACAGAAACTGCAGCCATGACTTGGCTAGAGTTAAATTTACTTTCTGTTCATTTATTTTCCTCTTAGCTGCAAAACCCTCATGAGTGACCTGAAATAGTGTTTGTGATCTTTATCAAGGGATCCATTTTTTTTCAGCAGGGTGTACCAAGTAAATGAGATGACATGGATGAGAGATTTAATACCTCAGTCCTTGAAGGCTCAGGGTAAGGAAAAAAGGATAGGACTCATCAGAATTTGGAAAAGGTCAATTCTGCAAACTTGTTAATTGTGTGGTCACTTTGACTTGATATATTTGAACAAGACTTTGTGTTAATTTTGATTGTCAAAGAGAATGGTCTTGAGAGAATTTATATCTTCATGCACTATGGCAAATTGTTGATTTCACCTGCTGCAAATATTTGTGGGAAGAATTTCCTTTCTCATCAGACCCATTTATTTATTTGTGCATCTCATCATTCAGCCCAGTCCCTGTGTGTGTGCATCCTTCCATTTGGGTTAGGACAAATTCAGCCCTGACTGGAGCCACTTGTTGAATTTTCCCAACTGGAAAATTCCCATTTCTTATCCTCACATGGGGTGATCATTTCAGTGCAGGTTTCTTAAAGGTAGGACTGACAGCTCCAGCTGAGATGTAAGTAATAATAATTATATATAACATCTTGTTATATATATAACAATTAATCCTACAAAATTCCTGAAACCGGGAATGAAATAGAAGCAAAGGGGTCAAAAAGCTAGAGGTTTTCTGTGGGTGAATAACATGAAAAAAGTCTTCTGAAATTGTGGACAAAAGCTGCTGCAGCTCCAGACTTCATCATTTTAAGAAGTGATAAAGAGATTTTATGTAAGCAGTTTATCTGGCTATAATTTCTATATTTAGGCACTGAGAGAAAGTTTAATAGCAATAACTCCTTGTCTGCTTAATTCACCCTTTCCTGTAATAATCTTTGTGCTTCCTCAAAATGGAGGTTAAATTTGCACTTAAAAAATTAAAATATTTCTCATAACTGAGCCAAAAACTAAAAGGGGGAGGGGGTCAAATATAACATTTGCCAGATGATGTGATTCATTCTTAGACATCTGGTAGGAAATTATTTTATAAATGTAATAAAGTCAGATTTTCAAATCTAAGCAACTTTTTCACTGTCCATTGCTTTAGGCATGTTGTTCTTTGTGATCTTCATAACAACACCAGCGAGTTTGCCTTGTCTGCCTACTGCTAATATTTTGTAGCTGCACAGAAGACATGGATTTTGATTCCTGTCTTCATTATTTTCTCAGCAGCTTCAATAAATAAATAGAAAAATCCCTCCCTTGCCGCTGAGCTACCTTGGGTTGTGATCTTGTCAGAACTTATAAAGTAAACAAGTGTTTATCTGGTCAGTACTTCAGGGAATTGATGGTAATCAAATTGTTTCCACTTGAGGTTACAGCTGCTTTATTTTTTCCCTGTTGTGCCTCGCTTTTGTGTGCATGGTTTGGGGGATGTTTTTTTCTCTCTTCCTCTACTGCTGTGGGCTTAATTTTATTGTGTTTAGTTTGTTTTTTTTTTTTAAAGAAAATATACTCAAGTAAATGTTAAAATCCCCTATGATATTTATGATCCCAGCTGAAGTTTAACCCTGTTATGTCTTGCAATACACAATTCACTATCTGATAGGAAATAGATGGATAAAATAAGGATATTTCTCAATAATCCTAAGAAATTGGGAATGTATTTATATTGTGAGTGGTGGAAGAAGAAAAGAGGCTGAGGGAGTGCATCCCAGTCTGTGATTTTGAATCTCCTCTTAATGGATGTCTGCCTGTGTGCAGCACTTGGCTGTCCACAAGGGTCACAGATGTATTTTTCATGTGTTCATTTTTGTGAGCAGGCAGTGCCTCAGCGTCTGCTGTGGATGCTGCAGTGGCAGTGCAGGTCAGATGGTGCTGCACAAACAGCAAGAGACAAACCTTGCCTGCAGGAACTTGCCACTGACATGAGCAGGGCAGACAAAGTCTGGGAACACAAGGGAAAGGGCATGCTCGTTATCCTGCTTTAAAAAGAGGAAAAAGAGGGAAATTAAAATTATTCTTATTGCAGAATGCCCAAAATGCTCTCCCTGCAGGAGTGAATGAGGAATAACAGAATTGTGGGGTTGTTCCTGCACTAAAAAAGGACAAAAAAGCCCCTGCCTAATCTTATTGAACATTTTTGCACTTCTGTATCCTTCTAATGACCCAATAAAGTCACAACTTAGTGTAATTATCAGCATCTTGGACCTTACCAGCAAACACGAACTTATTGCCCCAAATGTTACTGAGATTAATCCCACATAACTTGGAAATATTTTTCTTCTCACTGTATGAACAACATTTTCAGACTCTTATCCACTGTAAAACCCTAGGTTTGATTATCTGTGCATAGCAAACCCATTCACCTGGTCCCATCCTTATCAATGAACAACTAAAAAATTCATTTCCAAAAACAATGTGGAAGGAAAAGAAAGAGAGCAAGGACCTGTTCACATTTTCCAAAAGTAACCCAGCCTGGACTCCTCTCTTTCCCAGGAAGGATGCACACACGGGGAGGAGGTTCTTTGTGGAGTTTTGATTTTGTTACTGGGCACTGCTGCAGTGATGATCTATCATTTTCAGTGGTTTAAATTTGTTAATTTTAATATTTTGTTGTTGTTGTTGTTGTGAGATAGGATTAGGAGTAAAAGTAAGGCAGACTTAAAATTTGAAGGGTGTAAAGAAAATCTTTATTATTAATAGTGTTCTGGAACTTTTTTTAGATTCCTTTTTAAAAATAATATACAGAAATATTTTATTTATTAATTTAAGAATAATATTTTTTTCACTTATTTTAGGGAGAGGAGTCTTTTTTGTTAGGTTATAGGGACTTTTTTACAAGAGGGAAAAACCAGTTTTTTTGTGATTTTATTCTTGTGAATATAATTGTGAATTACTTCCAACCCAACCATTCCATGATTCCCTCTTGTGAACCTCTCTGATCTCCTGGCTGTTGCCTGGTTTTGTTGAGAACAGACCAGAGCTGCACAAGGCAGATAAGCAATATGTGCATTTTTTCCAGCACACATTCTGGCTCTTTATGTAACTTTGACCTGGAGATGCTGATTTTACTCCAAGAGCTAAACCCTGAAATCATTCAGTCCTGACTTGGGTGCACTCAGAGGGTGCAATGAGAGATGTAAAACAGCAATAGCAGCACACAAAGGCTTCCCCTTCATTATGGGGATTTAATCCTCAGAAAATCAAGGCTCTGGCTGTGGAGGAGATGAATCTGACTGCAGCTTCTCTGCTCTTGTCTTAAATAATTACAGTCAGCCATCCCTAAAAGCATCCCCTCTTAGCATGCAAAATAAATGGGTTGATTAGGAAGGGAAAAAAAAAACAACACACCAGAAACCCTTTGTGGTCTTGTGGAAATTGTTCCTGTGTGTTTATGCTGAGAAAAAGAATGTGCTGCTTCTGTTTGGATAAAACAGATTGAGGGAGCACAAAGGAGACTTGGAGCAGCCTGGGAGTGCTGGGGTCAGACACCAAGAGTGACCAGAACAAACCAGTGACCAGAACAAACCAGTGACCAGAATAAATCAGTAAGCAGCAGCAGGTCCTCCCACAGCAAAGCTGCAGGCTGGAGCTAGAACTGAGAGGGGTTTGAATAGGATTATATTAATTTTTAAATATTTTTATTGAGTTGGTTACTAGGAACAGGACAAGTGGTTCAAAAGAATGAGGGAGTGGAGTGACAGGACAAGAGGGATTGGCTTCAGACTTAAAGTGTGTAGGTTTAGGTTGGGTGTTAGGAAAAAATTCTTCCCTGGGAGGGTGGTGAGGTTCTGGCACAGAGTGTCCAGAGAAGCTGTGGCTGCCCCTGGATCCCTGGCAGTGTCCCAAGCCAGGCTGGACAGGGCTTGGAGCACCTGGGACAGTGGGAGGTGTCTCTGCCATGGAATTAAATGAGCTCCAAGGTCCCTTCCACCCCAAGCCCTTCTATGATTTGCTGTTTGTATCCCAGTTCTGCCTTGCCTGACTTCTTTTTGGGCTGTTCTGAGAAGGAGTTTTTGGAAAAGCAAGATTTGTTTCCTGACAAGCAGACCCTGTACGGATTCACAGCCTCTCTTGGTGTGGCTGCTGTCCTGTAGCACAGTGATGTTATAAATGAGAAACAAAAGTTTTAAGTTTTAGCAAAATTTAGATTGCTTTATTTTATATAGACAGAGCAAAGCAG
>VRYO01002774.1:74498-96361 GCA_009812075.1 Sialia sialis
TCAATAATTTTTGTTTTCTTGCTGTTGCAATTTTGCCAGGCAAGCAGTGGTGGCCGAAATAAACATCCATGTAAAGTCTCTAAGAGTCAGTCCCAGAGAAAGCCACTTGGTCTTGGTAGATAAAACTGCCAGAAATTGGGAAGTTTTGGTTTTTATAGATAGGCAGTCATTGATAAAACAAAGGCAGGAAGCCTGATTTTGCAAAATCAATCAGAAAATTGTAAAGTCTGACTTTACAAACTTGCAGTAGATACAAATTATTTAGAAACATATTCATGACAGGGAGATTTAAACAGAATGATTTAATCACATTTTTCCTTCATCAAGGATCCATGCTTCACTTCAGACCTCTGTATTTTGGTTTATATAAACCTCAATACTTTTATGATTAACATGAATCTTTTATCAATTATCACACCACACCCTCTAAGAATGTTTCTAATAGCAAGCTGAAGTCTGTAAAACAGAGTCCACTGTTCATTAAATTATTGAAATGCAATGGCCAGACACAGTAAACCAGTATAGAAAGAACAGTGTGTGTGAAGGAAGTTAAATGTCATCTTTGTTACAATTAGAAAGCAAATCCACAACTAAGTAACTATATTTAAAAGTGTGTGGGTAAGCTGAGAACCATCACTGGCAACCCATTGACAAAAATGTCAAATTAGAAAGCAAATCCACGACTAAATAATTATTTTTAAAAGTGTGGGTGAGCTGAGAACCAGCACTGGCAACCCATTGATAAAAATGTCAAATTAGAAAGCAAATCCACAATTAAATAATTATTTTTAAAAGTGTGAGTGAGCTGAGAGAACCATCAGTGGCAACCCATTGATAAAAGTGTCAGCTGTTTCCACATCTGAGAACAAAGGGACCTGCCCAAGGCAGCATTTCCTGACTCTGTTCTGTCACACAGAACTGGCTGTCTGTCTTTGCCTCAGCTTTTAGGAGGCATTTCTGGGAGTAGGTGCTTAAGGACATTAGGGCTTGAAAAAAATTTACTGATATATGCAGAAAATGGAGGAGCTAGACATCTAAATGGCAGCCAGTGTCACTGAATTAGCATTTATTTGGAAATATATTATGTGGAAAGATAGCAAGCCCAGAGAAAAATCCTCATATCATATTCTAGAAGTGGGTGTAGGGGGTGTGTAGCCAACTGGAGTCCTGAAAACGAGGGAAAATATTCCATGAATGTTTATCCAGTGCTTCCCATGGAAAATGAGGCTGCTCAAGCAAGGGATTGCTCTCTCCTCACATGGGCTGACCAGTTATCCTCTCACCTGCACCTGCTCCTGTTAAAAAACTAAAATGCTGAGGAGACTCTTAATTGGAGATCCCAACTGTGTCTCTTTTTAAATTTTATTTTTACCTCAATCACCCAACCTAGCTGATGTCTTTCCACGATGATATGCAGTGCCTAGAAAGCCAAAGAATTTTTATTTCCCAAACTTTTCATCAGTGTTTGATACTACTGCTTGGGATTTAGGTAATATGCTGATGGATTCTGGCTAAAGTGGGCAGGATTGCATTGGGTTCTGCTGTTGAGGTACAGCTTGGGAGTTGGAGAAAACAGTAATTAAATATTTGCTCTGCCATTTAGAGTTCATGGCAATATCCTTTCCTTTCAGCTCCACAGAGCATTATACTTGAGAAAATCCATGAAAAGTAATTATTACCAACCCCATGCACAGAGCTCAGTGGTTAAAGATAATCTAATTTTTAAAAAATTAAACTTCTTATTTATTTTTTTACATGATTAGATTCGTGATTATTTTTTTCTTCCTTCCCCCCCAACCCTTGGCCAGCTTTTTCTAAAGCCACAGAGATTATAGATTTGATTTTGTTTAATTCTGTGATTATGTAATGCTGGAGCAGCTTTTGAGCCTTCAAAAACTCGAGCAGCCATCATGTAGCATGCAAAATGAGAGAACTGGGCATTTTTGTGCTTCTGAGTAATTATTGGTAAAAAGTGGAGCTGTGTTAATTCTGTGGCATTAATTTTTGTGAACATGTTGTGACTTTTGGAAGCACAACCACTCACATCCTGTGTTAGATTAATGGTTAAGGTCAGCTCAGATACTCAGTGTGTTACACTTGGAATTGGAAAATAATTGCTCTTGCTTTCTGCTCTGCCGTATGCTGAGTTTTTGGCTTTCTGGTCTGCAGACAAAGTCATATTTTCCCAGGGGAACTGAGGAGACAAGAGATGATTTTGGTTTCAATGGCCTTTATTTGGTCTGCAAGGTAGCAGCTGTTGCAGGTTTGGTTTTTTTTCCATACAGAAGATATGATCAGAGACTTAGCAATTCTCATGGCAAACATGACAAACACAACGTGAATTAAGATGAGTGGAATATTGGGGTGTTGAGGTCAGTTCAGGATTTGTGAAAGAGAACAAATTGTTGCACCCAGCAGTGAGATCTCCTGTTGGCTGCACAGAAGAGGTGCTGGGCAGAAATTCCACCTCCTTTGCAGACCTGCTTCATCCTGGAAGAATCCAGGATAGCACCCAGTGGCTAATTCTTATTTAGGTGTTAAAAAATCTTTCTTTCTGTGCTGAGGTTGGCACCAACCCTTGACAGAGACTCCTCACTTCCTAACGGTGTGCTGGGAGAAATAAGGTGCAGCAGATTCTGGAATCTGAAGTGAAAGCTTCCAAATCATGCTGATAACCACAGCTTTTGCAATACAGGCAGTGTCACATATCTGGATTTTCAGAATTATTCCAGTACACCTTTATGCTGAGACAACAATTTGAATGTACAAATAGAGTTTCCAGATGAGAATGTCACTGCCTAATCGAGAGAAACATATTCAGGTCAAGTGCCAGAGAGAGTTATGCAGGAGAACAGAGCTGGTCCACACAGCCTTTAGGGAAGCTGCACAATCCTGAAACACTGAAAAAAAGAATCCAGAATCTGGTGCACAGCTTTGAAGGAAGCCATCAGAAGATATTTTTCTATCTTGCAGACCATGTTTATTGATTATGCAGTTCTGTGATTCTCAGACATGAGCTCTTCATTGACTGCAGTGAGATTTAGGAAGGAGTTGCTTTCTCTGCAGCATGTTCTGTTTGTCACAGATGTCTGGCTAAGGGAAAGCACCTGTTATTAAAGGCATGATGGTGTATGTCCTGCTTTGGAAGACACGTGTCTGCTGAGAAAGGCAGGAGCCTTTCTTTGAAACAGAGAATGTAAACCCCCTCCCTCCAAATTATTAGAATTTTGAAATTAAGGGGCTCTCAGGCAAAGATATGGGAATTAGGAATACCAGTTCTTTACTAGGAAAATTAAAATAGAAATACAGTACTACAAAGAACAAACCCCAAACCCTGCCAGAGTCAGAATCCAAGCTGACAGCCGTCAGTCAGTCAGGGTGTTGGCAGCAGTGCCATTCAATGGTGGCTGCATCCTCCTGCAGTGACAGATGTGCTTCAGTTGGAGCAGTGCTCCTGGACAAGGTGCAGTTTCCCTCTGAAGGTCCAGTGATGATGTGGAAGGGTCTGGTTTTCCTCTGAAAAGGGCTTCCCTAGCTTCCCAAAATCCCAAAATTATGTTGGTAGGAAATATTTGGCTCTTCCCTCTGGCTGGAGCATCTTGCAATGGGATGAAGTGATTTTATCAGTCACACAGTGGGACTCAGTGGGCCATTAACAGAAGAAAACTTCCTGGGAGAAGGATGGGTTGTGAAAAGATAAAGAACACTGCCCCAGCTGGTTTATAAAATATGACCCATGAACAGAGGCTATCCCATGCAGATAAAGAACACTGCCCCACCTGGTTTATAGAATATGATCCAATAACAGAGGATATCCCATGTAGATAAAGAACACTGCCCCACCTGGTTTCAATGGATGGCCCATTAACAGGAGATATCTCCCACAGATATGAGGATCACTGCCCCACCTGGTCACAACAGATGGTGATAGAATTTGATCACATCCTGTCTTGGAACCCAAGACGTGTAGAGAAGAGGATGGATAAACAGCCCATGACATTGCATTGGGTCAGTCCTGTGCTGCCAATCCCAGACATTCAGAACTTAAGCCCCAAATGACTTTCTTTTGTTTGCTTTCTGGTGTGGTAACAGCGAAAATTTGCTTTTTTAAGTTTTGGGGCTTCTTTATTCCCATGTGGAACCTGAGCTTCTCACAAAACTGCTGACACTTCTAAAATGAAGTCACCTGTCAAGGCTGAACGGGTATGACATGATTCCACACTGCAAAGGCTGGAGACACTAAAATCTCATATGGAGTTTTCTACCCCACATGGGGAGAAAAAACGACATGAGAAAATCCAGGCTGTAATTTATGCTCTTTCATTATTTAATTGTGTTTAAAATACAACAGCCACGAGGGAACAAGCTTGATTCCTTTTTCTGTGTGTTAGGCTATGGTAGTGCTACCTGCTCAGCATTTTTCTATCTTAATGTGGCTTTTCTTACTGAGCCCAAAGCAGAATTACCTGGAGGAGCAGCCGAAAATCTGCAGAGCTTTGTGACAGAGTGAGGATTAGGAGGCAGGAAATGGGTGATTCACTTTGGCTTCTGAGGACAAGCATGAAATCAAAGCTCCAGGCAGGAGTGGGAAGGATATTTGGGAGGAGTGTGAACTGATTCTGGATTTATTAATAGAGGGGGAAGAGTGGGATTTGCCCTAAGAAAGCTCTGCAGGTTTGGGTGCAGTGCAGACATATTTGTAAGAACAGGAGACTTTGGGTGGAAGGAAAAACAGCAGATTCCTACAATGTCCATGGATTAATGAGTTTATCTGAGCTTCCTCAGAAGCTTCCCCACTTTCCATCACTTGCTTTATTTGAAGAGAGCAGCTGAGCAATTAACACAATATTTTCAGTGGCTGCAAACTGTTGTTTTGTTGTCATATCGTTGGCTTTCCCTCTCACTTCTTTTTTGAAGTTGTGCTTGTATCTCTAAAAAACATATGCCAAGGGAAAGCTCTGGTAAAGCCATCATAATTAATTTTTGGTGATTCTCTCTGATACTAAATGGCTCACATCAGTAGAAGCATACAATCACAGAATGGTTTGGGTTGGCAGGGACCTTAAAGATCATCTTGTTTCCCTCCCCTGCCATGGCAGGGACATCTTCCACCATCCCAGGCTGCTCCAAGCCCTGTCCAGCCTGGCCTTGGACATTTCCAGAAATCCAGAGGCAGCCACAGCTTCTCTGGGCACCCTGTGCCAGAGCCTCCCCACCCTCACAGGGAAGAATTTCTGCTGTAACCTAAATTTCCCCTATTTCATTTTGAATCCATTCCCCCTTGTCCTCTCACTGCAGTTCCTGATGAAGAGTCTCTCTCTGGGATTTGCTCTAGACCCTCAATATTTATCCTTTTTCCAGGTATTGTCCCTGCCTGCAGACTGACACTTTAGGCTTTAAGCAATTGACAGATCTGCTCAAGCACAGAGATAAAAATCTGTTTGCCTGTTCACTGAGTTGTTTCACTAGAGATGCAAATTGGATGATTGCTGAGGCAAAAACGGAGCTGCTTGTGGAAGATCTGCAGGCATGATTATCTTGTTTTTGTAGAAGAGGTATTAAATATTCGTGCTAGTTTCAGGAAATACGCACACATGTTTTTGAATATCAAATTGTGAGTCTCTCTGGTGAGCAGGGTGAATTAGATCAAGCAGAGCATTTCAAAGCATCCTTTTGCTGCCTTTCTGTTGGGAAGGATAAGGATTTGACAGGATCTCACAGATATGTGTATAGCAGAAAGATTTTTGAATGTAGAATCTGCAGAAGGAATAGAAATGAGAGCAAGTTTTGATATAGAGGAAAAGAATTGCTGAGCCAGTCTTACTGGGTAGCTAAGAAGGTAAAGTGAGTTGGAAGGGTCTTTTATGACTCTGAGCAAAGGGTAAATCCACCTAAAAAAAAAAAGATGTTTTTACCAAGCAGAAGGATTTTCACAAACAAAAATGCCATGTTGCAAGTAGAGAAAAGATCTCAGCATTTTTCACGGCAAGAAAACTGAAAAACAACTTCTAGTTTAAACTGTAACACACTGACCTTATGTGATTGGAAAATAGTGACATGAATATGGTAATGTTGGTAGCTGTGATAGGGTATAGGTAATAGTAAAGGTATTGATTTGTTGTCATGTATTAAGATGCTCTACAGTGAAAAGTAAATCATGTATCGGAACCAGAACTAGAGAAGCTTTCAGGTGAACCCACAAATGAGGCTGAAAAGGCTGTGGGCTGGGCTCTTGTCATTGTTATAAGTGCATGACATATTGTTGGCTTTTTGCAAATATTAAAATTAATGCTATATGTATGATGTTAAAATAGCTTTTCTGTATAAATATAAGCTTTTTTTTCCTTTTCTTCTAACAGCAAATGTTAAACATAAATTTTTTGGAAATAATATGCTTAAACTACCCACTTAGTTAAAATAACAGCCCATGAACGTGTAATAAAAACTCTGCAGCTGACACAACAATTATCAACACTCACCAACTGCAAAAAAACAAAACCACCATCCAAATTAACAAGTAATAAAAAGAAAATTAAAACCACAAGCCAAAAAACACGCATGCTCTAAAAAAGCAAACCCAAAAAGTAGCCTTGCTAAACAGTTCCCAAAAAAAAGTTTAACTGTACATCAAAGACTATAAATATGCAACCAATTAATGTATTGTAAAATGCATTTTAAAAAGCATTCCCAAAGCAGCCATGTGCTCTTAGCAGCTTACCAAGCACCCAGCTGTTTTAACCCTGTGTCTCCTATTGTCTTTTTATTAAACCTTTTTAAATTTTACCAAAACAGTAAAACGTGTTTCACATCACCCACGACCCATGAATTGCTGCATCGTTTGGATACAATAAACAGCATTTGAAAGAGCATGCCTGGAGTTCTGCATCCATCATTTTAGGCTCTTACATCTTTCCTCCCCGGTATAGAGGAAATCTGCTCTGGCTGCATTTCCTCCAGCCTCAGAGCTGCTCCATGCACAAATTGCAGCCACTGAGCAGCTGCCTGCATGCTTGAATGAAGAGTGTGCTGCTCCATGTGGCAGCAGGAGGAGATAAAAATAGAGCTTTTCCCTCCTTGTTGTCATGGTCTGTGCTTCCAGTGGCTACCCCAAGCTATTCCTTCTTCAGGTCTGGTGTCAGGGGAATGCATTTCAGTGATGTCTGGTGCTGCAGTTGTGGATCATAGAGAGCTCGTGAAGCAGTTTGAGGTTTGCAGACATTTACACCCAGGGCAGGATTAATGAATGGCAGCTCATACTGCTGGCCAGGCAGCTGGAATTTGGCTGCAGAAGTTGGTTTTTTTTTTCTTTTTCCCTTCCCTTTTCAGTGAGGAGATATATTGAAATACCAGAAATCCCCTTTCATGGAACTGTCAGGTTGCACAGTGTGAGGATGAAGCATTTTTAATTTTATGTTCCCCTCTTGACACATGCTGGTCTCACACCTGAGACATCACTCCACAGTCCAAGAAAGACAAGGAGAGGGTCCAGTGGAGGCCACAAAGATGCTGAGGGTTCTGGAGCATCACTTTCATAAGGAGAGACTGCATAAGCTGAGCTTGTTTAGTCTGGAGAAGACTGAGAGGGGATTTCATTCATGCACATAAATATCTGCAGGGCATGTCAGAGGTGCCAGACCCTTTTCTGTGGTGCTCAGTGACAGGAGAAGGAGCAATGGCCATAAAATAAAACACAAAAAGTTCCAGCTCGTTACATTGAGCTGCTCATGGGGGTCAGGGAATCTCCTTCTCTGGACACATCCCAGCCTCACCTGGACACTTTCCTGTGTCACCTGCCCCAGGTGTCCCTGCCTTGGCAGGGGGGTTGAAGAGAATCATCTCCAGAGGTCCCTTCCAATCCTACAAATCCTGTGACAGTGTAGTAGGTTTAGTTGTAGTACTACTAGTGGCTTGTTTTTAATTTTTTCTGCCTTCTGTCAGAGTTAGGATTAAAAACACCAAGGAGCTGAATTTCTTGTTTGGACCTGGTTGTTTATTAAAAATTACCTAAAGTACAGAGAGTTCTTAGATACCAGCTAAAAGAGAGCAAAAATTTAGTTAGAATTTAGCTACAAGGTTTTTAAAAAATAACAGCCTAATAAAGTGCTAATACCTATATTATTTATCCCTTTGACTCAATAACCAAACACCTGTGACCCACAGTGCAGCACTAACTATTCAACCAAATATTACTACCTGAAACTCATGAAGAAGAAAGAACAAGAAAAGGAATTTCCAAGAATTTCCATCATGTCCCATACCTATAACTACATTATAAAAACCTCAAATTCCAAACCCTTCACCATGTGAAATTACACACTTCCGTTTAACTAAACCCATGATTTTAACTCCATCACTCAAATTTGGAAGTCTTTCCCAAGACCTCGAGTCCAAAGCAGTGTTCTCCTGGGGATCAGTGTCAGAAAGCTCAGAAAGTTTAAAAACTCCCAGGTGTTTGGAATCCAACATGACAGCACCCACTCAGCTGCTTCCAGATACTGAGTTGAAAATGTAAGAAACCCTTTCCTCCATGATGTGAGCTGGTAGTGAAAAAGGTGCTGGGAAAGTAGACTCTGATGTGCAAGATTTATACATCAGTCAGACCTCAAGAACTGCAGAAACTCCAAACCACTGACCCACTTTTCTATTAATATTATATTAATTTATATTAATGGACATGTATAATACACACAATTACCACAGAAAAATGGAAGTGTGAAGTTGAATTCAGTGTTAAAATAGGTTTAAGATATTCTACACGTGGATTCCACCAGATGGCAAATTAAAATTCCTTTTGAAGTGAGGGATTCAAGAAGCAATAACATCACCTTTTAGCCTTTATGAGCACTGAGATCTTTTAAATGTTTCTATTCTTTGACAGCTTGTCCTAGTTACCTGAACATATGACACATTTCCTGGAAAGAAAATAACTGTGCTATCAATCCAGATACAGCCTGTCCTTGATTTTTTCCCTGCCTATTTATTTAAAGGAATCACAGGTAAAAGAAATTTTCTCCAGTTTAAACAGGATAGGATTTTTTCTGAAGTCAGCCTCCATTAAGCAATAATGTGGAGACAAAGTTAATTTCCCCTTCTTTGCTCTCAGCTCCCCATTTTACATCCATTACAATCTATGTGTAGTAATTAATTTCCCAGATTTGATCTTCCTGTTCATTTTGAGCCAGTTCTTCCATTTTTAATATTTCCTTCAGAAAAGTGAAATGGCAGGAATATTAAATAAATAAATTTGGGATGTTTTACTACAATTATTTGAGCCTTTCTTGGAGGAGTGGTCATTAACAAATGAGCAGTTCCTGAGTATGATGTACAGCATCATTTTATGTGGAAGGACAAGTCTGAGCCATTTTTCCAATTGTTCCACTGAGGGAACAATTCTTGGCTTAAAGCATCACTGAGAGTATAAAACTAAAATCAAAATATTGAAATACAAACCATATAATTTACTAACCAACACTGATGTTATGAGTGGTCTATTCTGAAGTGGTTATAGTGATCAAGTGAGATAGCTCTACCCATTTTTTGTGTGTTAGACTTCAAAGAGCCTCCCAGGATGAACACTCCCCATCTGATGAATATTTAAGAAAATGCAGCCTGGGACAAGTGACAAAGGCCACTGTTAAAGTGCCTTTTGCCATCCATTTCAATCAGCTGCCAAATTTGATTTTAGCTTTACTTAGGTAAACATTCCTTAATATTATCCCTCCTCAAGTTACCTTTTTGTTAAGTTTATTTTGTTTCAGTATTATGTGGCCTTTACAGCAGTTTGTGTGGCCAAGTAGAATAAAGCACTGACCAATTTGGAGGTTCATAAACACATTTAAATGGGATTTTAGCAACCATCCAGAGCTGGGGTTTGATATTTGATAGATTTGCAGAATTACACCTATAAAAAAACCTTTCAAAACCTAATTCATCATATGGCTAAAGTTTTGAGAGGACACCTTTAGATGCAGCAGAAGACAAACAGGTTTGGCTCTGTCATCCAGAGCAGGTTCATCTCATCAGTACCAAAAAATCTGCTTTAGAGGGTTAAAGACCCAGATGACTCTCAGTGATCACAACACCTGCATTTACCAACAACCTGAGAATAAATCCCCCAAATGTGGGCCTTGCTAACACTCAAAAGAGCAAAACTATTTCTGCAGCAGGAGAAAGGATGTGGGGAGTCTTTGCAAGGTCACCTCCATTTTCTTCTTGAAGAATGTTTAAAAGATCCTGAAAAAGAGAGAAATTATGCAGCATGCTTATCCAGAGGGCTTATCATATTGTATTAGCACTTCCTCATCACATTTAATTAAGATTCCTGTTTAACTGATGTGGAATATTATGGGCTCCATTCATCCCATATCAGTAAAAAAGGATAAAAATGGGATGTGATCCTGACAGGAGATGATGGGAAGCTGCTAATGTGACAGAAATATCATGGGAGGGAAAGGGTGCTGGAGCTGCCAGAGTCTGTTTGGAGGTTTTTGATGTCTTCAGTTGTACAGCCCCGTTTTGAGGAAGGCATTTCAGTGACTGATGTCTTTTAGGGCAGGTTGCTGGCAAACAGCCACGCTGGAAAGAATCAAAATAGCCATTGGTTAGTGTTTAGTTAATTGACTTTCAGAGGAGAAGTTTGCAGAGGTTCGGTGATCAACTACTCAAAATAGGTCAGCTAAAGCATTTTGTAGGTCTAAATTCATTTCATGTACCTGTATGGTATTGTTTATTTGTAATCTTATGAAATTGGTTTGGGATAACAAAATCAATCTAAATTAAACAGTAATTCTACCCTTTCTTCCCCCTCATAGAGAAAAGACCAGTTTCAGGTTTGATCTATAATATACTGGTAAAATAATCCCTTTATTTGAGATCAGAGCCAGAGGAAGCCAGGGAACAGGTGTGAGCTGTGAGGTTCAGAGCCATCTCCAGCCTTTGAGAGACAAGGAACTGCATTTCCCACTGTCTGAAGCTTTGTGTGATTGGGGTTTTTTTTTAAAGAATATCCAAGCAGAAATCTTTACTCTGTAGTCATCTGGCCTGGAGATTGCAATGGTTTGGGTTCCTGGGGTGAGAGCCCAGGAGGAGTGGTTGAAATCTCTAAGCTAAACACAAATGATGAAGAAAAAAAGAAAAATTCTCTCTAAGACCAGCTCTCCTGTGTCGCTGCTCCACTCCTCTCCCATCCTCTCGAAAGGAAGCTCACACATTCATTCATGTTTAAAATAGAAGCCTCTAAGAGCACTGACAAAAAAACGTGTCGCCTTTTTCTTTCACTACCACTTCAAGCACCCAATTAGTTGGTTAAAATTAGATTCTGCCTGGAAAGGCTCAAATTGATGCTTCAAGTTTCCATAGTTACTGTCTTCCTATTCATAGTGCTCGGTTAGATTGAGGGGATTCTCTCTTGCCCACCCCAAGATTTTAAAAGCTGTGCTGGACTCTGCTGTTTGTGCACCTGTGGACTGTGCTCAGGTACAGGTACCTGTGAAGGTTTTCAGAGCTGGTAACAGAGAAGTTTTTTTGAGGGGAAGCAGGAGGGAGGGACTGAATTGAAGTCAATTCTCTTAGCAGTGTTCACCAAGATGGACACAAATCAAACACAGAAAACAGGAAAACACAGAATCACAGAGTTGTGGAATGGCCTGGGTTGGAAAGGACCTTAAAGATCTTGTTTTCACCCCCCTATTCCACACTTTCAACTCTCCCAGGCTGTTCAGAGCTCCATCCAGCCTTCCAGGGATATCCAGGGCAGCCACAGCTGCTCTGGGCACCCTGTGCCAGGGCACCTTCACTGTAAAGGATTTTTTCTAATAATCTAATCTAAACCTATTCTCTGATTTTTTTTCTAATATCTAATCTAAACCTATTCTTTGAAGCTGTTCCCCTTGTCCTGCCACTCCAGGCTGTTGTAAATAGAAGTCCAATATTAGAACATTTAATCCTGCCTTCCCTTTAGGGAAATTTTCCTTTTGTGGGGAAAAAAAAAAGCCAGGCTTTGGGATGGGTGCTGGGGCAGAATGTGGCTGTAGACAGCACAGGTGGATCCTGTGTCACCCCATAGAGGCAGAGTGGCCCCCAGTGGCAGGAGATGCCTGGAAAGAACAAATTCTGTGCTTTGGCTTCAGTTCAAGCTCATCCAGCAGAGAGCCAGGGGAGGAGGGGGCTGGCTGGGCACTGCAGGGCACTGGCACAGGCTCCAGGAAATGCTTCCTCCTTTTCACCTTCACAGCAGGATTTGTCATGCTCAGGGAGCCTGTTGTCTCTCACATAAAAGGGTTTGTGTGGTAGAAAAGAATTATTTTTGTATTTAAATTTGACAGAAGACAGTGACCAGAATTAATATGGATTCAGCAGTGCACAGATTTTCTGTCCTCCTGACGTTCAGGGCTTTGTCTTCTGCAGTGACTTTTGCTCTCTTTGCAATATTTCATGTCTTATATAACAGAGGCAAACCCCACCCACAGCTACAGCCTCCTGAAAATGGTTCCAGTGCCATCCCCACAAAAGATGTGAGCCACAAAGCTCAAAATTGTTTAAAGATCTGACTCAAAATGCACCTTTTTGGGATGTATTACCAATCAGCCCTCAGCAGACTTCTGGGTATTCATTCAATTTTGGGCATTTAAGGACATTTAATTAGGGCATTTAGGCTACATAGCACCTGGTTTGAGGAAGAAAAACCAGGGGAACAATGTTCTCAGGCACTGTCCACTCCCTTCCCAGGTGCTGAAGGGCAGAGCAGCCCCCCAGCTCCAATTTCAATTTTCCTGCACTATTCCCTGCTCTTTACTTTGCTGTTTGCATTAAAACCAGGGCAGAATGGCTGGTGCTGCAACTGTCCACACTGCATTAAAAACACATTTGTAAGATGAAAATAATTTGGGATATTTTTTTTTTTGTTGGTTTGGGGTTTGTTTTTTTAAAAAACAGACACTGTGAGCCTACAGACATAGGGAAATACCCCCCCAAAAATATTTTTTCTTCTAGTGCAGGAGTAATGTCTCTAATCACCTCTTTATGCGACACAGACATTCAGTGCTGCATCCCCTGCGGTCCAACATTCAATTAGAGCTGAAAAGATGATCAGGAGCATCCTGGATATGTGCACATGCAGATTAACCCTCAGTTTGGGGAGGAAAGATTAAAAATTCAGCCTGTGGCAGCAGGGCTGGGCACAAGCACTGCAGCAAAAGGATGTTACCTGGAAAAGTTGATATTTTTATGGGAAGAAAATAATTTTTTTTCCAAAGAAGAGTGAGAGGAGCTGCAGACTCTGTGCTCTGTTTGCTCCTTCCTGTGAGAATCCATTTACCCTGGGCTGTGCTCTGGCCAAACAAATCAAATTATGCTTTGACATCTCTCAGACTACGCTGGCAGAGCCGAGACAACTCCTTTAACACACAGATTGGTTTTTTCTAAGGAGGTAAATCATCTCCAGTTAAATGAATTGTCTGTGTCAGCGTGGACAGTGACCTGAGAGCGAGCCTGGAGCAGTGGGGGTTCCAAATCTCCCCCAACATGTGTGCTATAATTACCCTGTTTAATGGGTCTGACTTTAAACCCAAGCACTGGATTAAAGCTGCAGGCTCCTGGAGGGGAAAAGTTTCCATTTTGTTCACTCCTCCAGATTACAGGTCAAAGAGATGGGAGGGCAGAGAGTGAGAATTATTCGGGTTTTTGTTTAATTTCACAAAGTCATTAGAGATGGTTGGGGTTGTTTGGCAGAGTGATAGTTAAACTGGTTCAGATTTGTTCCGACTGAATAGTTTTTCTATCTTTCAGTTCTATTTCTGTCATTTTATCATGCTGATGATGGATTTTTTTCTGCTTTCTTTCTTTTTTTCTTTTTTTTTTTTTTTTTGTGGGTTCGAGTTTTTTGATTTGTTTTGTTTTTCAGTAAAAAAGAGAAAGATTAAATGGGCTTTTTAATCCCAAAAAGGCTTAGGGATGATCAGGGAAGCCAGAATATCTGCAGAGATCCTCCGAATGACACGGAGAGGGTTTTTCAGTGCACTGTTTGCAGTGGATGTGCTGTTTCAGACTCTTTATCTTGGTGAATTTTCATTAAGCCTGCCAGAGGCAGAAGCTGCAGTCAGTACAGCGTCAGTGGAGGAGGCAGGGAGGAGAGAAATCAGGTTAATGACGAGCTTTCCCTGCAATTTGCTTCCTGCTTATTGCCTGATCTCAGTTTTAAACAAATTCATTTAATTAATGTGTTTTGCTACTTTGACCTGCAGACAGAAGGGGCTGTGATTAATGACGGGATATTCCAAATCTTGCACCGGCTTTAGTCCTCGTGTTCTGCCGTCTAGAAAAAGAACGCTGAAAACTTTAAATTTAATATTCATAGAAGCTTTGATGGAAAGCTTTTATCTAAATTATTTTCTTATTCCATGAGCTACCAAATTTTTAAAGACAGGAACAAAGTGGGGAGGGGTGGAACAGAGGGAAAACAAGCTGCTGTCTTGGCTGAGCATGTCACACACTCAAAGATGTCTCTGCAGGGAGACAGAGCTGCACAGAAATGCTTTTCTCTTCTTCCCCTTGAGCAGGGACACATCTGTTCCAACATGAGTTAGCCCTGTGAAAACCACGTTTTATTGGTCTGGTAAAATTTAAAAGGTTTAATAAAAAGATAATAGGAGATACACATAAAGGGTTAAAACAGTTGGGTGCTTGGTAAGTTGTTAAGAGGAAATGTTTTTTTTAAATATGTTTTACAGTACATTAATTTGTTGTATATTTATAGTTTTTTATGTATACTTAAATTTTTGGGGGAATTGTTTAACATGGGGTTTTTTGTGGGTTTGTTTTTTTTAGAGCATGTGTGCTTTTTGGCTTGTGGTTTTAATTTTTTTTATTATTTTTTAATTTGGGCGGTGGTTTTGGTTTTTTGCAGTTGGAGAGTGTTGATAATTGTATTAGTTGTAGGGTTTTTATTATCTGTTTATGGATTGTTATTTTTAACTAAGCGGATAGTTTAAGTATATTATTTTTAAAAAACCTTACGTTTAACTTTTGCTATTAGGAAAAAATTTATATTCATACAGAAAAGCTCTTTCAACATTATACATATAGCATTTATCTTAGTAGCTGCAAAAAGCCAACTCATGCTCTTATAACAGCTCTGTTCTGACAAAGGTTCTGGAAGAAAGCAGCAGAGAAAGCAGAGGAGGTAGAGAAGATGCTGCTAACACTCAGGGCAGCTCTCATTGAGGGAAGTGAGCACCTCCTGTTCCCAGGGAACTCCAGATTGGAGCTGTGGGGCTACCCAGGGTCAGGAGAAAACCACGTGGCTTCCCCAAAAGGCAGAAAAATGTCACTGAGCTAGAAAGTGCAGAGACAGCACAGTGATGGGACAGCCCAGACCTGATATTGATTCCTGGGCTGAGTGGTGATCTGTGGATGATACAAGTCTCCAAAGCCATCTTCCCCTGGAATTTACTGCAATATTAAGGTCTCCTGGATACAAAGGCTGAGCTGAATTCCTTAAGAATTCGGTCACTCTCCTATCATTTTAGAAGATAATTGGCTAGAAATCAGTTTGTGTAATTGGCCAGTTCACCTTTAGAACTTTTGACTTAGATTGGATGCTGTCCTTTGTGTAATTTTCTATTGGTTGTGATTTCAATCCTCCTTTATCCTATAAATATGACTGTGTCCCCTTTGTCCTGGGGGATTCCTGCCTGACCACCCTTCACATGAAAAAAAAAAATTCTTGTGGAACTCGTAAGGGCCTCTGGTCTCTGCTGGCTGAGTGAACTGCTGAGAGTTCTCTGATAGATATCAGCACTCTCCAGTCCTGGTGAAAGATCTTCCAGAGATAAAAAAGCAGTTCCCAGTGATCTGTTCTGCCAGCAGATCCCAAATTCAGGCAACATCTCAGTTTCAGGCTGTTTGTACCCATGGCTCAGCATTAACTTTCAGTGATTTTACAAGCTGATGGAAGCCAGCCCTTCAATTGAGTGTGCTTGCAAATTCCACACCTTAAATCTCAGTGACAGAGCTGTGCTTGGGAGCTCTGCACCAGAGGTTCTGAGCTCTACTGGTGGCATTGTTGTCACAACTAAAATGTGGCTTTTTAAGGGGTGGAAATGGGGAAACCTTAAAAACAGGGCTGTGCTCTCTCAGGCATTTTTGGACAGAAGAGGCCAATGCCTTCCTAAGTGAAAATCCCATGAAAGGCTGAGGAAGTTGCAAACAGTTGCACAGGATTTTTTGTGGCTGCCAGTGTTAAAGACATTAGTTTCAAACTCCTTTTTTCCAATATATTCTGGCATGGACATTAGTACAACACCCAGCTGAGCCATGGTGCTGCTTACATGGATCCTGAGGGTAGAATTCAGCTCCTTTCTCATTAACTACCCAAAAGTGGCTGTCTCCAGCAGAGAGAGGAGGGAAACAAAACAAAAAAAAATTGAATTTTTTTAACAGAATCATTTAAGTTGGAAAGCACCCCCAAGATCATGAAGTCCAGCCTTTGATCAACCAGAGCTGAGCACTGTGCCATGTCGTCATTTCCTGAGCACCACCAGGAATGCTGACTCCACCACCTCTCTGAGCAGCTCCTCCCAATCCTGGACAGACTTTCTGTGAAGAAATTCTTCCTAATGTCCAACCTGAATCTCTCCTGGTGCAGCTTGAGGCCATGTTCAGAGAGAAGAGGCTGATCCCAACCCAGCTAAAACCTCCTGTCAGGGAGTTGTAGAAAGCAAAAAAGTCTCCAAAAAGAGTGATGAGATCTCCAATAAAAAACCTCTTAAATCAAACATTTAAACTTGAACTTAAGCTTGAGCTGTCTTCTGAGGGGGACTGTCTGTTTATAGACCATAGCATGAATTAAATTAGATGTAGTAGATTGGATGCCTAAAATAAATACATTTAGTAAAGTAAATGAATTTCAGGCGTCTGTATTTAACAAAGGGGTGTTTAACTCTCTAAGAAAAGGAAATGTAGGTCCCTACAGTTACTGCAGGTTGAATTTCAGGGATCTGGTTCCTTGTAGGTATCTGAGCTTCCTGCACAGTGCATGGGTATCTCTGAAAACCCTGAGAGGATCAGAGAGGGGACACAGCTCACCTGCAGCCTGCTCCCTTTCTGGAGCCTTGGACACTCTGACATCCACAGAGAATCCTGGAATGGTTTGGGTTGGAAGGGACCTTAAATCACATCCAGTTCCAATCTCACTTCCAGCATCCCAGGCTGCTCCAAGCCCCATCCAACTCCAAGCTGGCCTTGGGCACTTCCAGGGATCCAGGGCAGCTTCTCCAGGCAGACCTGACCCTCTGTACCTGACACTGTGGAGGAATTCAGGTGTTTCAGAGCAATTAGGGCTTGTTGAACCAATGCCTGTGACCGAGGTTTTTATGTTTTTCAAGTTCTGTGAGAAGCAGAGGGCTACAGTACATGACCGTTAAATGCTTCTTCAAGAGAAAAAAACATTAACTCTGTACCATACCCTATTCCCTGCAGCTTTCAGCTAGGTGATTTGAGGATATGGAGGTTTTTATCTGTCTAAGTCTGCCTGTGCAGACAGCAGTCACGGGATGGGAAAAGAAGTATTTTGAAAGGCAGCCTAGAAGTCCTTTCAAGCCAGTTAAATATGTGACCTACTCAACTGCAGTCTCTGCTGCTCTGGGTTCCATTTAAAGTCTACTGAGACATTTGTATTTCGGTGAGAGTGGGAAAAGGATGGGGTGAAAAGTTCATCTCCTGTTTTAGCTTGCAGACACACAGGCAAAGAAGCATCAGGACCTGCAGGTGCAGCCTAGATTTTGAGTTCTGCTGCATGCAAGCATTTAAAAATTTAATTATTTGGTCATTGAACATGAAGTCTGAAGTATTCCTGGAGAATAAAAGAAAAGGTCCAAAGCAATCCCATAAATTACCCCAGGAAATGAGCAGACTCTAGGCTTTTATGTATGAACTCTGGCAACCCCATCCCTCTAGCTGCAGGAGGAAAAGAAGTGTAATGTTTTAAATTAAGTGGTATAAATATAACCTGGGGGTTTGTTTTATTTAGATTTTCCTCTAAGTTTAATAAACAAATTTGAAGCATTCAATTAAAGATGCAGAAAATATGCAAGAAAAGTGCAACTAATCCCATTAAATGTAAAATGACAGATAAGTAGAAAGCTTTTGTTGTTGAATCCCTGCTGATAAGAAACAGAAGAGATGTTTAAGGAAGCCTTGGAAGCTAGGTAGTAAATGACATTTATCCTTGATCTGAAATGCCTAAAAGCACAACTTTGTTAGTACAGCTGAACTGTGACCTTCCAGCCTGCCAATACAGATAAACACACTTTTTTTTTCAGGTAAATCACGCAGAAGAGAAATTTCCTGAGGAACAGGAGAAGCCCCCCTTGTAGGAAATGATGGCTATTAACTCATTAGATTCTCTGTGTCCCTTTGTGTGTGCAAGCTCTCCACACAGCTGTGTAATAATTAGTTCCCTTTGGCTTAGTGAGTATTAGGGAGTATTAAAATGCTTGGGTTTTATGGACAACAAACATATTCAGGGGATAAAACCAGCCATAAGTGCAAGCAAACCCCCCCAGTCTGACAGACCCTGATCCCAGGGTAGGTGTGATGGCTTTGTTGTGTTTGGGTCCATGAGGTCAGATTTTTTTTGGACAGATGTTACTGACTTCGTCTGGTGAGTTGATTTGCTAAGTCAGACCCAGATTGAAGGGTTGTTTTCCTGCTCTGAATTGGATTTCAGTAGTGCAGATGTGTGTGCACCCCATTAGTCTGGCAAGAGGTTTCCCTTGACCTCAGGGATACCCTGGATCCTTGCACGTTGCTGTATTTGCTGTAAAATGAGTAACATGAAGCCACTGTCATTGTCCCATGTCCTGTGTTCTGCCTAAGAAGTTGGTCAGAGGACTGGATCACCTCTCCAGGAAAGGCTGAGAGATTTGGGATTGCTCAGCCTGGAGAGGAGAAGCTTCAGGGTGACCAAACTGCCTCTTCAATTCCTGAAGGTGTTAGTGTCGAAACACAGAATCACAGGATGATTATGTGCAGGTGCTTTTATTGCAGAGCTCTGGGAATCAGGGGTACAAACCCAAATCTGACTCCCACATGGATTCCAGAGGGACAGGATTTTATACCCTTTTTGTTATGTAATAATTATTAAACCCATATTGTTCTATTGTACACATTTATTTTATCCAAGCATGGGTTCTTGTGATTTTCATCAGATCCCCAAACATCCTTTCTCTTGATTACTGTTACCATTACATCATTTCTCGTCATTCTTATTACAATTAAACAATAATATATTCAATTTACCAAGCAATTATTACATTTTACAATTATATTATTTAGCACATGATGATTCCACAGGTGCAGTTTCACATGATCTAATAAAGACAAAGCTCAGCATTCATTCCCAGGGCCTGGTTCCCTTTCCCAGACCCAAACCTTTCTTTCCACCCCCTGAATTTGTTGTGTACAATTCCCATGATTTTAGAAACATTTTTAACCCTATGCTATCAAAGGGAGTGCACAAGAAAAATGGAGAGAGATTATTTAGAAAGGCCTGGAGTGGAGAACAAGGGGAATGGTTTCAAAACCACAGAGAGCAGGTTTAGATTAGATATTAGGAAGAATATAAAGTAAATGGGGAGGCTCTGGCACAGAGAAGCTGTGGCTGCCCCATCCCTGGAATTTAAATCCAAGTTGGATGGGACTTGGAGCCACCTGGTCTGGTGGATTGTGTCCCTGCCCATTGCAGGGGGCTGGAACTGGCTGGTATTTGTGCTCCCTTCCATCATTTTATGTTTCTCTTGTGACATCAGAATGGCACAGCCATGCACTGCGCTCCCAGCTGGGCTGTGCTGACCCTGCAGCCCACAATGTTCTCACCCTGCCCCTTCAATGTAATTTTTCTTTTATTCTCTGCAACAGGGTTCTCCCCAGCCAGAGCAAGGGTGGGTCAAACATGATTTGAGGTGACCTTCAGCTGTTTTTCCTGTCAGGAACAGAAAAAGAACCAATGTTTGGAATACATTTTGGATCTGGGCCAATGTCAGGAATGCATATTGTGTGGGCTTGTTGGGAGACAGAGAGGATTTATTTGTCAAATTTGGCTTAATTTATTATGTGCAATATGAAAGTTCACATTTGTGTATTGCAGCAGAAAGACAATTGATTAATAATTTGGAAAAAGGCCAAGACACACATTTTCCACCTTTGTAATTTATCATCTCAGAGAAACAAAAGTGATATAAAACGTACCTGAACTAAACAATTTATTAAGCAGAAGTGAAAGCTGGTTCACATTAATGCATTTATTAGGAAAGGACTTTCTAGGACATTGTTGTTACTTACAGGAAATATGTCAAAAATCTGCAGCTGATACTAAAGACCATAGGAAATTTACTGATAAAATAGAGGAACATTTACATTAATAATGACTTCAGAAAAGCTGTTTGAGACTCGAGAGGTTAAGGTCACAAACAACGTCAGCAGCTCCTGGAAAGAACATAAAGTCAAATCTTCTTCATCATTAAATATAATCTTAGGGGGAAAAGATGTGCACAGTGTCTTCTAGTTCTTGATTAAATATCACATTTTAAAAGCAGTCATGTCATGTCCATGTGCCTTGGAGGTTCAGAGATGCCCAAAATTTCATGTTCCAAACATCTCGCATAAGCGGTTCAGAGATGGTTCTGATGAGTTTTGTGAACACATTTCTTGGGCTTTGTGACATGGACCTGCTGCATCACTACAGAAAAGCTTAAAAAAGGAATCCTGCTTCCCAGCCTTGCTGGTTTTGCTGCCAGGCAGGAGAAAACAAAATAGCAAAAAATCCTTTTCAGCTTTTGAACCTAAAAGGAGAGCCTTATGTCTGCATGCACCACACACCATTTATTTCATAAAAAAGGAAATTGTACAAATAACCTAAAAGAAGATGAAGAATCATTAAAGAAAAAGAAATACAGGAGCTGCTGAAATTAATATAGCATTCTTCATTAAAGGGGCAAGGGCACAGAGCAGAAGTTTTCTGACAAAATATTGGGGATTCCTCTCTAAATTGTCTCCTTTGTTTTTTCTTCCTGTCCTCTTTTAGGACTTCTCACTTTGTTCTCCCCCATCCAGTGTCCTCATCTCCTCTTCCAAGGGACATAGAATCCTTCAAAATGGTTTTCCAACACAGGTCCCACCTCCTTCTTTATCCCAAATATCTTTGTCTCTTCAACTGGGCAGCTCTGATTCATGATTTTGAAATTTAATCAGATCAGTGGTGTTGGAATTGTTTGTGTGACGTTCGGAGGATTTGTGTGAGGCTAGGAGCATTACAAGGGTGAGAGTCCCATGTTTTGTTACTGCATATTTAGGGTGAATATAAGAAAGTTTTCATGTGATTTGGGGGATTTAGCATGAGTGCATAAACATTGAGCTTTCCCCTGATCACAGTTATTCAAACACTTAAAATAGATATGCTGTTCCTATTCAAAACTGAGAGTTATGTAAATTATAACAAATGTTCAAAGTATGAAAGGAAAGAAAACAACCAAGTCTTTCTCTTACAGAGAAACCTAATTCTGTTGCATTTTATTGTGCTATAAATTTGTCCTTGTCAGAGCAACATATGTAAACATTTCAATCTGATTAACTCAATCTAATCAAAATAATGGAAATAAAATTAAAACCTGCTTCATTCCACAAACCTAATACTGGGGATAGGAGTTTGTATTTGCCTGTATAAAACGCTGTGATCTAGAGAGAATATCAGGATATTCTGTGATTCTGTGGAGACCATGATTCTGAGGCCAGATTGTGCACCTGATGGAAGCAGTCCTGCAGTATCCCTGTTCTGGGTTTGCTCTGGGGCTGTGTCTGCTGCTCAGCCA
>VRYO01002774.1:97631-108582 GCA_009812075.1 Sialia sialis
CTGGTTTAACAGCTGGCCCATTAACAGAAGATATCTCCCACAGAGATCAGGATCACTGCCCCACCTGGTCTCAACAGATGGTGATAGAATTTTGGTCACATCTTGTATTGCAACCCAAGACACTTGGCAGCACCAAGCAGAGCCTGGCTCCATTCCACCCTCTTGACACTCTCCCTTCTTTCCTGGACACATCCATCACAGGATGGTTTGTTAAAATCCCCACCTGGATGTGCATAATGCCAAGCCTGTCACCCCTGGCCACTCTTCTAACCCTGGCCCAAAACCCTCAACATGCTCAAACACACCCTTGTGCCATGCAATGCACATGCTTGTGTTCCCTGCCATAAAACACCACAATGGGCTGCACCACGGTGATCTCTTAGTCCAAAGAGTTCAAATCCAAAAGAACAAAATGGGATCCTGTGGGTGATACAAATCCTCAAAGCTGTCTGCCCCTGGCCCCTGGAACTAGTAGATAAGGTCTCCTAGGTACCAAGGCTGAGCTGAATTCCTTAAGAATTCAGACACTTTCCTATCACTTTAGAAGATAACTGGCTAGAAATAATTTGTGTAATTGGTCAGTTCACCTTTAGAACTTTTGACTTGGATTGGATGCTGTCCTTTGTGTAACTTTCTATTGGTTGTAACTTCAATCCTCCTTGAACCTATAAATGTGACTGTGTCCCCTTTGTCCTTGGAGATCCCTGCTTGACCACCCTTGGCATGAAATAAAAATTCTTGTGGAACTCATCTTGTAAGGGCCTCTGGTCTTTCTCTGCTGGCTGAGTGAACTGTAGAGAGTTCACTGATCGATATCAGCACTTTCCAGTTCTGGTAAAAGATCTTCCAGAGATTAAAAACAGTTCACAGGATCCAGAGGCTGTTGCACCCAACAGCACATAGAGTGGGTCAGTGCATGCAAACCCTGAGCAGGCTGGCCAAGAACCAGTGGGTGACTCCCAGATGAGCAGCCAGGCTGCAGGCTGAGTCCAGAGCTTTCAAACACAAAGCTGCTGCTCACTGAGTGCCTGTGTTTTAAAGATGCTTTAAGATTTTCTTGCTGTTTTGACTTTTTCAGAACCTGAGGCGGGAGAGGTGTCCCCCCCAGTGGGAGCTGGTGTGAACAGCAACAGCTGGACCTTTAAATTTGGACCGGGCAATTCCAAACAAGGTGGTCCTGGTGAGTTGCCAGACAAATTCATTATCCCGGGATCTCCTGCAATCATCTCCATCCGGCAGGAGCCACCAAACAGCCAAATTGACAAAAGTGACTTCATAACCTTTGGCAAGAAAGAAGAGACCAAGAAAAAGAAGAAAAAGAAGAAGGGAAACAAGACTCAGGAGAAAAAGGAAAAGGGCAACAGCACCACTGAGAACAGTGACCAGTGAGGGAGTTATACTGAGAAAACCCTCTTAGCCAGTTTTTGTAATAATGGCAGATTTCTCCTATGTAGCAAATCCCAACTTCTTCCTACTGTTAACAAATTTCCTGTATGTACAGACTTGAGAAAATCAGCAGGAAATTCAGTGTCTGTCTAAATTACTTAAAAGGTTTTGTCTTAAAAGCTTTATTAAGTCTGGTGTTAACTCTTTTTCTCCACTCTGGCTTGTTTTCAGAATCTAAAAAGCAGACACAAGTTTCCTTTCTCCTACGCCGAAAAGGAGAATCTTCACAGTACAGCCAGTGAGAGGTTGGACTCTGCACTGTGGTTCCTGTGCTCCTGTCTTGATGACACTTACAGGACAGGTTTAAAAGTTTTAATGTTGTGCACCCTCTATCTGATTGGAAATTTTTTGTGTGCAGATGTCAGCTAGGTGATATGAGATCAGTTTATAAAATGCAAGAAGAGCTGGTAAATATGCAACAGAGGAAACACCTGATGAACACAAATATTCAAAGATGTTCAGGCTGGGGAGGAAATGTCTGAAAGGAGATTAAGCAGACTTGTCAAATCCTGAGAAGTGTGGAAATACTGACTCCTATACATGACGTATTGTACACACTGCTTCAAATGAAACCTCACATTTACAGCTCTTTAAGACACCACCAATTAAATAAATCTCTTTACCAAGCAAGCCATTGGAAAAATTGTCCCTTAAAGCCCTGCATTACCCTGGTAAGGCAAGCCCTCAGAGTGACAAGGGCTGGGCTGACATCCCAGGAATGGAACTGTGATGCTGTGTGTCCCTATTTCCACATTATTTTGCACATTATGTCTCTGAAAAGGTCAGAGTTTTTCCACGACACTTATGCAAAAGAGAGAAAAAAAAAAGTAACGTGAACTATGCTATTTGTTATTTGAGATATTTATTTATAAAGAAATATAGCTGTAAATGTTAAAGAAATATGATGCCCTTTAACCCAAACAGAAGTCAGTCTAGAGCCATTATAAATTACAATTGCTGCTATTAAAGTGCTTTAGAAAATTTGCCTGAAACATCTGTATTATATCGGCCACTTGCCATAACAGCTTTATTCTGTCGGGTGACTTGGGGGCTGCCTCTTGCATGTGTTCATAAATACAAGAATATCTTCTCTTTTCTTTTATTTTGCATTATTCTGCACTTTGAATACACCTTTGCAAACAAACTGTCCTAAATATGAAGAAGCAGAAGCAAACTCCTCACACAAATGGATTTACTGACCTGCTAGCTCTGTGCAGTACCTTGGTGTTACCTCCCACACGACCTTTTCTGATTTTAGTTTGACTTTTCTATGAGATTATGAATTTCTGATCCTACTACCACTCCTTATGTAAAATTCAAGTACTGTATGTATGCTGTATGCTCTTATAAGAATCCTGAAGTATTTATTCTGTGCTTGTGTATGTGAATGTCAATGCAGCTATTATTAGAGTGGACTTTAAGCTTTACTGTTGAATGTAAATTCATTATTTCTTTTTTGTACACTTGTGAAAAAGTGGAGTAGTGTTAATTTTTTAAGCCACTGTTGATTATCAGCTTTTTTTTTTGTGTATGAAACACAAGTAAAATATCTTTCTTAAACCAAGCCATGCATGCATTTTGGGATTTATTGCTAAGAATCTGTGAAGCTGAAGTTCTGTGAATTACTAAACCTAAGGGTATAAATGGAGTACTGAATGTGGCTGAGGATGTTGATCTAAAACCAATACATGTATTTTTAAACAGAATAGAGCTGCTGAGGGAATTCCAAGGAGTTTTCTACGTTATTGTACATTCACAGAATAAAGATCAAGTGTCGTGTTAATTGGAACTGTGTGAGAAACTACATAGCTCTGAAATTTCCAAAGGCCCTTTAATCTAGGATCAAAGAGAACAACTGCATTTCTTGAGACATGTCCTGGATGTTTTAACTTTCCAAACTGCTGACAGTTCAGAACAGAACAATTCCTATTCATTTTGAAGAACCTGCAGCAAGTCTTAAAACATCACAGCAAAGCTCTAATAAAAGAATTCCTCTTTCAAAGCATGAACCACCAATGGCCTCATGTGCTCTATTTAGAGTTTTCTTTTGCTACCAGTCTTGTTTTACTGGCAATAAAAAGGTGCTATTCAAGAAAGAGAATCCTTGATTCACTTTTAAAGGCTGGACAAGAGGAAAAAATCTTAAGTTTTGGGGAGGGAACTGTTCTTTTATGCAAATGTGCTATGCAAGTACATGTATTTTTTATTTGGTGACTAATCCAACAGCTCCCAAAACATTCATCAAGTGTAGCTACAGTGGTAGCTTAAACAGACAGAAAAATATTCTTGTTTTGTATCCATCATAAAATAGCTCTCTCAGACCCTCTGGCAAAAATTCAGTACACAGATTTGATTCTTACAGGAATATTCTACACTTGATCATTTTTATATTTTAATTGAATATTGGTTTTATTTTTGAGTGCTTGCATTTTCCCCTATGCAAGCCAATGTGATTCATTCATTTTTCATCATACACAGCTGGTTTTCCAAGGCTTGCATCTGTTAGAATGAACCAAGAGCTGCAGAATGTCTCCATTTTGCTGGCTTTAACACAAAATCACATTTACCAATGCTGCCTTCGCTGCTTGCATGCCTTGGGAGACAAAACAGAATCTGAAGATAATCATTCCAGCATGATTATCAGTGATGGGAATCATTCCAGTATGGAGAGCTGATAGAACAGAGAAAAAACTCTGGTTTTCTAAGAGTTTTTATGAGGTTTTTTTTCTCTGGGGGTTTGTGTTTTTTTTGGTTTTTTGGTTTTGTTTTGGTTTTGGGTTTTTTTGAGGTTTTTTTTTCTCTGTGTTTTTTTTTTTTTTTCGAGGTTCATCTTTCTGAGTTTCTGAGTTTTTTTCTGAGTGTTTTTCTCTGAGTTTCTCAGAGATTTTTTTGTTTTGTTTTTTTTTTAGTATTTCTCTGAGTGTTTTTCTCTGAGTTTCTCTGAGGAGAGGAGGAGATCTTGCTAGAATTATTTGAAAAGAGGCTGACTTGCTCTAGGAGTTCCAGCATCCCACACACTCCCTGTGTTTTCAGAAAGACTGAATCAGGCACCTCACCAGATTTTACAAAGATTTTTCCTTCTTTGGACCCTCTGGGACAACTGGAATGAGATGTGTGCAGTGAGATTTGGCTATTTCATAACTAATACACAAATTACAGCATTGACATCCTTGATTTGGGGTGTCCAGGAGGAGGAGAAGAATTTTGTTTGGAGGACCAGGGGTGGGTGGGGGCAGAACCTGCACATTCCACCACAGTTTAGGGGTTCCTGTTTTAACACCACACAATGGGAATTGAGAATTAGAGGTGGTCAATAACTGCAAAAATATTAGAAAAAAATATTTCTTTAATCCTCCTGCTGATAAGGAAATGAGCACAACAAAACACACTGCAGAGTTTGCAGGAAAATTACAGTTTTGGGGCCTTTACAACTCTAATAATTGATGTCTTTCAGAATCCACATACTTTCTGTGAGCATGCTGTCTTTGGAAGTCTGGTTTCTATGCGTACATGAAAACTATTGGGCTTTTATAACAATAAACTTGAGCTATGTTGTATATTAATTACATCCTGTCATTAAAAATATTTCTCATTTTATATTAGGCTTCCTAGACTTAGTCTTGTGCAGTTTCTTTCTGCTCAGTACATGGGTCATTGCACATCATTAAAAGTTGTCCAATCTCACATCAGGGGAAGAAGCAAGAACTCAGAAAGCATTTCCCAAATTTCATATATGAAGATCAGCCATGACATTTATTGCAGATAGTTTTGATACCTTTTAGAATCTTCTTTCATTTCTACTTCACTCGTTCAAGACCTGCTTGTATCAACAACTGGGTAAAATAAACCAGGTACAATTTTCCTTCCAAATCCAATTCTCCCCTAGCAGCAGATTTGTGGATTTTGTGCAAGACAAATATTAAGGAGGGAGCTGAGCCATTTTCCTAATTTGAGTCCTAAAGAATGAGCAAATTCCTCAGTTTTGCTGTCATTTGATTGCTTAGAAATTACTGACTGCTCCTTGACACCTTTTTAAGACAGTGCCGCCAAGAGTCCTGTTCTAAGGCTCCTGTAAATATGCAGAAATATCACTTAAATCAAAAGTTTGGCTTTGGTAAGTGAGTGTACCCTGAAGTCCTTTGGTTTCTTCCTTTACAAGTCTCTGGAGGAAAAAAGAGTGAGCAGCTGGGCAATGTTTTGATATCACACAAAGCTGGATCTGCATGAAGCAAAAAGATTCTCTGGGAAGTGGAGCTGAGGGCTCCAAGCCCAGCACCAATAAATCCTGGATGTGAAGGGCTCTGTGGGGTGGCTGCAATCATAATTAAAGGCTCACACATGCCAGGGTGGCTGAACAGACAGAATGCACAGCACAGCTGTATCAGAATAAATGCTAACACGATAAATGCTAACACAATAAATGCTAACACAATAAATGCCTTATCACATTGAGCTGACCTTGTGCAGCACGCTATGGAATCAGTATTGATAGCATATACATTCATTTTCCATTAGTTCTGGATATGGGGATGCTGCACTCTCTGCTCTCCTGGGTTCATTCTCCTCTCTGGGGATCCCTGCAGGGTTCCCTGGAGGATCCAGTGTCACCACTTTGCATTTGCAGGGTGGGAGGGTTTGTATCCAGGCATTTATAGAGAAAAACAACCCTGTCCTGGGCTCATCCCAGAGTGTGTCCCAGGGAGGGGATTGTGTCCCTGTGTCCCTGCTCAGGTGAGAGCCCACCTGCAGAGCTGCCCCAGCACAGGCAGGAGCTGGAGCTGCCCCAGCCAGGCCAGGGGAGGCTCCAGGATGAGCAGAGGATGGAGCAGCTCTGCTGGGAGGAAAGGCTGGCACAGCTGGGATTGTTCACCTGCACAGGAGGAGCTTTGGGCTGAGCTCAGGGTGGCCTTGGAGGAGCTGCAGGGAGCTGACAAGAAACATGGAGAGACACAATTTACAAAGTCCTGGAGCGACAGGACAAGGGAAATGACTTCAAACTAAGAGATTAGGTCAGTTTAGATCATGTGTTAGGAAGAAGTATTTTCCTGCGAGCCTGGCACAGGCTGGAAGGGATTTGGAACAACCTGGTCTAGGGGAATGTGTCCCTGCTCATAGCACAGAGGTGGAACTAGGCTATATTTTAGGTCCCTTCCAACCCAAACCATTCTATGCATCTATATATAAAAATCTAGAACATGGTTATGTTGTTCAGAATACTCCAATACCCACTGTCAGCGTTAATACTTCTTATGCATCATGAAAATCTGATTTTTCAAAGTGATTCTACTATGGTGACATCTGGCATCTACTTCCAGAACATTTGCAGTTCAGGTGCCTTAGGCTGACTTAGAGAACCAATGAATGAAATCCTTCAGCATGAAGTAAAACAGAATTCTCTCTGCCAGATCTTACAGTGCACCATGGATTTCCTTTCATATCCCAGGACAGCCCCCATGAAATCCCTGGGACACAGGTATTAACATCAAAAGATGACAGAGATGTGGTGAAAGAAACATCTCTCAGAACACCACACAGCTTGAAAATATTAAAAATGCTTGCCAGTGGTGCCCAGAGCTGTGTCACTGTTGTCTGCAAAATGACAGCAAGTGACTCATCCATTTAGGAACTGGTGTTTGAAGAATATTACAAAGCAGACGTGCTAGGCTTGAAAACTAGATTTTAAAACCTTCACACCAAACAGAGCAGTCCTAAATCTGTGTCACTCTCATTCCTCAACTCCCTCGTTCCTTCATTATGGTGGGAAGCAGGAATCCTGAAGAGATGATCCCATTTAAGCTGCCAGGTGGGAAATGTTGTCCTGCAGGCACACCATGGCACCAGGCTCATAAACGGGGTGTGGGGCACGCTGTGGGCACAGTGCTGGGTGAAGTGTGACCAGGTCACCAATGTGCCACCCTAACAGGAGTCCTGCCTGAACCTGAGCCCCGTGAGACAAAGTTAGAAAGAGAAATAAAGTTAGAAAGAGAAATAGAGAGGAAGTTAGAAAGAGAAATAAATAGACAAATAGGGAGAAATAGAGAGAAAGTAAGAGGGAGAAATAGAGAGAAAGTAAGAGGGAGAAATAGAGACAAAGTTAGAAAGAGAAACAGGGAGAAATAGAGAAATATATAGAGAGAAAGTTATAGGGAGAAATAGAGAGAGTTAGAAAGGGAAACAGAGGGCCAGAGAGTTAGAAATAGAGAGAGTTAAAGAGTTAAAAATAGAGGGAGGAATTAGGGAGTTAGAAAGAGAAAGAGGCAGCTAGAAAGAGAAAGAGAGAGAGTTAGAGAAGGAGTTAGAAAGAGAAAGGGAGACAGAAATAGAAAGAGTTAGAAACAGAAAGAGAGTTAGAGAGAAACAGAGAAACATACAGACAAACAAACAGACAGAGAGCTAGAGAGAAACAGATATAGAGAAACAGAGTGAGATTTAGAGAAACAAAGTGAGGAAGAGAACTAGAGAGTTAGAGAGAAACAAAAAAGCAAACCAAATAAAGACAGGAGCCAGGGGAGGGATGGGTTATCGCTGGGAGCTCGGCAGTGCCTCAGTGCCATGGAATTCCCTGGGATTTCAGCACCGAGCTGGGGTAACTTCAGAGCTGGCCCTGGCAGCCCTGTTCCAGCTCCTCTGGCAGTATTTGATGGACACCTCAAGGGTCTTGGCACCACTTGATCTGCACTGAGGGGAATTAGAAAGTCCTTGCCATGAATTTCAGGAGTGACGCTGCACAACAAGGCTGACAAGACGTAGGAATTGTTCAAGCACATCAATCACAGCCATCCCAGACTTTTAATCCCTCAACAGTTTTCCTGTTAGATAAATCCTTCTGCTTTTCTGTGGCTCCAATTCTACTGCGTGCAGCTTCAGTGGGAGCAATGAGTGTGTTTCTGGGGGAAGCTAGACTGAAAATATCATGATTAAGCCCCTAGTGTGTCTTAGCCCCCATGGAGGGAGGCATGAATCACTCCCTGCCTTGAAGAACTTCCTTCTGTAGGTGTTTAAAAGAATCCTGCCTTAAGTCTCTCAGGTGTGGGATGATGTGCTGAGAAATTACAAATCAAATCAACTCTGCACACTGGGACTTAGGGCTTTCCATACATTCCCACATTTATCCACAAATTATCTCCACTCTTCAAGCCTTTACTGACTGATGTCCAACTTCCTCATCATCACCTGTGGTGCAAACAGCCTTAGGCTCAGGGAGGAGCCAGGATCTTGTTCTGTGGGCTGGCACAAGAGGTTCAGGAGCAGCTTTTTCTACCTGGCTCTTCCCAGATGCTCTGAGCTCCAGCTGTGAGCAGTTTCATCCAGGGCCACATGGTGACAGGATAAGGGGCTTAACTCTGCTGAACTTGCTCTCACCCTTCACCTTCAGTACAGAAGTTTCCTGAGGTGCATGCTAGAGACAAGCCTAAAATAATAAAAAATCTAGCCTAAAATCTGCTTGTCTTCTTACATGCTTAAAAGGGGATTACGCAACACTTAGGTACTGACATGGGAGGAAATGATCCACAAAGCTCCTGGTGGGTGTTTACACAATAAAGAGGATCTGCCAAACCCCAAGGGTGTGTAAATTGTGCTAGTCCAGCTACTTGTAGACTCAGAAAGTTCTTTGTACAAATATAAGCAGCCACCAAGCAGCACAAAAGCTGCCTTAATCTTTCCAAAGCCACGTGTAACAATCTCTTGTTAATCTGCTTTAGTGCAGTCACAATATAAGTACGATCCTGAAGATGAACTGCATCTTTCCCTGAAGGGTGACTGCGCTGAGAATGGCAGGCACAAATACCTCCTTCTGTTCTCAAGGAACAAATGACACGAAAAGGTGAAACCAGTTTTATTTTCTCCTCAGGTTCCCTTCACAAGAGTGGAGTCAGATTCTGACCAGCAGCACGAGCAAAGAGATATTTATTGGCTAGAAAGTGATAAAAGGGTTGTGTGACAATTATTTCACAACATTAGAAGGTACCAGAGATTCCAAGTGTGACAGGTCAGTCCAGGTCACTAAATGCATTTATTCTGAGTCACAGGGAGTGGCTGGTCTGCTTGCAGAGCTCACTAATGGCCCCCTGGGTCAAGCAGGCTTTCACAAATGCACAGCCCATATCATCTTTAAAGCTGTCAAATATGCTGTTGGGCTATGGCAGGAACTGCTGACCTGTGAGCTATATTGCTCCATTTTTTTAGTATCTAAGAAAAAATTAAAATTCTTATGAAGCATCTTAGTTTTGGCCTTTATTGTGCCCTGCTGGGCTCCTCTGTGAACCTGTCAGGCCATGTAGGTTCATTCATTAATTAAAATGCACACAGGCTCCTGGAAGTAACAGGATATTGCAGTCCTGTAATGCCAAAACCTTCCCAACCTGATCAATATTGATCAATTAGTTCTGCATTGATCAACTTGCAGAGCAGAACCCCTGCAGCCAGTGAGCTCTGTGCTGAAGCACTGCTGCCACCGTGGCTGCAGAACTGTGCAGCTGTGGAGGACAATAAACAGGTCACTCTTGGGGAGGATGAAATAGGAAAACCTTATGAACATGATTGCCTGGCAAAAGGTTTTGAGAATATGGCAGATGAGCTCATGGATTTTTAACCATTTGTAAATTTGGGTGGCCAATGTCTGACACAAAACAAATCAAACACCCCCAAACTCCACTAAGCAGTGTCCCAATCCTTCCCTAGCAGCACATCCCCTTCCTCACACATCCAGGACAATCCCAACTGGGATTCCTCCAGTCAGACACATGACCTACCAAAATAAATAATGACCAAATAAAATAATGAATGTCACAGAGTAGATGTGTCTCCGTTCTCTCTCCACCTTCCAAACCAGTTGAGCTCAGTCTGTGTGATTGACCTAAGTGTCTCATTTCTGATAGTATGTGCCATCTGCATGTTTTTCCTTAAATAAATTTGTATCTTCTTACATGTTGGTCATTTAGCAGTGTTTGGTGAAGAAGAAATCCCTTGAGGACCCACAGAAGATGCCCAGAATTCACACTGGTCACATTCTATCTGTTGTAAGATATTTTGTAGGCAGAATCTTTCAATTACCCTTTGGGATATTCCATGATTCTTTGATTACAGCTTTATTTTGTATCCTCACTGTTGTGGAAAACTAAGGCACAGAAATTGGTTGTGTTTTTTGTTAACATACTTTTTGATATAAATCAGGCCAATGAGTAATTAAAAATTGTGTTGTATTTATTTGACAAGACCCATTTTTCATAAAGCCATGTTTTTGCTTTTTACTGTTTACTTACCATTCCAGTATTTTCTTTTTTTTCTTTCCTGACACAAATTTTAGGTTCTTTGCCCACTAATTTAGCAAAGTGGCTGGGTGTCTTTCACAGGTCTCTCTCCAGAGTTCCAAGAGGTGTTAAAAATACTCCGCACTGAAGGGACCTGTGCCAATTGTGCTGATTTACCAAAATATGAGCATTGGTCTAATACTGATACTCAACTGTGACGGACAAAAGACTCTGTAACAATTTAAAGTTAGAAA
>VRYO01002774.1:109582-123596 GCA_009812075.1 Sialia sialis
TTCTAACTTTTAACTAAAATCCTCATTTCTTTAAGATTAGTGTTTCAGTGCTTGAATGAAGATAAAGAATCACAGAACAGAATCACAGAATGGTTTGGGTTGGAAGGGACCTTAAATCTCATCTAGCTCCAAATCGACACTTTCCACTGTCCCAGGCTGCTCCAGCCTGGCCTTGGACACTTGCAGGGATGGGGCAGCCACAGCTGCTCTGGGAACCTGTGCCAGGGCTCCCCACCGTCACAGAGGGAATTTTTTTCCACATATCTAACCTAAATTTCCCCACTCTCAGTTTGAACCCACTCTTTCTTTCAGATGCGGAATCCCTCTCTGGATTCTTTGTAGATCCTTTCTCACACTGGATGGCTGCTCTAAGTTTTCCAAGCATCCTTCTCTTCTCCAGGCTGAGCAGCCCCAACTTTCTCAGCCTGCCATCACACCAAAGCTCTATTTTAGACTTCACAAAGAACCCTTTTAGATGAAACCCATGGGGCAATACTTGGATAAAATGAAAATCCATGCAAGGCACATAAGAAACCTGTCTAGAAATGTTCTCATTTCTTGCAGTCATTTTTGGCAGATACTTATCTAGCAATTTCTCATTCCCTTCAATGTTCTCACAGCTTCTCAGGGCCTGTTTCTTATCTCATAAAAGTCACCCTTTGATTAACAGTGGGCTGTACTGAAGCTTGGACTCTGATGAAATCTTTTACTTGGGGCACATTGACGTGTAATAATCAAAATAATGCCCCTGAAAACGGTTTAGTGTAGGATAGGGAGATGTCACCAATTTAATTGTCAACAAACAAAGTCCTAAATCCTACTTTCAAGCAGCTCATTCCACAGTTCCCTGGTGCAAAAGACCAGAAATTTTGCTGTAGTTTCTTTTTCAATTGCTCACATAATCAGAACAGTTCTTCTGAACTGTTTCCTTTAATATGAAATTGCAGACATGACACACTTTCTCTTTTTTTTTCTCTAGAGCCCTGATTGTCCTATTCTCAAAAAAATAGTCTCAGAGAAAGTGTCAAAAATAATTAGGAAAGGATTGGAACTTTTGGCACACAAAAAATTGTGGGAGGGAGTTGTAGATAAAGGAGCTTTTCTGTAAAAATGAAAGAGTTAAAGGCATTGATTTTTGAACTATGAATGATTCATTTCACCATTTTCAGCTCTTTGAGATGTGGCAGTTCACATTTCTCTGCCTGACTGGCAGCTTAGGACAAGCCCCTGAAAATGGAGACAACGCTGTCGAGTTGTGACAAGGACAGGCAGGAAAGAGCAGAAATAAAAGAGGAATTTGATCCTGCACTGGGAAAAGGCACAAGGTCTTTCATCAACCTTTAGTTTTTAACAATAATGAAATGTAGCATCCCACAGTAAAAGCTGGGGGCAAGTTTGTGTTTGCTGGCATGTTTTGGAAAAAGTGGATTATTGCACACACTTCTTTTTGCTGTCAGTACAAGACATTTTCTGCTGCAGACACATAGCTGGGCTTCTTCCTCAAATACATCCAACAAGGTCACTGTTTTACACTGCTAAAATAAGATTATTGTGGCTTACTGTGAATATAAATATACATAGATATAGATGCAGATTATAGATATATAGATCTATATAGATATATTGATATAGATATAACAGAAATAGAAATATAATATAAATAGATATAAATAATATTATTTATAAATATAAATAAATAAACATTCAAATGAGCCTGTCAATAAAGGTTCATGTAGACCCAAGGCATTAACGGGCACTACTCCTTTTCCACCTGAGTAATTTTAATAACAAAGTGTTCTTATCCTACAAGTTACTGCTGTTAGAGAAGTTGTCCAGAAATGACAAATTTTAGTAGCTGCTTAAGAAGTCCAGAACACTGAGTGAAACCATATTCTTACAGCTGGAAAAGAATTTAGGGTTTCCTCATTGCTTTGGAGATGCTGTCATTTGTTAGGAGAGCTGGTCTCTTCTGCTCTTTATCCTTTTTCATTCTAATTTTCCCCAGTAATGTTTCCCAGAGAATTGCTATCAATAATGCACCAGTTCTCTGATGCAGAAAAAAAATCAAGAATATTCGATGTCAGTTACGATCTTTATTATGAAAAATGGATTTCCTTCAAGAAATCAGATTTTTCTTCCCTTGTGAAAATTTTAAGAAGGCATTTCTAAGATGGGACCTCACATAGCTGGATGTTGGTCTAAATGCTGGTTTTTGAGCTCTTTTTTTCTGGGCCTACCAGGTAAGGAAATCTTGGCTGTTTTTGAAGACTCAGTGTAAAAGAAAATCCCTTGTTTTCAAATATGTGAAATGTTATCCATGTTTTCCTAATTCCCAGTGCTGCAAACTGTCATAAATAGTTTTACTCCAAATCACAAAAATGAAATTATGCTGTTGAAGACTTAGCAGACTTTCCAGATGAGACTCTTTATTCGTTTCTGTAACAGTCTTGTTTAAACATCACTGAGATTTTATGCTCAATTTTAAAGCAAACACAGAAGTCTCACTGAAAAACAAGAGGAGTAAGAAGCCACTGATTCAAACAGAGCAGCTGGAAGAATTAAGTTTTTTTAATTGTAAATAAGGCTACAGTTTCTTCATTAGTATAATGAGTACCTTTGTTTTTGGACAAAGCTCTTTCTGAAGATGAGGCTTTCAAAAAATTCTGTACCAAGTTGGAAACCTGGAATTAGGAGCTCCATAGGCAGGGTATAATTAACATCACTTTGTTTTGAATTCAAACATGAGGACATTGATATTGCACAACTATCAGTAGATAAACATTTTTGTACCTGGTGTTCCAGTAAAAGAAACAATGGCATTGCCAGGAGCAGGTCACAGGTTTTATATGAATTGTGCCAGAATCCTTCCTGAAGAAACTTGTGTGAACTTCAGCTGGGTCTTCAGCTAAATAAATACACAATTTAAACACAGCACAGCAGTGAAGGACATGAACAATGTAAAGCAGACTGCCAGCAATAAACTGGGGGTTTATTTTTGATCATTGCTGATCAGACACCCTGAAAAACTGGGAAAGGAGGTGGTGGAGGGGGCAGTGAGTGCAGCAGTTTAACAAGAGATTAAAAATTTAAAAATTTAAATAAAACACACATTAAGGCCAGCACAAACCAAGAAGCAAATCACATTTTGTAGCCTGGGGAAGTAACAACCCCAGCACGCTGCAGTGAGCAAGTGAATGGCTTAAACTGTCTAGAAAATGAAACACTTTGAAAAGGAGGAAACATTCAATTTTGGGGGTTGTGAAGAAAGGGGGGATTATTTCTCAAAACTGATCAGCACCTCATGGACTGAGATCATCAAGAACTGATCTTGGCCCTGCCTGGATGACACCCTGTCCATGGCATTGATCACTAACAGCTAAATTAGAATTTATTCTTAATTTATTATTTATATAATATTACATATCTTTATTTATATATACACATATATATGTATTTTCTATGTTATATAATGTTCTATAATAATAATAGAATTATTACTATAGAATAGTCATTAAAATAAACTATGTGATGATGGGTATAAATAACCTACAGTAGTTTCACGATTATAAACCGCACCTGAATATAAGCCGCACTTCCAGGTAGCTGGGAAGACCACGGGATTTGTCCATATATAAGCCGCACCCGAATATAAGCCGCATCACTGGGGTAGGCTGGATTCTTCAATGAAAAAGGTGCGGCTTATATTCGTGAAACTACTGTATATGGTGGTGGGTATTAATAGCAAATATCAACAAACATTCATTTGTGTGTTGCTAATATCTGACAAGTAAAGTGGTGTTGATTTTTTGAATTTAAAGCTGCCTTTGTTTTTCAGCCCTCTAAATGTTCCTGTGGCAGGAGTCAGATACAGCATGGTAAGGAATTTCATTATTATTAGAGAAGGAATAAAATAGCTAATATTTAATATTATATCTAGTAATTATGTATTTTTTTTAATATTATATCTAGTGTTTATGTATTTCATGTTACATAGGACAAATGGGGAAGTGTGAGGGTAAGATTTACAAAGCCTACCGAGTCTCATCTCACCTCATCTGAGAAGTCTGCACAGATTCTGCATCTGATCCAATCTTTAGGTCTCCTTTCATATCCATTGGAGGGAAAGAAATTCTTCTGGAATTCCAGTCATTTGTCCTATCTGTGAGTGAGATGAGGTGACCCTTGAAAGGCCTATTTCTGTCTCTTTGAGCTCCAAGGTGACAGCCTGCACCACGAAAATCTCCACTCTGACAGGGGAATCTCACCCTGTGGCTATTGGGGATGTCTGCTCCTGCAAGCTTGTCTAGCCAGAGCTTCCTCTTCTGTCTCTTCGCAGGGGAAAGCTACTAAAATATTGATTTAGACAGAGCAAGAAAGCCCACCAAAATTACTTTTTGTCATTTCTAATCTTCAAGCAGTTCGCTTTTGGAGTTGAGTAGATATTGATTAGTCATTAATAAGTCCTGAGTGAATAAGTTAAATTTATTGTGACTTTTTTTCCCCTGGTTAAATTGTTCCAAATCTCCCTTCTTCCTAAACCTTGCCACACCCTGCTCTGCTCTCCAGTTTGAATCCCATGAGACTGAGTGTGGGAGGAATGCAGGTTTCTAGGTTGATGAAAAGATTCACAGGTTATTGTTAACATCAGGCAAATCAAGTGAGATTAATTTGTAGGATTTAAAGCTTCCCTTTGGCTTCCTAATTCTAAAAGTAGAAATATTCTGGGGAGCAAGGGATGATGACAGCACAATTTATAGGGGGTAAAGGGAGAGGATGAATAATGGAATGAAATCCAGGCTCTTCTGGACATCACTGTCTTATAAAATAGGACAAATAGGCACAGAAAGAGGCAGAGCTGGAGAATTGGTTGTAGGGATTCAGGGAACAATGAAAAAGCCAGAAATGAGGCAGTGTGACCCCTGAGTCTGAGATTTCCTTTTCAGGAAATTCAGCAATTGCTGACTGAACAGGCTGGACCTCAGGAGATGGAAGTGGAGAAAACCTGCAACAAGTCTGATCTCTAGAACGCATCCTTGTTCCTTCCTCAGCATCTTTTGGCTGCTGTGAGCCCAGCACCACCCTAAACTCCAAAAAGCTGCTTCACCCAAGGCTTTATGCCACAGAAAATGAGTTGGGAAGCAGTAGAGAAAAGCACCACTACAAGTGGCCCAAAAATACACAAAAGACAAAAAAATACACTAAAAGGAAAAATATTTGCCAGCAGCTTCAAGCCTGTTGGAAGAAGATGACACAGATACACAGGAGTGTACCTGTCGTGGTGGCTGCTCTTGGGAGCCCATGTGCGCTAAAATAGCTCCCAGACAGAGGAAGAAATAAATTTAAAGTGACAGCTGCTCGAATTCAAGGTCTAGTGAAGACTCTGGGGATGTATTCTTCTCCAGACTGCAGACAGATTAAAATGGAGCAAACATGAGTGGTTTATACTGGCTGCATGTTGCTGACTCAATGGGAAAAAAACCAAAAAAAATGTTGTGTCCCTTTTGCATTTATTCCAGCAGCACCACCATCTCCTCAACCTGCTGGACAAATTAGGAACATGCTTCAAAGTGCCTCCATTTGCTTTAAATCCAAATTATGACCAGCATGACAGGAAGGTACAGGTAGTGAAAATCACAAAATACTGTAGAACATTTTCTGCCTCCTTCTCTTTTCTTCTCAGTCACCAGGTTTTGGATTCCCTGAGCAATTCCAGTTCCTGGAGCAGTGTCCCAGCCGGCCTTTGCCAGGACTCCTGAGCCAAATCTGTTAGCATAGAAACACAGAATGATGATATATGTGAATCACAGAATGATTATATGTGTTGGATTCAGCGATTCCAGGGCCTGCCTGAATCCTCCAGGGAGAACCCAGAGTGCAGGAATTGAATTAAAACCCTTGGGTGGATTGAAACATCAAACCACCCACACACAGAATGTGGGGATAACCCCACACATGTGCAGCTGCTTTTATTGAAGAGCACCGGCAATCAGAGTTAAAAACCCAAATCTGCTTCGAGAGGGACATATTTTATACCCTTTTCATTATATAATAATTATTAAATCCATATTGTTTTATTGTATACATTGATCTTATCCCAGCATGGATTCTTGTGATTTTCATCAGGTCCTCAAAATTCCCTTTCTTATTATTCTTGTTACCATTACATCATTTCTCATGATTCTTATTATGATTAAACAATAATATATTCAATTTACCAAACAATTATTACATTTCACAATCATATTATTTATCACATGATGATTCCATAGGTGCAGTTTCACATGATCCAATAAAGACAAAGCTCAGCATTCATTCCCAGGGCCTGGTTCCCTTTCCCAGACCCAAACCTTTCTTTCCACCCCTGAATCTGTTGCACACAATTCCCATGATTTTGGAAACATTTTTAACCCTATGCTATCAAATCCATGTGCAGATCTGTGTTCTTATCTTGCAAATCCACTGGAACGTGGCTCTGTTATTGTGTGAGAGTGAAGAGAACACATCCCAGCCTGTCCCACTCTCATTCCTGAGATACTGCTGGTTTTCTCTGAAGTAATAGTTTTAAAAACAGAGTGAAAGTGGAAAACTTTGGGGTGGAACCAAGTGGTTGTTCCTTGATATAATAAAGTTGACTATCTGGCTAGTCCAGCATTAAAAACTAATCCCTTCCTATCTAGGCCCAGAGGAAAGGACAGAGTTGTTAAAGAAGTTTCTTTGGGTTTTGGGGATTTTTTGAGGGTTTTTTTTTGTGATTTTTTGGTGATGGTTGGGGTTTCTGTAGTTTTTGTTGGGTTTTTTGGTTGGTTTCTTTTGGTTGGTTAGTTGGGTTTTTTTGTTTGGGTTTTTTTTTGTGTGTGTATGTGGTTTTGTTTGTTTGTGGGGGTTTTTGTTGGATTTTTTGGTTTGTTTTTTTTGTTTGTTTGTTTTTTGCTGTTGTTGTTTGGGGGTTTTTCAGTAGTAGGGAAAAAGCATTTTTATTTCCTTTGCCCCTACTGGCTATCTGAGACCTTTGAAAGCTCCTGATGGGTTCCCTCTTCTCACAACCTTAAAACAATGGAGACCCATAAAATTCTGAGCTCCTCAGTCATTGACTGCTGCCCCAATATAACTTATGTTTGGGCCAGCTTGTTCTAGAATATTTTATGCACCTTTGGCTCAGGTTGCTTCACTTTGTAGTTCTTGGGATTTGAGTTTTATTGGAGGTTTTTTTCCTGATAGATCTGTTTTATGATAAGTCTTAAGCCTGCATTTAAAATACTTTCTTGCATCTCTATCCTAGGATGTTATTTCTTGCCTATTATATCCCAGTTTTTGTGTTTTGGTTGCTGGATCGTGTGATGATTGGAGGTACAGGTCTCTCACCTTGCAGTGTGCATCACTGCTTGCCTGTTAAAATAATGTATAAAAATGAGAACTGGGGTTTTGAAAGGAGTTCAAGCAATTATTGATGCTTCAGAAAGAAAACGTGAAATATACTTTGAAATTCTAACAGCTCTGATTTTTTTACTGGCGTGGAACAATACAAGTCCCAGAAATATGAATGATTATGAAAATTTCAAAATGCAAAGTCATGATCACAGCTCAGTATAAGCAGATTATTTATTTGTACATTTAAATTTAATTAACTCAAAACACTTAACTTGGATCACTGGACAGTTTATAAGTTTGTTAAATGTAAAATTCCGGTCCTTAAAAATACCTTATTCTTCTGCAAATCTAAATTCCCTGAGCTCAGTGTAATTAAATCCAGTAACCACATTAAATGTTGACAGACTAACATTGTGTCTTTTCATATCTGGGAAGGAGGTGAATTCAGCATGCAGGTCACCAAAAGAAAATATCAGGCTAATGGGTTTCTGTCATTTGAAAAGGTTGTTGTGTGCCAAAGCAGCTCAGAAACTGGGAATTCACTTAGTTTCACTTGGGGGGAAAGAGGATTTCCAAGGAAAAAACATAAAGTTTTATATAAAACAAATAAAAATCAATATATTGAAATTTTCAAATGGGAAAACATCACACTTCAAAATGTGCTCTGTGGGTAATACTTGAGAAAAGAATTTGGGAAATTGGTGAAGTCCAGCGTCAAAAATCCTGTAGCAATCTGCTGACAGTCCCAGGCTGCTCTAGCAGGATCTGTCCAGCAATAATTTACTTTGCTATTCAGTTCTGGTCCATAATGAAATGTTGTCATCAAACAGTGCTGCTAATGAACCTTGTCAGCATGTGTGTAAATAACAAATTATATCAGAGATGGTTGGAGCACATCTTGATATAATTCAACAAACACTTCAGCAAGCCTCTCCCAGGAATTCTGCTGACTCTGAAATGGAAATGTTGATCAGTGTGAGGTCAGAGGCACAGCCTGGTCCAGCAGCACAACACAGAGTATGTGCAAAAATGAAGATGCAAGAGATGACCAAAGGTTTTTCTACCTCCCCTGAAACTTTACATCCATGCAGATCCTATCCCTGACACAGCAGTCAAAACTGTTCTTAAGGGATGTCGGTAACTCCACACTCAGCCTCTTCCAGAGCTTAACCATCCTTAGAGTGGCAAGTGTTTCTGGGCTGTAATGTAAATCCTCTTTGCTGCAAATTAAGCAGATTACTGCTTGTCCTCCTCCAGAGGACACAGAGAACAATTGAGCACCGTCTTTGTTGCAATAACCTTTGAAGATTCTTCTCGTATTTCCCCAACCTCTTTATGTATCATCTAAACAAATCTTCAGGACTGTGATTCTGGGGGGGAAATCCTTCTGTTTCTTGCTCTCTGTTGGATATTCTTTATGTTCTTGCTTCTTTAAATGCAGTACTCACAGCAGGAAGCAAGCTCTCACTAGTAACAAGTAGAGCAGAATAATTACCTCCCTTGTCTTACACACAGCACTTCTGGTAATATACTCCAGAATGAGATTTTCTGGGTTTTTGGAAGTGTCATCTTATGGTCTGTGAACCTCTATAACCCCAGATATTTTCTGCAGTGCTGCTCACTCATTTAATTCCTCATTTTGCTCTATTTGTTCTGCCCTTCCCCACTGTACCTTTCTGAATATGTCATTATGAAATTTTGTCTTATTTCAAACTCTCCCTCCCAAACTGACAAGCTTCTTTGGAATTCCTATTTCCATGTCCTAGTTTGGCATCAACCAAAATTTTGTGTACATGGCAGTAGCATATAAGGTGCTAGCAAAATAATTTTGTAGAGCTGGATGCACGACAGATCCCTGGAGGAGTGTGCATGAAATGTCATCCTATATGGACAGAAACCATAGTTCCAACACTGGATTTGAGTTTTAGGGTTATTTTTTCAGAACATCATGGTGATTTAATCCACACCATTTCTAGGATATAACAGGTTGCTTCTTGAAATCTGACTGCAAATTTAAGTATGTAAAATGCAAATTTTCAGTTTGAGGAGAGGAGAAGGAAGAAGTCAGAGTTGGAGGAAAAGGTCAATAAAAGGATTGTTTACCGACATGGTCAACAAAAGAGAGGAAAAGAAAGTATCCAGGAGAAAAGGAAGATGAGGCCAGGCATAAGGATTCCACAAAGGCTTTTGGAAGAAGGAGAACAGAGGAACATTAGCAGACAGCTAACAGATATATTATAGGTTGAGAAGTAAATGTGGAAAGAGACACAGTTTTCTTCAGTAAGGAGTGGACCAGATTTGAACAACAAAATTAATTTGGGAAGCAGACAGGTCAAGACAAATTCTTGCAGAATTGCTAAACATCATGAGCTAAAGCAGGACTGTGTTTGGGATGTAGACTCCAAGTTTTGCTTGTGGAAACAACTCCCTTCTGGATGGAAGGAGAACAAAGAAAACAGGGCAGTAACCTCAGTGATAGGGCAGGAGGGGATTCTAGGGGGACATTAAAAATGTGGATGGCAGGTAAACGACCAGATGAAGGGAAAAAGCAGGGAGAGATAACAGATACTTGTTTATCTTCTCCAAAAATAGAAGTTGCTCACTGTAGCAAACATGGGAATTGAGATGGATTATGCACAGTGCAAGCTTAACTCGCTTAAATTTTTTAAAGCTGGCTCTCTAAACCATGAAGATTTTAAGGAGTTTAACCCTTGAAGAGGCTGTATTTGATTTGCCACTTTGTCAAGAGACCAATCAACATCGTTTCCAACAGAGGTGTTTAAAGTTGTGTGGATGTGTATTGGGAAGGATAAGGATTTGACAGGATCTCACAGATATGTGTATATCAGAAAGATTTTTGAATGTAGAATCTGCAGAAGGAATAGAAATGAGAGCAAGTTTTGATATAGAGGAAAAGAATTGCTGAGCCAGTCTTACTGGGTAGCTAAGAAGGTAAAGTGAGTTGGAAGGGGCTTTTATGACTCTGAGCAAAGGGTAAATCCACCTCAAACAAAAGATGCTTTTACCAAGCAAAAAGATTTTCACAGACAAACAAAAATGCCGTGTTGCAAGTAAAGATCTCAGAATTTTCCACGGCAAGAAAACTGAAAAACAACTTCTAGCTTAAGCTGCAACACACTAACCTTTTGTGATTGGAAAATAGTGACATGAATATGGTAATGTTGGTAGTTGTGATAGGCTATGGGTGATAATAAAGGTATTGATTGGTTGTCATGTATTAAGATGATCTACAATAAAAAGTAAATCATGTATTGGAACCAGAACTAGAAGTAACTTTCAGACAAACCCACAGCTGTGACTGTCAGGCTATGGGCTGGGCTCTTGTCACACATGACCCGTGAATTGCTGCATCATTTAAATACAATAAACAGCATTTTAAAGAACCTGTCTGGAGGTCTGCATCCCTCATTTTAAGCTCTTACAGACATGGAAAGAATCAAAAACTTCCTGGGTGATGTGAGCCCCTCCTTTGTGCGCCTCCTTTCTGTGTCAGAGCAGTCTGGGATTTCCCTACACATTTCCTGTCTCTTAAATTCTGTGTAATCCAGGGTGACAGCACAGTGGGGTGAGCCAAGCCCGCTGGTACCCAGGTGATTGGATGCTCCTGTGCATAAAAATCACCTTTTGCTGCCTCTCATGTGTGAATCTTTCTGTTCTGCTCATGCTTCCTTCACTCTGCATCAACTCAAGGGAGTTTTGTTCTTACTTAAAGAAATCTGCATCCACCTTTCTTTTGATGCTTCACTGTACTTCAGTTGTGTTTAAGAGATAAAATGTAAAGGGTTTTGCACCACTTCATTTATGGCTTGTCTGCAGGTTTTTCTGTCTTCACTCAGAGTCAGAATTAAAAACACGAAGGAGATGAATTTCTTGTGTTTGGGTTTGGTTGTTTATTAAATCTTATCTAAAGTACAGAGAGTTTTGCAACACTTCCAGCTACCAGCTAAAAGTGAGCAAAATGGAGATCAATCCAGCTGGTTACAAGGTCTTTTAAAACTAAACAGTCCAATAGAGAATTAACACCTATATTATTTATACTTTTGACCCAATAACCAAACTCCTGTGACCCTCACTGCAGCACTAACTGTCCAACCAAAAATTACTGTCTGAAATCATGAAGAAGAAGAAGGAAGAAGACAGAAAGGAGACATGACCCAAAATCGTCCATCTTGTCCCATTATAAAAACCTCAAATTTAAAACCCTTCACCATGTGAAATTGCACACTTTTATTTAACTACACATCCATGATTTTTAATTCCATCACTCGAATTTGGAAGCCTCCTCCAAGGCCTCAGGTCAAAAGCAGTGTTCTCCAGGGGGTCTGTGCCAGAAAGCTCAAAAATCCCAGGTTTCTGGGCTCCAACACTGAAAGAGTTGAATCTCAATTTCAGCTCACTAAAGCCTACCTTTAGGTTGTCTTTCTGCTTTCTGGGGCAGCAGACAGCACAAACTCAGTCTCTGTGCATAAGCAGCTGTAAGAAATGTGGGTGCTCTTCAGACACACACACAAGGCACACAAGGTTCTTTGAGAAGAGGGGAACAAGGAGGGGAGCTGAGGTCAGAGTCTGATAGGTGACCAGGGACAGCCCCCAAGGGAATGGCTGGAGCTGTCAGGGGAGGGTTAGGTTGGATATCAGGGATTCTTTCTCCACAGAGTGGTTGGGCCCTGAACAGGCTCCCCAGGGAGTGGGCACAGCCCCATGGCTGCCAGAGCTCCAGGAACATTTGGACAGTGGTCTCAGGCAATGTCACAGTCTGCACAACCAGAGCGGGGGTCGTGATGGTTCATTTGACCCCAGGGGGCAAAAGACAAACAAGAGGAGACTCAAGTTTTATTCAGCAACAAGCAGCAATGCAGTTTATTGAGTGTCAACAACTCAGTTTGCGAGAAAGGGGAGAGAGAGAGAGAGAAATAAGGGAAATTAAGTAAAAGGGGAGAGGAGGAGAGAGAGAGAGAGAGAGAGAGGATGGGGGAACAGCTACCAACAGATGGGACATTGTCCTCGGGTCATCCGTCGATGTCTTCCATCCATGGGGAGAACAAGATCCGAAAGAGTCTCTTCAAAAAGTAATCATTTTATAGTTCTTATCCAAGTTCTTTTCTGGCCAAAAGGTGGGGAGATTTAGGGACTGTTGTGTGTGGGGCCTGTTGCTCTGAGAAGCAGGTGCAGAAAGTACAGCTCTTCCAGCCCATAGCTGCAGCATGACAGTACAGCACACACTTGTACACATCTGTACACACCTGCACACACCTGTACACAGTCCAGCATCCGCCTAGGCCAGGGCAGCAACTCCTGTTCTAAGTGAGTAGTGTGGTCTCAGGGTCGCAGGGTCCCAGGGTCTCAGGGTCTCACAGTCTCAGGGTCTCAGGGTCTCACAGGGTCATTTCAATGGTCATGAGGCACATCAGGGAATCTTTGGACTGACCCTTACAGGCACAGAGCCAGGAGCTGGACTTCCATGATCAGAGGATTCCATGATTCAAGGATCTGATGCAGCTTTCACACATCTGACTAAAATGTACTGCAATGGCTCTGAAAACACAGGACTCAACTTCCCAGACATAACTTAAATATATTATTGCACTTTATTGGTAGGAAACTCACCATCTTCTTCTCATTTTTTTCTTTTGTCTCTGAAATAACCATAATAGCCCGACAGTGATAAATGTGTTGCCAAACTGAGAGTTCTGAGAGTCTGCAAACTCAATGTTATTACAGAGAATCAATATGTGTGGCCCCAGTTCTGATCTTCAGAACAGATAACTGTCAAAGCCTGCATTTAATTTCCTTCCAAATATTAGGCTATTTTAGAGTGATCTTTGTAACAGATTACTGTAAACATTACTGGGTAAAAAAAATGAGTCACTCCTTAACTTTACCATTCTTTGTTATTTTTGTGATATTATCTAGAAAGACTGCCTTCAACCCTAAACTTTTATCCAGAAACATTGTGGACTTGCACAAACAACTTCAGCCTTAGCTAAGTACAATTTCAGGGCCAAAATCACCAAACTTTACATTCTTAGCCAAGCAGGGAGCTTAGGAACATTCTTTAATTTTTTTCAACAAGCTTTCAATGGCTTGGAGTTCTTCTAAAATCATTTTCTGGCTCCAGAGAGGATGCAGACTCCTCATCCCTGGGACTGTTCAAGACCAGATTGAGTTGGTCTTTGAGGAACCTGGTTTAGTGAAAGGTGCCCCATGGTCCCTTCCAAACCATTCTGTTATATTTGCTGGAAAAGCAACAGAGCAGGACACAAGTAAGCCAGGAAATTTTTGGAGTGCCCTAATGGTAACTCCCTGATACAGGGGATTGAGGAATCAAGGAGAGAAATTCTTTGCTGGACTTGATGCTTATAGACAAGAAAAACTGGAGGTTGAAGCCTTGGGTCAGTCTTGGATTTAGGGATCATGCAATGGAGGGAAGGATTTTGGGAGGAGGGAACTGGGCAGAAAGAGCCTCTGAACCCCAGAAAAACCTCCCAGCTTTCAGCAGAGTGGGCTTTGGCCTGTTCAGGAGCTGCTGAAATATGAACCATGTACAAGATGGTTCTGGACAGGAGTTCTGGAGATTTCAAAGTTTTGCTCCAGAACATACTGAAAATCAGATGAGAGTGGCAGG
>VRYO01002774.1:123837-149228 GCA_009812075.1 Sialia sialis
GGAGAGGAGAGGAGAGGAGAGGAGAGGAGAGGAGAACTGGGGGGAGTTAAAAATCAATCAAATAGCTGGGAGGGTAGGAAAGAGGGAGTGAAGCAGCCAGACTGTCCAACAGGACAACAGGCAGGAATGGAAATACATTAATTTCAGGTCTGAACATAAGGGAAAAGCTTTCATGCTCTGGTGGAAGTTGACCACAGGTCTCCATCCCTGGATATATTCAAAACTCAATTGGCTGGGAACCTGAGCAACCTGCTCTAACTTTGATTTAGGTGGATTTGGGGGGTGGAGGGTGGTGGTGATCTCCAGAGGATGCATTCTAACCTCAATAATTCTTTGGCTCTCTGAATTATGGAAAAAAAACAGTTCTTAAGAAAGGTGCTTGACAGTGAGCTGCTAGGACAAAAAGACAAGCCTGGAATCCAAGAAAGAACTCATCACATTTAGATAATAGACAACTATTGCATTTTTAGATAGAAGATGGGAATTCATGTTTTGCTGGATGTGGTGTGTTATGCCCCCATGCTTAGTTGACCAAAAGATATTAGCAGTAGGCTGATACATGTAATTTGATGAAGCTGAATGAATTAAAATGTGCTCTACACTGTATCTATCCAGTTCATGGATTAGATTTCCAAGTCAGCTCGTTCCTTTTACAAGCTTTTCATGCTGCACGTACCCTAATCATTAACTTCCTAATTTAACAGTGTGCAGTACAGTGTCAAATTGGTTTTATGTCCACAGCTTCCCCCTGTGCTATGTTACCACTGTGAAGAATTCTGTCAGATTTGATAGGAGGGCTCTGCCATGTGTGAATCCCACTGAGTGAAACTCTCCTTAATTAAATCATAACAGTCCAGCTGGCCTGCTCCATCTCTCCTTACTGCTGTCCTCTCTTCCCCTCTCTGCATTTTTTTCGTCTTGTATTTTCCTTAGTACAAAAGACAGGTATTACACATTTCTAGACACATCCTTGCTTCCAGAAGTGTGCTGGATACATATGCTAATATTGGCCCATTTTTGATACTTGCCTCAGGATGCTGCAAAGGAGGTTTTCTCGTTTTGCACAGTAGCTTAATCTTCAAATGCTCTAATTTTTTTCTTTTATTATCTTCTCTTTTTTTTTTTTTCCCCTCTTTCTTTTTAAGTACCAGATCTGGCAAGGTTCCAGTTCCCTTCAGCAAGTTTTGTTTTCTAAAATAATACCAGCTGTTCCTGGGAAAAGTGGCTTGCTTTAATGATTCCATCTTCTCAGTAATTCCCATGGGTGTCCTTGTTTCTCACGTGGCTGGAATTCTGCTGCCAGTTATGCTGATATCCTGATTTCTTCTGAGCAGTCACAGGCCACGTGCTCTTTGTCAAAACCTTATGCAACCTGGTCAAAAACCAACTATTATGGGCTTGCTGCTGATAAAAATAAGGTGGGCACATGAACTTCCTTTGCATCATGATGAACATTTCACTAGAGACACATTTACTATAAGGCAGCGATAAAATTTCATGATTTTTATTCATGCCTTTAATTCTCTTTGTACAGCAGGATAAATTTAAGCCTAGAATTTTAATATTAAATGTGCTTGTTTGTTTCAGTAACTGCAGCAATTCTTCTTAAATTTTAGATGCTTCCCTGTAAATTTTAGATTTTTCTAATATAACATGCAGCTGGGGAAAAGGTATAGAAGGCAAATGATGAAGTAGGTCAAGAAGATGGATTGTTTTCTTTCATGGTCTCTATTTCACTCCAGAATATTCACCCCAAAAAATGCTATAATCAATTTTAGAATGTGCTTTTATATGGAGATTGTGTTTGGACTTGCAGGGATCTATATGTAAATAAACCCCAACAGCTCCTCAGTATTCAGTTTACATTTTCCTCCAAGTCACTCTGTGCACAAGCTGAGTTTTGTACCCCTGTGCCTCAGCTGCTTCTTGCAAAAGTGTTGGCACACTTTTGATTTTTGCAGACTTATATCTCACTTTCTCATCTCTTTCTTCCCTAAGCTGTGCATTTTAAACTCTCTTGCCTCACATTTAATTTCCTTCAAGACTTCCATCAGTTGATAATATTTCTTTGGTCTGCCTTGGTTTATGAACATGTTGCATTTGAGCTCTCCTGTGTGATGTGGCCACCCGGATATTAGAGAAACAGAGAGAATACAAATCAGCTGGAATTACACACGGACCTGGGAGCTGGAGTTAATTAAAAGTATCACAAAAGCTTCACGAGTGCTGTTTAGAAAATAGGAAACTTTCTGGAAAATCATTGTACCAGAGTACAGAGAAGCAGAAGTGTGTTTGAACTCCTTGTTGGTTTTTTTTAATTTAGAGTAGATGGCTTAAAGAAATACAGAAAAAAAAAAAAAAAAAAAGCAAAAAAAAAAAAAGGAGCAAGCAGTGATGTAAAAAAATTGCCAAAGTACACAAGTGACTTGCAGAATACATTGCCTTTTACCTCAGATTCCACCAGCTAAAACCATGGTGACAGCCCAGAGGAGACACTGCTTTTCAGGATATTTCCAAAATAATCAGATCATATAATTACATTATATTACTATATTATGTAATGGTAATGTATTATTTCAGAGATAAACAAAAATGCTTCTCAAAGTCAGTATTTACAGAGCTGGCACAACAAATCATTGTGTTGCCTTAACTAAAAATAAAAATTATATGAATTTTATATTACAGTGAAAAATGGCTTAATAATTTCCATTTTCTTTAGACTAGAAAAAGCAATCATTATTTGCAGAATTATGTGGCAGAAGAATTTACCCCAAAATCACATAGACCTAGGTGGGTACAAACACAGAATTTGGATGAACAGCTGAAATTCCAAGTAGTAACTAACAGCATTTGAAATGTGTCTGTCTTCAGTGAGATATTTCCCCCATTCTGAGTTATCCCAAAATGCCTTTTAGCCCAATAAATGTGGCTTCAAAAGCTTTCTGAAGAAGGTATTTCATGAGGGATGCTCACATTCTCCTAGTGAATCACTCTGGGGATTTCTCAAACAGGGTTTCTTTCTGAAATATTCTCTTTTTCAGCTTCATATCCAAAGGTCTTCTACCTTCATTGCCTCCTCTTTAACACCTTCTGGAACATTTCAGCTGCAAATATAATTAATTTAAGTGATTAGATGCTATCAGGCCTTGCTGGAACACTACACTGTGTTGCACTCTTGCCTTTTCAGAACCAGAGGAACTTTTACTGTAAAGGGCTTGGAAGATGGATTCTTCCAGGCTGTAAATGCAGGATTTAAGAATCCCTTGTTTACTGTCTGTCTTGGGTTGCAATACAGGATGTGACCAAAAGTACCGATTCTATCACCATCTGTTGAGACCAGGTGGGGCAGTGATCCTGATCTCTGTGGATATATCTCCTGTTAATGGGCCATCCATTGAAACCAGCTGGGGCAGTGTTCTTTCTCTTTTCACAACCCATCCTTCCTCCAGGGAGTTATCTCCTGTTAATGGCCCATTGAGTCCCACTGCATGACTGATAAAATTCCATCATCCCATTGGGAGATGCTCCAGCCAGAAGGAAGAGCCAAGCCTTTCCTGAGATTTTGGGACACCAGGGTAGCCCTTTTTTCCACTGGATCCCAGAGGAAAACCAGACCCTTCCACATCATCACTGGACCTTCAGAGGGAAACTGCAGCTTGTCCAGGAGCACTGCTCCAACTGAAGCACATCTGTCACTGCAGGAGGATGCAGCCACCATTGAATGGCACTGCTGCCAACACCCTGACTGACTGACAGCTGTCAGCTTGGATTCTGACTCTGCCAGAGTTTGGGGTTTGTTCTTTGTAGTACTGTATTTCTATTTTAATTTTCTTAGTAAAGAACTGTTATTCCTATTCCCATATCTTTGCCTGAGAGCCCCTTAATTTCAAAATTACAGTAATTTGAAGGGAGGGGGTTTACATTCTCCATTTCAAAGAGAGGCTCCTGCCTTTCTTGGCAGACACCTGTCCTCCAAACCAGGACACTGTCTGAACACAGATCAAGCATGTTCCTAATATAAGCAAGAAATATGTTTTCCCTCATCAGGAAACACCATTTTTTGTTAAAGTCAGGCTCTTTGCACTGTCTGATGGACAGAGGAAGATAATACATAACACATCCCATCCATTTACTTCTTCCTAAAGATGATGATTTCAGAATATACAATGGCAGAGAGGCCAGGAGCTGGGTTCAGCCAACATCTGGCACTGCAGATGCAGCTTCATAAACACTTCCGTTCATGTTTGTGATACTGGAAAGGCAGAGCAGAACTGGCTCTGCGGACCTCAGAGGAGAAAATAAAGAGCAGAACCAAGAGCTGAAGGATCAGCTAGGTTATATCTACCTTTCAGAAGGTAATTGGAGTTGGTAAGTGGTATTTCCAAAATAATTGTATAGAAATAGAATAAATGTATAGCAAAGAGAATAAAAAGAAAACCACACCAGCTTATCCTACTTAATAGATGACTGTGCAGTCCCTGAGGGGTAGCACAAAAATCAGTCTGGCATTTGAAAGAATCCTGTGGGAAATGGACTCACAGGAAGCAGCATCTGATGCTCACATATGTCTTGAGCAGAAGGAAATGGGACTCCTGTGTGTTTCCAAAGGTTTGAAAATCTGAACTTCTTTTTAAACTTTGCTGTTCCAGTAACTTGTGAGAAAATCTCAAGTTCTCTATCACTATTAGGGGCACAAAGCAGAGTAAAAGCTGGATTTGATTCGTTCTATTAAAAAATGTATTTTCTGAGCACTCTGAGTGTTAATTAACAGAATAGATGATGGATTTCAGGAATCAGATGTGGAGAGGCTAAATACAGAAGCCATTTTGGACCTGGAGCACATTAGATTCAATGTTTATATTTCACAGATACAGGATGTATTTTGTGATCATCCAATCACAGAGGCAGGATGTATTTTTGTGATCATCCAGTCTGCTCTGTGCACATTCACATGCACTTCTCCCTGCAACGTCTGACTCCTGACAGAATGTGAAATCACCTTTAGAAAGACCCCACCTATTGATGTAAAGGTATCAGATGAGAGGTAACACAGCACGTGCCTTGGCCATGTGCTTTAAATTGTGGTTTGTTCCCTGTTTTCATTTCTTTAAACTGCTGGATAATAACAGGAGTGTGTCAGATGCTCCTGTCTGGGTTGAGGAACCATCTAAAAGATTTCTGTCCATCAGACTCTGACCAAACCACCTGTAATTTCCCAATGCAGTTCCTCAGGTCTCTGTCCAGTTCTCCAGACCAGTGATTGCTCTGACTGCTCCTCTGGGAACCAGTTTTGAAGAGCACACGTGGAAGCTGAGTCAAAATAGGGACAAAGAATTTCTCTTTTTTCTCTTCAGTGCCCTTCTGTTGTCGTGCACTTTGTCACCCATCCCTGTGGTGTTCAAGAAGATGCCTACAGAAATTTCCAGTCTGTCTAGAACCAGGTTTCTACACAAGATTTTGTGTTCCTGTAGGAGGAACATTGGGGTTTTTTTAAAAATGCCTTGGTGTGCCATGCCAAACATTTCACAGCTCTGTGATCTGCTCACGGGGCTCTCTTGGTTATCACATCTCAATGTTTATGTAATCTGAAAACTTTCCAAGAACAAATGTATGTTTACACTGTCATTATGTCTCTGAATCATTGTAAAAGAAGATTATATGTATCTAATTGAACAGTATTTATAGGACATTACAAGTCTCATTGCAATTATTTAATGCATCGACATTAATTGCAGTGAGACTACCAACTTGACAAATTCCATTTGATTTTGTGCGTGCCATCCTGATTTTTCATGGTGCTCTTTTTTTAGGTTTTTTTATCTGAATGTAAGAACCATAAAGCCAGATGTGTAAAAAAGTCTGATTATATTATACCAGCAATATAGTCTCCATTATGATTCCTATTTGTAATCTTGTCAGAGAAAGATATCAAATCCCTTTGACATAATCTGCTTTCCATTAAGCTGCACTCTCCTCATTAGGCTTGTGCAGAGTTTAAGCTGTTGCTACTCAATGAGAGTAATATCTACAACAAAATAATAAATAAAATATGCTACAGCAGGAATTGGGGGTGTGCTTCTGCCTCCTGATGGCTGAAGCACTTTTTCCCTTTCATTGTGATACTTCCTTGTGACATTTGCCTTTTGTCCAAGTCCAGTAGTTGTGTTTTGGAAATCACAGAATGCCCTGGGTTTGAAAGCACCTTAAAGATCATCTTGTTCCAACCCACTGCCACAGAGAGACACCTTCCAGCAGACCAGAGCTCCATCCAACCTGGCCTTAAAAACTTTCAGGGATGGGGGATCCTGATATTAACTAAACAAACAGCTAAATAAGAATTAAATAAACAGATAAATTAACCTCATCTGCATTATTGTTATTATTATTATTATTATTATTAATCTGCTGGCTGACAGTCTGTACTACAGACAACAGTAACTGGAACATCCAAGGAGGATTGGAAGTTTTCTATGCAGAATTTGCTCCAGAAATCTGATTCTGCTGGTGGAATTCCATCATACTTGGAACAGAGGACCTGGTAGAAAGGCAGGAGCAGATCAGTGGGAAATTTATTGCTGATCTCTGGGTAGGGATTATGGGGATCCATGACAAGAGCCAGGAAATCTCCAAGGCACTGGCTGGACAACGCAGGAGAGGCAAGGTCAGGCTGATCTCAGCTCACAGCCATCTCCTGAATTATTAAAAATTATAAAAACCATTCCATGGAGCAGAAAGGGGAAGAACCCACAGCATGAGGTGTTTTTCCTCTGAAATATGTGCTCTTTGCCACCTATTTTCATGCACATTTTTCCAAAGGATGGTGAACATTTTGGGCCCAACCACCAAAATATCATGTTTAAACTGACATGCTTCTATAACATTTTAAAAAATAATTTGTTACTGTCTTAACTTTTCTGCTCATTCAGATAATACAAGTAACAAGGAAGTTTGTGTAGTTTTTGTTTCTTGTTAAGTCCTAAGAAACTAAAGGGTTCTAAGAATTTAAGAAATTTTTAAAAATCCATCTCCAGTTTCCCTGAACAAAACAAGAAAAATCTTATGCAAAAATTTTTATATATTTTGCTATGATTAAAGAATGTGTAATTAGAGTGTAGAGGGAAATCTGCAATGTTAATCTATAAAGCTTCAGAATAGACTCAGGAATTTGTTCCCATAGGCCAAGAACCCAGCACCTGCAATTCTCTGAAATTCTCTCAGTGTCTCTCACCATGTCACTGACTGACAGGAGAATCCCTTTCTGACAGATTTTACTGCGTGTGATCTCACACATTTTTATTTCAGAGGCAAGTCCAATAGGAAGGATTTCTTCTCATCTCTCCCTCCCTCTAATTTGCTGTGAAACTTCAAATGATGCATGAAGACCTTTTGTTAGAGAAGTGCTTTGGCTTTTTGAAAGAAAAACATTTGACCATTCTTATTGAGTCTTTTTAATTTGGATTTTCAGGTGGGTTGATAATTACATCAGCTTGGGGGTTGCTTTTGTTAGGTGCAGTCAGGCAAAGGTTTTCTGATTTTCACCTTTCCTGTCAGCACAGAAGAGTTTCTTCTTGGGGGAAGCTTTAGGGGGTTGACTGATTCACCTTTAAAAAAACAGTTCTGATGATAATTTCCATTTCCTTCTTATTTTTCTTAAGGACCCATTGGCTGTTATCTGCCTGGCATTGATAATGTGCTCTCTCTGCTGGACAACACTTCATTACATTAAGGATAAATTAATATAATAATTATCTTAGCACAAAGCAAAGCTCTCTGCAAAGCTTTAGGAGCTTTAGAAATATCCTGCAGGAGGCTGCATTACGTGATGCATCTCCCATTCAGGAATCCTTGAAGTGACTGTGCTCACTGCTATTGACCTCTGTGATGGGGTCATGGATCTCTGACAAAAATTTCTGCTCCCATGTGCCATGCACAGCATTGGGGTAATGTTACAACTGGATTTCCAATTACTGACCTGACAACAGATGGATGGGGTCTGTGTAAGAGCAGAAAGCAGGAGAGTGTTTCAGGAGATATCTCCTTCCTAAAATATTTATCTGTTCTTAAAGGCAGTGTAAATCAGAAGTTGTTGAATAACTGTCAGTATTACTAGATTTAGGTGATTATCTCTCAGAATTCTTTCTCCCATCAACTACAAACAAGCCTATTTTTTGTTGTTGTTGGCTTGAAATTAAATAAGATTCTCAGTCTTATCACATTAGATCTGTTGCTTTAATCCCCCTCTTGCTGCTGGTACCAGGCCTCACTGGTTTTCCCCCTTGCAACACCCTGGACCAGTTTGGATATTTCCTTGTGCAAGCTGTGTTTTCAGCCAGCTGTGTCCCACTGTTCCAAAGCTGCTGAGCATCTGGGCCATCATTCTGAATACTACATAAATGAAAACAATATTATCACATTTGCTTTTGTTGTTGCTGTTGTAGTTCACCTTTAGGCAAGACTGTTTCTAAGAATTTTTTGCTGTATCTGGTGATGCTGGGCCTCAATTATCTGTGCAATTCAACATCTGTCTTGATTTTTCTGATGTTTTACTTGTAAGCCACAGAAGCAAAGATTGTACAAGGCAAGAGCACAGGTTTATTGTGTTCATCTTAAAGGTTTTGCCACATAGATTCTCTGATGCCTTTTATGTGCATTTAGCAGGAAGTGGGAGTCACTCAGTTCAGCATTTTAATGTAAATAACTCATGCTCCATCTACTGAACAACACTGGAGTCAACATTTGTCTGTCCCTGTCTCTGTGTTCAGTACCTCAGTTTTCCCCTCAGAATGGCAGATGTTTGTGTATTGGGGACAGGTTTTCCCCCCCCATATGTTCCAAAGAATACTCACTTGAGTTTGGGATTAAAAAGTTCAGTTTAAGGGATTTATTCACCCAGGCAGCCCATAGTAATGCTTAACATCTCTCTATGGATTTGTACTGGATTTGGAGGTGCTTTTAAAAAAATATTTCTTTCTTTATCTACCTTGATTACTACATCAAGGAATAGAATGAGGTAAATGAAAGAAAACAATGAGGAAGAAAAGAGACATTTGTTCAGTTGTTAACTGCCACTTGCTAATGAGTGTAATACATGTTTTGAGTGGAAGGCTAAGAATCCAGTGCTGTGCTGAAGTTCCTATCATCTGATATCCAAAGGTGCTACCTTCTTTAGGTGTCACTTTTAGAAGAAGAAAACAGGAGACAAACTATTTTGCTTAAATCCCTAAGGTATAAATGGGAGATTTGCAGTAGTATGGGATATGCTTGAGTCTCAAAATGCATTTTAAATCACTAAATCAGTCATGGACAAACCTGGGAATTGACTTTAAACTGAGGTGTGTGCTGAGAAATATTCTATGCATGAATTTCTGACCACTGCCTCTCTGCAGAAGTGCCTCTGACCCCTTTCTCTGTCTTCTGGAAAGATTAAAACAGAAGATAAGCATGTGATAATGAATGTGGACACAATTCTTTAAGCACGTTTTAAATGCTACAAATACTTTCTGCATTAGAGATTCTGGCTTGTCAGAGAAGCAAGTTAGGAGATTATTTAGCTTCTGGTGTCTCCCACAATCCCAGATTCCCAGGGTTTAAGCTGGCTGCTGTCCTCACTTGCCCTGCAGCCCCAGTGCTGGGAGAAACCAGTACAGTGCTCGATACCGCTGCAAATTCATTTTTGTTCAGTGGCAAGGGCAGAAACCCCAAGGGATAAACCGATCCCAGTGGTTGCTCCATGACCTACATCCCCTCCCAAATCCCGCTCAGTCCAGAATCCTGGATCTCCCCTCTCCATCCCAGCGCTTCACTCATGGCCCCACATCTCCCTCTTCTCCCCATCCTCTTGCTTTGAGTCCGGATCCCTCAGTGTGAAATGATTTCCCTGGATGTGAGTGTGTGCAGCACAGCAGAGCCCAGATCCTGCTCAAGGATGCTGATGGATGGGTGGATAACAGATGAACGGATGGGTAGGCAGATAAATAAATGGATGAATGGATGGGTAGACAAATAAATAAATGGACGAACCGATGGATACATGGATGGGCAAATCTATAAATGAAATAATAGATGGATAGATAGGTAGATAGATAGATAAATAGATATACAGATAGACAGATAGATAGGTAGATAGATAAATAGATATATAGATAGACAGATAAATAGATATATAGATATATAGATATATAGATATATAGAGAAATAGATGTATGTATATATAGAGAGAGAAATAGGTAGATAGATCGATAGACAGAGATAGATAGAGATAGATAGAAATAGATAGATAGAAAATAAAGAGACCTGCCTCTCTGCCTCTCCCCGGGGGATTTTCCCTTCCCCAGCCGGCCCCGCGATGCTGCCGAGCCCGGGTGTTCCCGGTCCGGCCCCTTCCCGTGACTTGCAGATTCTCCGCTGGGTTTTTTCCTTTGTGGAGGCTGCAATCTGGTGGGGAAATGTGGGAATTGCAGCAGCAGGATTCCACCCCGCCGCCCCTGCCTCTCCCGGGGCAATAAACTGCATTTAAGTGATCCCAAGGAGGGTCCGAGTCTCATCTGGTCAAGACTGACCAGAAAAAAAAAATAATAAATAAATAAAAAAGCGATAATAGAGATATACAGGGACCACAGGCTGTTTATCTTAGCCCTCCCCATCATTGACGCAGTCCAGTTTGAATATAAAAATACTTTTTCCCTCCTCCCAAATGTATGAGCTTGGCAGTAGGAGTATCATGACACCAGGATTGTGCTTCACCTATCCAAATATAAACTCTTTGGAAAATACTTTCTGTCACCCACTTTCAGTGGGACCTGCTGAATGTGCTGGGTTTGTTTTACTTTACCATTTTTTACTAGGAAAGGTGTTTGTGCATCTGTTTTGAAATTGGTTTTCAGTTTTTCTTTTCCAGTGTGTCCCCTCCTTTAGAAAATCTGATACAGATGTGAGTACCTGTCTGTTGCCTAAAAAATTTATAATTTTTTTCTGGATTTCTGCCTATAGAATGGATGTTTTCTTTTCTGTAAATCTCTTTGTGTCCGTAATTCTCTTTTCTTTCAGCATCGATATTCTCTTGTTCAAAAGATTATCAACAGAAAGACAGCTTTTCACTGCCCACTTTTGTAAAAATACAAAAGCATTTAAAAATAAAATAAAAGATACAAGGGTGTGTGGGATAACAAGATTCTAAACTTCACTGTTTAGTGTAAATGATGACCCAGGTAGTTCATTGGTCACTCTGTATTCTGCGGCTGCTTTAGTTTTGTGTCAGAGGTCCAAGAGCCACCCTGTGATCCCAGAGGGGTCCTGTATTGCAGCTGCTGCTGGAATTATGTGGGAAAAAGTGACCTGCAGCTGAAGACAGAGGAAGTTAAACAGAGGGCCCCAAACCCCTTTGCTTCCACAAGTGTCCTCCCAAAAAGAAACCTCGGCTGTTTCAGTAAAGTGTTATTGCAGACAGGTAAAGGAATTATAAAATCCTCATAAAATCAGACCTGCTCTGCTAAATTAAAGCTAGCCTGTCACTTCTTCTAGTGCAGTCTGCAAGTTCCCATGTGAAAACAATCTAGGTATGAAAGGTTTGTTAACACAACTCATTTTTGGGTGCAAAACAAGTGCACTTATGTAAAAAATATAATTTGCCCCATGAGAACCCACAGAAGAAAAATGTGAACAGTTGAACTTGAGCATGTACGCACAAAATCACCTTCTGACCAATAAATGAAGCAGTAAGAAAACTAATAGACAACTGGAGTCAAATAGGAGGTCTTTAAAAACTGGATAAAAATGCATTATGTGAATAAAGAATGGGCTTTTCCTGCATGAAAAAACAGAATGTCAGTTGATTTATTTCAAAAAAACATAAGCCAGATTTCCCTTGTGCTGGGATTACACAGCTCTTACCACTTGGTTGTGTGATAATTGATAAAAGATTTGTGTTAATCATAAAAGTATCAGGGTTTATATAAACCAAAATACAAAGGTCTGAAGTGAAGCATGGACCCTTGATGGAGGAAAAATGTGATTAAATCATTCTGTTTAAATCATTCTGTTTAAATATGATGTTTCTACATGATTTGTATCTACTGCAAGTTTGTAAAGTCATACTTTACAATTGTCTGATTGATTTTGCAAAATCAGGCTTCCTGCCTTTGTTTTATCAATGACTGCCTATCTACAAAAACCAAAACTTCGCAATTCCTGGCCATTTTATCTACCAAGACCAGCTTGGTTTTCTATGAGACTGACTCCTAGAGACTTTACATGGATGTTTATTTCAGCCACCACTGCTTGCCTGGCAAAATTATGATAGCAAAAAACCAAAAATTATTGATTACCACGAGGAACCACACTATAAGAAGAAGCTGCAAACCGAGATGGGATGGAGTGTGGAGCGGGCAGTGACCCCTCACGTGTCCCCAGCGCTGCTTTCTCCTATATAAAATAAAGCAATCTAAATTTTGCTATAAATTGAGACTTTTGTTTCTCATTTATAACAGCTGGTTTGGTTTAGCAATAATGTTGGCCACTGCTTTAACTGCTGAACTGGCCGCTGTGTCTTCAGAAGCACTGGACATGGATTGGGGATCAGCTCACGTTGGTGAGCAGTCATAACTCCCTTGGTCTCTGTCTCCCCTGAAAACCTCAGTTCAGAATTTCTGCTTTCCTTCCAGGCAGTGCCCAGGCTGTCCATGGAGCTGTGCTTGAGTCCCTTCTGCACTGACCATCCCTTCATTGGGCCAAGTGTTTGCAGAGCTGATCTCAGTATGTTCGTGCCACCCAAGGGTTACAGGATTTGGAACTCAGAATGGCCAAACCTGGCATCAGGAGACAGAGAGTTGGGTACTGGACATTTCCTGTTACACTGGCTGAGATAGGAGCGTCTCTTCTGGTTCCTTCTGGTTCCTTCTGGTTCTTTCTGGTTTCTTCTGGTCGCTGCTACCTTCTGATCATCTTTTTGCTCTCCCATGGGAAAGTAGGGCATTCTGAGGAAGAAAAGTGGAAGTGAAGTAATCTAAATCTTAATTAGAGAAAGACCAGTGCAAGCTTAAAGGATCATATCTACACTTTCTTCCTCCTACTTAAGCTATTTGTTTCTTCCTTCTTTGTGTTCATTTTGTCTCCTTTCTGATCCATGCAACTGCTTTGACTTCAAACTGTGTTTCCTGCCCTTCCTGCTTCTCCACAGAATTCCCTGTACCCTTTTCACTCTGATGGATTGGATCCCACTTTGCCTTTAATGCCTGTTGTGATTATCTTCTTACAGGGCCCACATCGACCAGCCCCCCTAAGCTGTTCTCAGGATGGATCCTACCTGGGTTTCTTTGTCCTTATCGTGCTTGGTCACCTTTGTCAACCAAACAGCTTCATGTTTATCATCTCTCGGTCCATCTTTCCCTCCTCTAACCACTGCTGTTCTCTCCTGCTCTCCCCTTCTGTCCCTCACTTTCCAATTTGCTTCTCAGCTAAATCCCTATTTCCTTGCTCTGATGACCAGACAGATTTCCAAAATTTGCCTGCCCAAGCCCATATCCATTCCTTCCTGACTTTTTCTTTTAAGAAAAAATGTGTTATTTCTCTTCTCAGGGCAGCATAATCTACCTAGTTCTTACTTTCTTATTATAATGCTCAGTTGTTTAACTTCAAACCCTTCCAGTTCCTATCTTCAGGTAGCCAGTCATAGAAAGATTTCTTCACAAGCCTGAAGATTCTTGTTCTTGTGAATGAAATTCCTGGGTGGCACTTCTGTCCCTGAAATGTCTTTTTCAAGGTTTTCCAAATGTCACTGAGAAAGTCAGCCTGTTCTCTGTTGTTTCATGAAAAACAAACAGCCAAGTGAATTTGAATTACCTGACAACTTTGTGCTGCTTCACTGTTGAACACGTGAGTTTCCATTTGAATCTTCTCCTCCAAGTCAACTGAAACAGCCACTGCAGGAAACTGTGGAAGGAGTAATAAAGAAATTGAATTGAAGAACGTGGGGAAAAACCTCAGTAGATAATACTTGTCTCACAACATCTAGAAATTGAAATATTATTTGTTGGCCATTTGAGACCTCAGGACACAAAGAACTCACATGGGTTTAGGGATTTGTGAAGAAAATTTCTGCATATTTGACCTAGGAGTGAGATCAAAAGTGGCAAAATTGGATCCCACCAAGCACAGAGTTTAAGAAGATGAAAATACTTACTCACCTTTAAAAGGCATTTGTGGTAGCAAAGTGTTGCAGCTGAGATTTATTTCCAAATGAGAAGTACTGAGATTGTCATGGATAAAAAGGAAAGAGGGAATTTGCTGTCTTTGAAGGATGGACAACATCTAAGCACATATAGAATCACAGAATGGTTTGGATTGGAAAGGATCTTCAAAGTCATCTTATTCCAACTTCAGCCATGGCAGGAACACCTTCCACTGTCCCAGGTTGCTCCAAGCCCTGTCCAACCTGGCCTTGGACACTTCCAGGGATGGGGCAGCTTCTCTGGGCAACCTGAGGGCCTCACTATCCTCATAGTAAAGGATTTCTTGTTAAAATCTAATCTAAATCTAATCTAATCCTGTTCTCTGTCAGTCTGGCGGGTATCTTCTGTCCAGAATTGTCTTTGGAGACTGGAGAATGCAGAATGTCTCTGAGGAAATACAGGAACCTGGACTTTTGAAGAAGGGAGTTTTCCTCTATTCTTTGAAGCTGGAAGGGACACTGGGAGGTTTTAGAGCAGATGGACTCATGAACTGGTGAAGAAATGGAAAGAGGAAGAAATAAGTTCTCCATCATGCCTCAATCAAAACACCAAAGCCCTGATTTTAAAGGAGTCCAAGGAGAGACTTGTCCACACAGTAATACCTGCAGGCTCATCTTTAAGATAATTTTAGATTTAAGTAATCTATTGCAGCTGAGCCAAGGGGCAGCAGAGGTTCATGCTGCTGTTAATTCTGAATTGGTTCTTGACTGTGGAATACTTTAGGAGAGCTCATCCAGCAGCTGGAGATCTCCTGATATAGAAAGTATTTAAATCAGAGCCTGTGCTTGGAAACGTCTTTATTTCCTGATTTCTGTAACCACGAGATTACATTCCATGTAATTATAAATTATAATGAGTTATAAAGCACATGTGAGCACGTTTGCTATGTTTGCTGTCTTTGTTAAGCACATTGATGGACGTTTCACGTTTGCCTGGATTATTAACGCCAAAAAAATGTCTCAACAAATACTAAGGTAGGGCATTCAAAGACTCCAGGTGGGAAATACATTTCAGAATTTATCTTGCAACAGCCGGGAGGTGAGAGAGGAGATTCCTGCCGAGGTTCGGGGCAGACATCCCTGTGCAGTTCCTGCGCTGGCCGCCCAGTGGCCCTCCTGGCCAGCGCTGGGCGAGCATCGCTGCTGCGGGGCGGGGAGTGGGGACACCAGCGACACTCAGCCCGATGCTGTCACCGCCTGAGAGCCCCGCAGAAACGCCCCGGTTGCTCCGGAACACGCTCTGGTTTAAAATATTTCCAAAGGATGCGCTGGGAGTCGCCGTCTGGAAAAGCCAAGAGCACAAGGCGAGTGTGGAGGATGGGGACAGCCACACAGGGAGGTCCCTGCGGGATTTTGGGAGGATTTCACCGCAGATCTGGGGTGGTTCAGGGTCGGTTGGTTGGTAAGCACCGAGTTACTACCGGGAGGAAGAAATATTTGCTTTTACCAGTACTGAGTGCAGACAGAGAAGGATGCTGGTTTATCTCTAGGAAAATGATAAATATCTGTGGGATTTACAGCATAACCGAGAGCCAGAAGGTCCGGAATGATTGTCCCAGCTTTCCTCGCATTTGCATCCAGCTGAGAGCTCCGACCACTAATTCTGCAGGACAGCTGGGAATTCGGGGAGCTGCCTGATTGCTACAGAGACAAAAGAAAAAAAAATCCATCCTGGGAGCTGCCTGGGAAGGAGAGGTCGGGAGTGTTGGTTCATCTCTGCACTCAGGCATGGAAAACGCTGTGGCTCAGGGAATTTTCTGCTCCCAAGCCGCCCCGTCCTCAGGGTGTGATGGAGAGGAGCGGACAGCACCTCCAGGGATGGAGAAGCCCTTATTCGAGAGCACCCCAAAACCAAACATGGGACCTCTGCGATTTCATTCAGCAGATCTGAATTCTCAGATGGAAGACCAAGAAGAATTTTGGAAATTGAAATTGCTCAGGCTTCAGAAGCGCGGGCAGAATTCTCTTTCAGCACCACGGTGCTCTGAAACACGGAGCCATACCAGGAGCAGAGCAGGATGTGTTGCTGTAATGCTTTCCTAGCATAAAGTTTTAAATGACAAAGTGAAGAGAACTGGTTTTTTGGTTCTTCTTAGCATAAAGATGTCATCACTAAAATAAAAGATGAGGAAGCCTACAATATCACTGTATGCTCAAGGAGATAAGTGACTTTTCTGGCACACTTATGCAAATCTTTGTTATTACGTGTGTAGTTCCTGCTTTTGTCATAAAATACTGTGTCCCTCATCTGACAGTATTCAAACTTCTATTTTTTTAAATGAATACTCATCCACTTCATGTTGTGACTCAAAGGAAAACACCAGCATTAGCTCTCCAGTGCTGCACAGTAAGTGACCCTCTATCATTTCTCTAAAATCTGAAACAATATAAACGTCGGTCAAAAAGCAGCATCTTCTGATGATCAAAGATATTGTTACAGCCAAGAGCTCCGTTGAGGATCACTGCAGCAGAAGCTGAACGGCATCATTTCCTTTCTGAAATGATGGAAGCAAAAATAATTGGTCTCCTGCACTCAGGGATGTGTCTGTGGAAGCTCTTCTCAGCCTCTGTCTTACCCCCTGCAGTGATGGGGAAAATTAGGAAAAATAGAAGGATATACACATTTCCCCCTCGGAGAGCTGAAAAAACAGACACAAAGCAAGTGGATTACGGGTGTCACAGTTATTTTTGTGTGACAAAGAAAGAGAGAAGCCACTTTCCCAGCCCATTGTCTTCTCTGTTGTTGATAATAATCGCAGCTCGAGGGATGGACTTGTCCCTGGAAGGGAAGAAAGGAGGAGCTGCCCTTTGATGTGTGTTAGAGATTTGGATCTTATCACTCTTTCAAGTCAAGGGCGATAAGAGAAAATCGCCCAAAATTACTTCATTCGTGCAAGATCTTTTAGCAGCTGAAGTTTCCGGGAATCCTAAAATCAACCCTGGTTGTTACTTTCTCCTACTGATACAGTCACAAACTTTTTCTTTTAAAACAAATGAAGACATCAGAGAATTTTTAGGACTTGACCTCTTGAGTATTGTTTGACAGCGTCACTCTTTTTAACAAACAAAATAAGGAGGAAACCTCTAGGAAATTAAAGAAAAGGTACCAAAACCAAGAGGGTTATGATACTTTATAATATTTTTAAGCATAGTTTCTTTTACAGAAAAATCTGATTTTTAAATGCTCATACCACAGGTAAATAATGCAAGCACTATTTTGTTTTCTCCTTCATTTTATAATTCTATAAGGGAAAGATAGGGCTGGGCGTGCACATCTTCAGTGCGTTCCTCGCAGAAGCAGCCGAGGTGTAAATCTCTCTTTAGGGCCAATCATATCTGCGTGACCCTGAGGTTTTTATCCGATTTCCAGCATGAATCCTGCCTCACAGTACCCCATTTTGCTCAGACCCCCTCGATATTCCCTTCCACCTCCGTTTTCCCATTTGTTCCAGGTCTGCTGTAGACCTCTCCCTTTTCACGAGTTTGATTCTGCCTCTAATCATCTCTTAAATAAGCCTTGCAAATTCCTGCAGCCCCCCTCAAACACCTCCTCATCAATTGCTTCTCTTCCCTGACACTTTTTCTGATGATCCGTGAGACTCTTTAGAACTTTCTCATTTCCTTTATCTTTTACAGTTTCTTGTTGAACCTCTGGAGTCTACATTTCAATTATTGTTCTAATGGCCCGTTAATTAGTGTGATAAGAGGCTTATCTTTGCATTCCCTCCATTAGCTCCTCGTTTGTGTATCGAGTAGTTTAACTTAGGAGCTGCCTTTTGTTTCCTTGCCTTTTGTATTGCCTGGCTGCTGGCAAAATATCCTTAGGCAGATACAGGACTACAAGTTTAACAACTTTTTTACATAGAAAAGTCGGGAGAGGTGTGATATCCAATAGGAAAAAACAGCATTAGGATGATGTACCCTAGAGCTCATCCTGTTGTGATGGCGAGCTATGGTGAAACCTTTATTCAGGGACAATTCCTCGGCAGCTCTCATTTCCAGGAGCTTCTCTGACTCACCACATTTGCTAATCACCCTGTGCTGATTAACAAGTGGATAAGAGAAGTGAAAATTCTTCTGTGGCAGCGCATCCTGTAAACTAAAAGTTGTGTCTGCAGAGCCCGTGGTTGCAGTCGGGATGTGATAGCCAGAGCAGCGCTCTGTAGGCGGGCAGAGATCCCTGTTCCGAAAGAGGAGAGATTTCCACCGCACCTTTTTTCTTCTCCGCGGCACAAAAAGTGCGGATTCCAGCAGCAAACCCCGAGCCAGCAGCGCTGTCCCGATTGAGAGGAAATATTCTCCCTTCCGACGCTGGGTGGGGATGTCGGCCGTGGACCGCAGCGTTCCTCGGTCCGCCCCGGGTTTGCAGACACAGGGAGACAAAAAAAAAAAAGCCGTGTGAGCTGAGCTGAGCTGAGCTGAGCTGAGCTGCTCGTAAAGGACTCGGAGCACTCGGGGGCTTCCAGATTCCTTCACCCTAGGATTGCTGGCCAACACCGCTCTTCTTCGGACGCTGCCAAAAATGCTGGGAGCCGCCGAGGACAGTGGATGGGTTTTTTGGAGAGTGATGGCGTGTGGGAGACGGAGCGGAACCACAAAGAGGCAAGTGATCCTGTTTATTCTGTGTATTTGCGTGTGTCAGAGCTGGGCTGAAACCCTCCGCTACTCTCTGCCGGAGGAAATGGAGAGGAATTCCTTTGTCGCCAATATTTCAAAGGACCTGGGGGTTCCTCTGAGCCAGCTTGCCGCTCGCAAGGCCCGCGTTGTGTCCGAGGGGAGCGAGCAGCTTTTCCGACTCAATCAAAACACCGGCGTCCTGTCGGCAAAGGAATCGCTGGACCGAGAGGAGATCTGTCCACAGAGCGACACCTGCACGCTCGTCTTAAAGATATTCTTTGAGAATCCATTGCAGCTGATCCGAGGGGAGGTGGAACTTAGTGACGTAAACGACAACTCGCCCGTGTTCCCGGAGATGGAGATGGTTTTAGAGATTCTAGAGACAGCATCTCCTGGGTCCCGTTTCCCCCTGGAGAGCGCCCAGGACAAGGACGTGGGCATTAACGGTTTGCAGAACTACAGCCTCGAGCCCAATCCTCATTTCTCCCTCGCTATTGGAACAGGGAAAGATGGAGTAAAATACCTGGAACTTGTCCTACAGAGCCAGCTCGATCGGGAAGAGCAGGGACAGCTGAAATTACTTCTGACCGCCACCGACGGGGGGTCACCTCCCAGATCGGGTACAGCTCAGGTCCGCATCATAGTACTGGATGCCAATGACAACATCCCTGTCTGTGAAAGGGACACCTACGAGGTGCGCCTGGCTGAGAACAGTCCCCTGGAGCAGCTGGTGGTCAGAGTCGCTGCCGCGGATCCCGATGAAGGGTCCAACGGGGAAGTGAGTTATGCTTTCACCCAGACATCGGAGAGGTCTCGGCAGCTCTTCCAGCTGAACCCGACCACCGGTGAAATACGAGTGGCGGGCAAGCTGGATTTTGAGGAAGCAAAATCCCACAAGATAGTGGTGAAAGCCACGGACGGCGGAGGTCTATCTGTGCATTGCAAAGTGCAGGTGGAGATCCTGGACGTGAATGACAACGCCCCGGAGATCGCGCTCACCTCCCTCAGCGCCTCCATTCCCGAGGACGCCCCGCCGCGCACCGTGGTGGCTCTGTTCAGTGTGCGCGACCGGGACTCCGGGGACAACGGCAGGACGGAGTGTTCCATCGACGGGGACCTGCCCTTCAGTCTCACCCCCACTTTTGATAATTACTACGAACTGAGAACAAGCGCTGCTCTGGACAGGGAGAGGACGGCGGAGTATAACATCACCATCACAGCCACGGACTGGGGCACGAAGCGGCTGAGCTCTCGGGAAATCATCTTCGTGCAGATATCGGATGTGAACGACAACCCCCCAGAGTTCACCCAGGAGGTTTACACCATGTCTGTCACGGAGAACAACAGCCCCATGCTCCGCATCGGCGGCGTGAAGGCCACGGACGCCGACACAGGAAAAAACGCCCGTGTGACCTACGCACTGGTGCGGCAGGAGGGCAAAGAGCAGCCCGAAATATCGGTCAACGCTGAAAATGGGGATGTTTATATCCTCCGCCCGCTGGACTACGAGAAGATGCGCACCTTGGAGGTGCCCGTGAGCGCAGCCGACAGCGGCTCCCCCGCGCTCAGCGCCCAGGCCGTGCTGCGCGTGCTCGTGCGGGATGAGAACGACAACGCGCCCGTGCTGCTGCACCCGCCCCATGACAGCAGCGCGGCCGGAGAGCTGGTGCCGCGCTGGGCATCCTCCGGATACCTGGTGGCCAAGGTGGTGGCGGTGGACGCGGACGCGGGCCAGAACGCGTGGCTGTCGTACGAGCTGGCCAAGGCCACGGAGCCGGGGCTGTTCCGCGTGGGGCTGCACAGCGGCGAGGTGCGCACGGCGCGGGCGGTGACAGAGAGGGACGCGGCCCGGCAGAGGCTCATCGTGCTGGTGCGGGACCGCGGGCAGCCACCGCGCTCTGCCACTGCCACCCTCGCCGTGGCACTGGTGGATGGCTTCTCCGAAGCTCATTTACGGGTGAGCGAGGAGGCACCGGCAGCCGAGCCCGACGGGCCGCTCACTCTTTACCTGATCGCCTCCCTCGTCTGCATGTCTGCGCTGTTCCTCGCCACCGCGGTGGCCGCCGTGGTAGTGAGGGTGCGGCGAGCCAGGCGGAACGAGACGGAGACTTTGCCCACGTTCCCGGCCAGTGCCACGGAGAGCAACGCGGGCTCCCTGCCCCGCAGCTACGTGTACGACGTCTGCTTCGCCGCCGGCACCGTCAACAGCGAGTTCCGCTTCCTCAGGCCCCTCTTCCCCTGCTTCCCCGCCGGGCTGCCCCCCGGCCCGGGCGAGCAGCGCAGCTCGGTGTGCTCGCAGGACGCGACCACCCTCGGGGGTGAAGGCGGCTGGACTGCGCAGGTGAGGGAATGACAGGGCTGAGGCCGTCGGGCGAGCAGGGGGAGGTGCGGCATGCCCGAGCAGCAAGAATAATTGAAGCTGCAAAATTGCTGGGGGAGGAGTCCCCGGGTGGGAAGAGATGATAGGGGTGGTCTCAGAGCCGCTGGAGAGGAGGATCCAGCAGGGCTCAGCAGCTCCACAAATGCTCACTAGCCACTCCTCTCTGCATCATAAAAGGATAGAACATTCAGGGTTGGAATGCACCTTTAAAGGCCATGAAGTCCAAACCCTCATACAATGGGCACAGATGCTTTCAACAAGATCAGGTTGCTCAGAGCCCCATCCAACATGACCTTGGATATTTCCAGGAATGGAGCAGCCACCACCTCTCAGGGCAGCTGCACCCCTGTCTGTGCTGAGTATTCGTGTTAGATCAAGCCTTGGTGTCGCTTCAGAGGGGAGGAGTTGGGCCATGAGAAGGTGAAAGTACAGGTAGAGATGTGTCCCCATCGTGGGTCCTGCCTGCGCACTGTGTGGAGCCTGCAGGAACCTGGAGCAGGAATGTCACCAATCTCAGGGGTATGTCCTCCTGGAGGTGGCACCTTGGGAGTGTAGTGGCCTGTCCAGCATCAGATGGGACTGCGGGGACAACTGTGCAAAGGGTGTCACCAACGATGTCCCCTGCGCTGCTGTTGGGAGCTGTGTCGGTGCTGCCAGGTGCCACTCACCGGGGGGTGTCAGCACTGAACTCCAGCTGTTCTACAAACTGCTGGAGGCTGTGGAGCTGGGAACCTCTGCCATGAAATTCCCTCATATTTTTGTGTCTTGCATGGACAGTATTGGTCAGAAAAGTGTGGTTATCAGAGTCAGTCACCTCTTAGTATGAGATTCTGTGGTGACCCATGGAGAGCTTCCAAGGATCCATCTGGCACTCCACAGCAGACTGGATGATGAACATAGATGAGGTTGAAGAAATATAAATACCATCAGGGTCAGTTAATATTTTCGCATTTCATTAACACTGATAACTTGGACACAATTTACTGCGGGTTTTCAGAATCACAGTAGCCTCAGGGAAGAAAAGGACCCTTCTTGATATATCAACTTCAAACCACATTTACTGTTTGTGAGAAAGTGATTTCTGCTTGGGGCTGTTACCATTTTGAATTACTGGAAACTCATAAAAGTTTTATTCAGACTCGTAAAGCACCTTTTTGGAGGATAGTTTCTGACTTCAGGCATTCTCCGTTCAGGTTGGAGACCCCACCAAGCCTTCCCTTGTCTTTGGCTCTCGGTAGTGAGGAGTGGTGTGACCCAGGCAGTGATGTAAGAGATCCTCTAAGCTTCTTGGTGACACCAGATAACAATCACTCTCTCTGTTCTTTGCAGGGCAGTGCTCCCCTCTCTGAAGATGTGGGGCCTAGAGCTGCAGATGCAGATGTCAGTTCCGCGCAAACCCCTTGGCTCGCCCATCAATAAGTGAAGGGAAGGACAAGTTTGTCCTCACACAGAAAAGGGAACAAAGAGACCAAACACCTTCCTAGAAGGTACCAGGGAGATGAAGCCTTCTCTGTGACAGTAATTTCCCCTTGAGCATTTTATTCATGTAGGTATTTTGTAATTGTGATGTCGATGGAGGAGGAGAACCGTGCTGCATGTTGATTACATAATAATGTGTGATTAATGTGAGAATGAATAATGTGAGAGTGCTGCTGCTTCCATGTACTTCGAGAAATATCGAAAACTGGCAGCAGATCTTTAACTTCTTGTTACACTGCCTTCTCTTGGGGGTTTCCTTTCCTGCTTTGCTTGTTTCTTTTTTAATGGAGAAGCTTTGTAATAATATCTTAATTTTCTGCCGTGTATTCAACACTGAACAGATATTATGCAGAATTAAGTGGTGCTTGCAAAGGAATTTCTTATGAAATAAGCAGAAGCTGTTGACATTTTGAACTGCTGGCATTGGCACACTTGTCATATGTAACCAGGATTTTACAGGTTCTCCTAATTTTTAATCTTTACGAGTGGGCTTTGAGCAATGTGGTCTTCATTTCTTTTTTCCATAAAGTTGAAATTACCATTTCACGGTTTTTAAAAAGTAAGATAATAGAAAGTATTTTTTGTGTTTTTTCCAGTAAAATAGGCGAAACCATTTACAATTAACTTAGGGCACTGTACAATATAGGGTGTCAAGAAGCTTTCTGTTTTCCCTTTCTTTCATCAGTCGGTATTAATCTATAAAGTAATGTGATAATTCCTGTCCTTGAACCATTTTAAAGTGTCAAATCAGTGATGACAGAAAAAAATAAAATCTACTTGGAACTTGGGTGAGTGTGCTATCTCAAAATCATTTGCACAGTCATCGCCAAGCAAATAGCAAACCGAAGAGCAGGATTTCGGGAATAAATCCGTGCATCTGGAGTGGAATTTATGCAGGGGACATCAGAACGACCTGGGAAATAGAACGGTCTCGGAAGTCGGAGCAAGGCAGAGGGATTTTATCTGCGAGGAGCTGAGGTCTGAGATGTTGCCTACAGCCCATTCCCAAAGTGTCCCAGCAGGAGAGGTCGTGAACTTATTTTCATTCCGAAAAATAAATCTGGAGATAGCTGCCATGGTTAAAAGATCACCTAATCCGGTGGCTGGGCCCCTGGAACAGTACACATCTGGAAAGTAATTTATTCAAAGCGTTCACACGGGCGGGAAGAGGGAGAGGGAATCAAAACAAAAGGAACAACCCAGCTTTAAATAAATTCCGTTTTGAAGTAGAAGGCGAACAGAGGCACTGCTCATTCAGCCAGTGGCCACACATTGAATGTGATTGTATGGACGGTTAAATCTCTCTGCTTTGATCTCGGAAGAGAGAAATCGAGTGGTTAATCTCTGCTTTCCAGGCTTTGAACTGGGACATCTTCGAATCCTTCTACAGCTCGGCCGCCTGGTGCCGCTGCTGACCGCGGCAGCTCCGCGCAGCTCCCAGCTCCAGATTCGGGATTCGGGCGTGCGGGGCTGCACCATCCCGGGCTGCTCCGTTCGGGGGTCGGCAGGCTGGATCGGCAGCTCCATCCAGCTTACAGGGGAGCAGATCGGATCTCTGGAAGGGGATGAAGCTGAGGAAGAGCGAGGAACCGCTCCCGGGGCGAACGCTGGCCCTGATCTTTGTGTTCTGCGTCTCGGGGATGAGAGCAGAAACCGCTCGGTACTCGTTGCCCGAAGAGGCGGAGAGAGGCTCTTTCGTGGCGAATATCGCTAAGGATTTAGGGCTAACCAGTGAGGAATTATTGGCTCGTCAGGCTCGAGTCGTTCCTGAAGGAGAAAAGCAGTATTTCGAGCTGAACCAGAGCACCGGGGATTTGGTGGTGAGAGAGCAAATGGACCGGGAGGAGCTGTGCGGACAGAGCGAGCCCTGCTTGGTGCGTTTCCAGGTGCTGCTGGAGAGCCCACTGCAGTCCTTCCGAGCTGAGGTAAGACTCACCGACATAAATGATCATGCTCCTGTGTTCCTGAATAAAGAGATAATTTTAAAGATACCTGAATTGACAATGCCGGGGACTCGGTTTTTGTTGGAAAGCGCTCACGATCCAGACGTGGGTAACAATAGTCTCCAGCATTATAATATCAGCTCGAACGAGTATTTCCATGTGTACACCCAGCAGCGGAATGATGGAGGGAGATCCGCCGAGCTGGTGCTGGATCGAGCCCTGGACAGGGAGCAGCAGGCAGAAGTTGCTTTTAGCATCGTGGCTGTGGATGGTGGGAATCCACCGCAGTCTGGCACTGCTTTAATCCGCGTGGTAGTCCTGGATATGAATGACAACATCCCGGTATTTAGCCGGACTCTGTATAAAGTCTCTGTAAAGGAAAATAGCTCCCTGGATACCATCGTGGTGGTAGTGTCTGCTAGCGACTTAGACACAGGAACGAATGGGGAAATTGTGTATTCCATATTTCGAAATTCAGAGGAAAATCTCCAAACGTTTAAAATGAACCCAGAGACGGGCCAGATTCGACTCAAAAAGCCTTTGGATTATGAAGAAAAAAAGACCTATGAGATAGACGTCCAAGCCACCGATGGAGGGGGCCTGTCCACGCATTGCAAGGTGGAGGTGCAGGTGCAGGACGTGAACGATAATGCCCCCGAAGTGATCATCACCTCGCTCACCAGCAGCCTGTCCGAAGCTGCCCCGCCGAACACCGTGGTGGCTCTCTTCAACGTGCGGGACCGGGACT
>VRYO01002774.1:251478-282017 GCA_009812075.1 Sialia sialis
CGCGCTGGTGCTGCGCGTGCAGGCGCGGGACGCGGACGCGGGCGCCAACGGGCGCGTGAGCTACTGGCTGGCGGGCGGCAGCGCGGGCGCGGCGGGCGCGGCGCCGCTGGTGTCGGTGGAGGCGCGGAGCGGCGCGCTGTACGCGCAGCGCTCCTTGGACTACGAGCAGTGCCGCGAGTTCTCGGTGCAGGTGCGGGCGCAGGACGGCGGCGCGCCGGCGCGCAGCTCCACGGCCACGGTGCGCGTCTTCGTGCTGGACCGCAACGACAACGCGCCGCGGGTGCTGTGGCCGGCGGCGGCGGCGGCGGCGGGAGAGGCCGGGGCAGTGTCGCCGTTCGAGGTGGTGCCGCGCTCGGCCGAGGCCGGCTACCTGGTGGCCAAGGTGGTGGCGGTGGACGCGGACGCGGGGCGCAACGCGTGGCTGTCGTACGAGCTGGTGCAGGCGTCGGAGCCGGCGCTGTTCCGCGTGGGGCTGCACAGCGGCGAGGTGCGCACGGCGCGCGCCGTGTCCGAGCGGGACGCGGCCAAGCAGCGGCTGGTGGCCGTGGTGAAGGACCACGGGCAGCCGGCGCTGTCGGCCACGGCCACGCTGCACGTGGTGCTGGCTGAGAGCTTGCAGGAGGCGCTGCCGGAGCTGAGCGATAGAGACGCTGTATCCGAGCTGATGCCTGATCTGAACCTCATTCTTGTTGTGTCACTCTCCATCGTGTCCTTATTATTCGTTTCTACGGTCATTTTTGTTTTTTTCTTTAAATGTCGGCAGTCGAGGAGACCTCCCATTTTTATAACTTCTGATAAGGAACTCTATTCCACCTTGGGCTCTAAAGCACCGTATAACTATTGCAGCAGCACGCTGCCCTTGCCCTATTCCTACGAGGTGTGTTTGGCCTCCGAGTCGGGTCAGAAAGACTTCACGTTCCTGAGACCAGTGGCGGCAGCCTTGCCTGCCCCTGTCGCGTGCGCTGATCCCGGCTCAGACACTCAATCTGGGAAGGACCCTCCTAGCCCCGGGAGCTCGGCACAGGTGAGCTTCTGTCTTACGGTCCCTCTCTGTGAGGTTTTGTGAATATTTTTTTCCTCCGTTCTGTTGTCGGTGGTCACTGTGGAACCGTCAGATCTGATCGTACCTGCGCACTGCTCAATAGCTCCGGGGCGCGGGGATGTGAATGAGTGGTTGTGGATGTGAGATCCTGACTCATGCTTTTGACTGGCCAAGCCTTATCCGTAAATTGCTGATTTCCCCGAGGAGCGACGCAAAAGTTGTATTTCTCTCTGTCCTGGAAAAGGACAGACAGGTGCGACTTTCACTGAACTGGAATGGTGAGTTGGACTCGAGGTGGAGCGGGAACAAAAGTGTGGTGGTGTCTTGAAGGTGAGACAATATTTTCACCCTGGTCTAGTGATCACTAATTGTCTGAGCCACATTTGGGCGCTTTCATGTGATAATGATGTGTGATCTATCCCGGTGTGTTTACTCAGCGGAGGCAGTCAGGCTGTCACTCTCCTTTTCTGGCAAGCTCGGTTCTTTAGCGCTCTCAACACTTTGCACAAGTGTTGTGTACACCCGTAACTCAGCTTTTTCTCTCCGTCTGTAGAGCTGGAGCTGGTGCTTCCGTGTAGCTCCAAGCCTGGCAACGAGCAGAAAGAGCTTTTTTGTTCCCTGCTGCCACCGGCTTCTCTGGAGCATTAGTGGAGTCGGGGAAAATGCGGCTCAGGCTGGATTTGGCTTGAACCCGTCCCCGAAGGAATTCCTGGTGCAGGGGAAGGCATCTTCCCCCTTAGCTGTTGTACTTTTCCATTCGTCTCTCTCCGAACGGCGCTTTCAGGCACTCTGATGCGATATTCAGGCTTCCCATCAAGGTGGAGGAGATGTAAAGTCTCCAGATTAATCGGGACACGGTAGATGGAGCTGTTCCTTTTCCATGCCTTTCCCGAATTCTCTTTCCTATTCATGTCTCCGCTGCTCCCACTACTGCTGGCATTAAACAGAGAAGGTGCTTTGGTACCGGTGGTGTGTGCACTCACAGGAAGGGAAGCTACTTGAGAAATGCGATCCCCACTTTCGAGAAATTGTGTGGTAAATCGCATGAAGGAAAAACCTGAAATGGGCAGTGACTGGAAAAATAATTCAGAGCTCACAGTGACTGGAAAAAGGATTCAGAGTTTATTTCAGATACAAATCGCTATTTCAAGATTTGGGTGGAAGAGAGCTGTGGATTTTCTTGGTTTTAGATTATATGTAAGAAAGAAAGAAAATTTGGTCTCGGTTTTCTGTGAGAAAATAAGTGCTTTGGGAACTTGATGATTAATATTGGATTTTATCTGTGTGAAACCCTATCCCATGTGAGCTATGTGAACTTTTATCACATTCTGCGGACAGGTGATAAGAATGATAAATAGCGCAGATAAAGTTTATGTTTTGACAGCGATTAATCGGGAGAACAGGAAATAGCTGAGCATGTAGATAGGACAGATTGCACCGATTCTTTCGGTATTGCCGACTCTTCATGTAGGCGCAGAACTGCGTCCCTGGGTGGATCCCATGGACTCAGGGCAGGTTTTAGGACTGTGCGGGGCGAGGATACACAGAGTCGAGATCCCTCTCGCTCTGGCCAATGTCACTGTCCAGCGCTGGTGGGGGTGGTGTGCAGCCCCCACGAGCTCAGCCACCACAGCTGGGGGGGGTAACAAATAATCCGCCTCAGGTTTCCGAGCTTTGAGAGCCTCCGTAAGTGAATGAACCCGTGGGCGGGTTTTCAGTCCGATTTTTGCCGGACATCACCGTCCTTTCCTTATCAGTGTGGGCCATGGGATGACACCTGGGCGCTTTTCACAGCTGGGTTTTCACAGGGTTCCTGGCGCTCCCTTATCAAGTTTCCTTGTCCCCTTTTCGTTACCCCGTGACAGCCGAGCAGTTCGGGTGACGAATGCCGGAATTTCGGTCATTTTCTCCTTATGAGCGCGTGGAAAGTCGGAAAACCCGACGTAGCACGAGTTGTCGATGGCAGTAACAACAACCCAAGGGCAGGTTTGTGACCAGGCACTGCCGGTGCTGTGACCTGCCAGGATGTTGCTGTGCCGGAGCGGGATCCTTTCCCGCCCTGGTGAACCTGCACCGCAGGTCCCAGAGCGCGATTTCCCTTAGTCTGCCTGGTGGAAAAAAGTACCGGGGAGCAACCCGGGAGATGGCGAGAGTAGCAGGGTGTATTAAACCGAGATTTCTGCGGCTTGTCTGGGAAGACGCCTGCTGGGGTAGTGGTGGCGGTGGAGATCCCGCAGGAGGGGCGATGCTCCTGGAAATCTTGTGGCGGGAGCCGCCCCGCGGCCAGACTCTGTGCTGCGGCCGGAGGAGCTGCTCGTAATTGGGCAGCATGAAATCGGTGTCGCTTTGCAGGCTACGCTGCTTCGGTGGAGCAGCGAGGTGCCGGCGCCTTGAAAGGGTTCTCCCAGGAAGCGTTTGGGCGGGAGGACCGGCATCCTAAAGGTCCTGAGAAGCACTGGGAGCTGGCGCATCGTGCCGGTGCTGGCTGTCCCTGTACTCAGGAGCATCCTCCCCACTCACCCTTCCGCTCTCTCCACTTTCCCTTCTTGTTCCCGCTGCCTCATTCCAGCGTGGTGTTCCTGGGACACGCACCCCAAACACTCCACTGTGTATCTCTCCTTTTGGCGTCGCTCTCTCTGCCAAATTTTACACCTGCCTGCCCGCACACGCTCTCCCTATTCCCGATTTACCCTGCCTATATCAGCGCTCCCCCCGCCTGGCTGTTCTTATAGCGGGGGGCTGCGCTCTCCCTTCGGTTTCTGCCCCCTCGATCCCCGCTGTGCTCGGGCCGAGGTGGCCGCGCTCGCTCCGGCGGGGCTCGGCGGCGGGGCTCGGTGGCGCTGCGCTCTGTGCAGTTATTGGACGGGACTCTGTGTGCCGCTGTCGGCCAATGATGGAGCGGGGGGGAACTGGCGGCCCGGCCCCGCTCGGAGCCGGGATGAGGCGCAGACGGTCTCACAGAGACTCTGCGAGTGAGTCACCGCCGAGCCCGCCGAGCAATGCCCGGCTCCCCGCCGCCGCCGCCGCTTCCCGGGGCCGCTGGGCAGCGGAATGACGGGGCGAGCTGAGAGTTTCTAGCCGGGGCGGGGGAGCGAAGCGGAGAGCGCGGCCGTCCTGTGCGATGAACGGCGTTGCTGTAAGGAGCCGCGGGGTGACGACGGGGAAGGTACTGAGCCTCTTGCTTTTGTTCGGCGTTTCCGACTGGGTTTCCGCCGCGATTCGCTATGCGATCCCCGAGGAGGCGCGGAGAGGCTCCGCGGTGGGGAATGTGGTAGCCGATCTGGCGCTGGACCTCGGGCGGCTGCCGGCGCGCCGATTGCGGGTGGTGTCCGGCGGCAACAAGAAGTACTTCGGGGTGGATCTGACGAGCGGGGCGCTGCTGGTGAACGAGAGGATAGACCGGGAGGAGCTTTGCGGCGCGCTCTCTCCCTGCTCGCTGAGCTTTGAGATCGTGGTGGAAAACCCGCTCGAGCTGTACAGCGGCACCGTAGAGATCCAGGACATCAATGACAACGACCCAGCTTTTCCCAGCAGCCAGGCGAGGCTGGAAATCAGCGAGTCGGTGGCTGCCGGGGCGCGCTTCCCGCTAGAGAGCGCGCAAGATCCCGATGTGGGAATTAACTCTTTGCAGACCTACCAGCTCAGTGCCAACCCGAACTTTGTGCTCGACGTGCAGACGAGGGTGGATGGCAGCAAGTACGCGGAGCTGGTGTTAGAGAAGCAGCTGGACAGGGAGGAGCAAAGGGAGCTGAATTTGGTCTTGACTGCGCTGGATGGAGGCAGCCCGCCGCGGTCGGCTCACGTGCAGATCCACATTGACGTTGTAGATGCCAACGATAATGCCCCGGTCTTCAACCAGTCCACCTACAAGGCGAGAGTGAGGGAGAACACGCCCAGCGGCACCCTGGTCGCCAGGATCAGCGCGTACGATCTGGATGATGGGCCCAACGGAGACATCGTCTACTCCTTCAGCAGCCACACCCCCGCCAAGGTACGAGAACTGTTTGCTCTGGACTCAGCCACAGGGGAGTTGAGGGTCAAGGGACAGCTGGACTATGAGGAAGCGAAGTTGTACGAGATTTACTTACAGGCTAAAGACAAGGGAGTCGTTCCTGGTGTGGCTCATTGCAAAGTGCTGGTGGAAGTCGTGGATGTGAATGACAACGCTCCAGAGGTGACGGTGACTTCTGTGTATAGCCCCGTGCCTGAAGACGCAGCCCCAGGGACGGTGGTAGCTCTGCTGAGTGTAACAGACTTGGACTCTCATGACAACGGCCTGGTGAGCTGCTTTATTTCCCCTGGGATCCCGTTCATGCTCAGCTCCTCCCTCAAAAATTACTACACATTGAAAACAGAAGGAGCTCTGGACCGGGAAAAGGCAGCAGAGTACAACATCACAATCACAGCCAAGGACTCGGGCTCACCGCCCTTGTCTGCAGTGAAACACATCCTGGTGCAGGTGTCAGATGTCAATGACAACCCACCCCGGTTGTCCCAGGACTCCTATGATGTCTATGTTCCGGAGAACAACGTGCCCGGCATCCCCATCCTGAATGTGAGCGCCACCGATCCGGACCTCGGGCGCAACGCCCACCTCTCCTACACCCTTTTGCAGGGTGACAGCGCTTTTGGCCACCTCTTCTCCATCAACAGGGAGAATGGCACCCTCTACCTGCTCACCTCCCTGGACCATGAGGACCAGGTGGAGTTCAGCATGATGGTGCAGGTCCAGGATGGCGGCTCCCCGCCTCTGGCCACCAATGTCTCAGTCAGTGTGTTTGTCACTGACCTCAATGACAACGCCCCAACGGTGTTGTACCCTCACCCCAACACCACCACCACCACCTACACGGATGTGGTGGCACCAGGCACTCCTGCTGGCCACATGGTCACCAAGGTGGTGGCGGTGGATGCGGATGCAGGGTACAATGCCTGGATCTCCTATACCCTGTTGCAGGCCACTGACCCCAGCCTCTTCTCGGTGGGGCTGCACAACGGGGAGATCTTCACGGCCCGTCAGCTCCGCGAGGATGACGCTCCCGAGCACACCTTAATCATCCTCCTGAAAGACCATGGGGAGCCTGTGCTGTCCACCAGCGCCACCATCTCCATCTCTGTGGCCGAGATGGTCAAGGAGGTGCTCACTGACCTCACTGATGTGGCCCCTGCCAGCGATCCCAGGAGACACGTGACTTTCTATCTCATCCTGGCTGTGATTTTGGTGTCAGCAGCCTTCTTCATCACCATGCTGTCCGTGGGCATCTTCAAGTGCTACAAGTGGAGGAAGTCAAAAGAGCTGTACAGCAGCTCCAGGAGTACCACGTACAGGACACCAGGGCCTTTCCAGCACATCGATGCCGTGCGGGGTGGCTTCACACCACCCAGCTTCTACCAACAGGTCTATCTCACCACAGACTCTCGCCAGAGCGACCTCCTGTGTAAAAAGCCCTTCACTTCCAGCCCCTTGGGGAGCCGCCAGGGCACCATCAGGAATGGTGAGCCAGGGCTGTACCACCAGATTGTGGGCACTGCCAGCCGGCTGCCCACACCTGCTGAGGTAATGTAGCTCCGTCCTTGGCGTGTCCCAGCGCTGGGCAGAGCCGCGGTTAGTCTGTGCCGTATGTGTGTGGTTCTATGTTGGGGTTGGGAGGGATATCCAGTTGTGCCACATCCCTGAAGAGTTCAGCTGCAGCTGAACAGGTGTTCTTTGGAGTCAAATTCTTTGGAGTCAAATGAGCCATCCTGAGGGCTGATGACTTTTGCGCTGTGATGAGAAGGATCAAGTGAGTCAGTTCATGTTGTCAATGATGCGTCTTTTGGATGCAGTTTTGGGTACGCCTTGCATGAGTAACTGGTGGAGGCTGAGGTCAGCTTGAAACCACTTGTTAATCCTTGGCACTAAGTTTGTTATTCATGATATTTCCTTCCCTTGGCAAAAGGAGAGCCAAGGGGAGCACTTGCACTGCGGGGGAGCGTAATCTCTGTGCGTCATGACTCGGTGGGGGCTGGAGAGGTGGTGCTCATGATGGGGCTGGAGCTGGAGATCAGTGTCGCCTCTCATGGGCAGCACTCAAAGCTGAGGATGCTGCTGGTTCCTCTGACAGACAGACCGTGGTCACAGAGCAGTCCCTCCCATCTGTGCTGCTCCTCGTGTTTGACTCTTGAATGGTTCTGGTTTCATTTCCATGGAAGTTCTGTGCTGAGGTTCGCTTTGGGGGAGGGGGTGGGATTGCAGATTGCCTCAGTTGCTTGCAGGGCTCTGCTGAGCTGGACTTTGGCTCTGAGCAGGGTGGTGAATCCTCCAGTCTGATGTTGTTCAAAAACGCTATTACAAGCTCTGCATGATTTGTATTATGCTCTCTGGGTGATGTCTGATGTCCTGACCGAACAAACTGCAGGCTGGAAGGCGTTTGCGCATGGCAGCAGCTTCTGTGCTTCTCCCCCGATGTGAATTGTGCTGCTTAATTTGAAAGCTGTCAATTACAGGGATGCTTCAGTCTTCAGAGGTGAGGGCGGGTAGTGGATCCAGTGGAGGAGGGGTGTGGATCTGGTGGATATCCAAGGTCATTAGTGCTGCTAATTTGTCCTTCCTGGGAGGCAGTGGATAGGAGTGAGCGGTTCCTCAGAGCAGAAGGAAGTGAGGTGCAGCGGAAGCTGCTTGTGGCTGTGAGGCTGCGTGTGTGCCTGCTCAGTGTGGCCAAATCACAGACGGAGGCAGAAACCTCTCAGAATTATTTTATGCTTTTCTTTTTTTTTTTTTCCTTCCCTGCTTGCGTCACTGCTCAGACTCAGCACTTCTGATTTGTGGCAGGTGAGAATGGCTGCAGCAGCTGCAGGATGCAGGAGCAAGTGTTCCTCTGCATTATGTGGGCTGTGCTAAAGCTGGGGACAAGGATGTCCCTTCCACCAGAACGTCCTGGCAGGATGTCTCTGGTGGTGACGGCAATAAATTATTTCAGAGTGGGAGTGGAAGGAGGGCAGCAAGCCTGAGCTCCAGCCATGATTCCCTCCTACTCCCCAGTACTGCACTGGAAAGGTGCTGGCAGTGAGAAATCAGCTGGGCTTTTCAGTCTTTGTGGTGACAATGTCAAGCCTGCAAAGGCTTTACACCTCCTTGCTCTGCAGGGCACAGCCAGCCCCCAAAGTGATGCAGTGGGAAAGGTGTTGGCCCTGTCTGTAGTCGGTGACGTGTCCTGCCATGAGGGATCCTACTCTGCAGGATTTTCACTGATCCCTGGGTTGTCTGGCTTGGTGCCTTTCCACAGAGTGAGCTCTGACCCTGTGGAATCAGGAACATCTCCATCCTAGACACCCCAAACCCTTCCTGCCTTGTCACACTGTCCCCATCCCAGGCTTTGACCCAAACAGCAGCAGGATTCTCGTGTAAAGCCCTTGCTCCAGCTCCTTGGAGGCTGAGCCATCTCAGGACACTGGCTGGATTCTCCTAGGCTGTGTGGGCTTTGCAGGGGACTTGTGCTGAGGCTCTGCAGCAACACCAAACCTGTTCCCAGGGGTGCACCCTGGAGTGCCAGTGGAAAGTTCTGTCACTCAGCTGTGCTGTCCAGGCCTGGCCTGGGATGGGGACAGGGCACATTCCAGAGCCAAGGTTACTGTGACAGCTTCCTGCTGGTGGCACCGTCTGGAGCCCTGGGGGAACGAGCATGTACAAGAAGGAATTGGACTCTGTGCGCTGAGGAATCCCTTGTCTGATGTTTTTCTGCATTGTCTCTTTAAGGACTCCTTCTCCCTTCCTCCGGAGCCGGCAGTAGGTGGGACCCGGGCAGGGTTCTCACCATTCCTAAGGTTCTTCCCGGTGTTTCTCCCTGACTGGCAGCACGGTGGTCCCGCCTCACGGCTCTCAGAATAGGCAGCGAGGTGCTGCAGATAGGAGGGAGGACCCTCGACTGCAGCACCTTCACCGTCCCTGTCCTCGCCAGAAGGATGCTGTCCCTGTCACCATCCACCGTGCTGGGCATCAGCCTCTCTCACCAGGTCCCTCTGGTGCCCAGCTGGTGGGGACAGGCAGGATCCCAGGCAGGCTCTGGTCCTCTGTCTGCCCCACCCCTGCAGCCCCCAGCCCCCAGGGTCTGTGTGCACCCAGGGGAGGGTCAGGGTGGCCTTCAGTGCACCGAGGGGACAGAGAGCGACTTTTTAGAACTGCATGTAGTGACAGGACAAGAGGGAATGGTTTTAAAGTGACAGAAGGTTTCGATTAGATAACAGGTATAAAAATTCTTCCCTGTGAGGGTGGTGAGGCACTGGCACAGGTTGCCTGGAGAAGCTGTGGCTGTCACAGCCCTGGAAGTGTTCAAGGCTGGTCTGGACTGAGCTCTGAGAAATCTGGTCTAGTGCAGGTGTCCCTGTCCACAGCAGCAGGTCAGAATGAGATGATTTATAAGGTGCTTTCTAATCCAGGCCATTCTGTGACTCACAAGGCTTTTGCAGGGATGTGAATTGAACTGGGAGTCTGCAGCTTGCCAATATCATCTGGGACAGGGAGAGCAGGAAATGACTGTGCTCCCCCTGGGGAGGCTAAGAGCCCTGCTCCTGCCCTCAGGAGACTGACTGCAAAGGTGGACCTGCCACAGAGTATCGGGGGGTGTGTGTGTGTCTGCCAGGTGGGAGGCTTGGGTTCCTTCCCTCTCTGACATCCTGAGCTGGAGGTGTGATCCTGTGGTGATCTAGTGCCCTTATTGTCGGGCTCTGTGTGTTTGCAGTGATTTGGGTACTGTGAAGACTGACCCCTTCCTCACCCCAGGGTGAGGAGGTGGCTTCCAGTCAGGTGTGCATTGGGAACAATTGTATTTTGGCTTTGAATGGCTCACCTGACTTTGCTTGTCCACCTTCAGCCTCCCTCTCCCATGGTGGGCTGGCAGGGGTGGCATCCCCATCCCAGTGCAAGGTCTCCTGGCCAGTGGTGGTACTGGTGGCAGCGATGCCTCACTCAGAGAGGCAATCATGGGGTGCAGGCAGCAGCCAAAGCAGTAGCTGAGGGGGAGAAGAGGGGTGAGAGAAGAGCCCCTGGCACCTCGGGGCTCTAACAAGCACCTTTTCATCAGGCATGAAAAGTCCTTTGGCCTGCGTTCATGACAGCTGCCCTTTGTCTGTGGGCATGATGTGAAGCCACCATTGTGGAGGGGGAGCACACAGGGAGGGCTTGTACCTTGCTTCCAGGCTGCCAGGACGTGCAGTTTCCCTGTGAACGCCAAGCGAGCTGTCGGAGCAAGTGAGTCAGGCTGGCAGAGGGGAGGCCGGGGGTGGCAGCCCCGCTGTTGCCGGCTCAGGCCCCAGCTTCCCGCACCTCCGGAGCCACTGCTGGCCGAGAGGGGATGGAGCTCTCGGCCAATTGGGCGCTGATCTGAAGCGAGGGGGGGAAATCGGCTTCTTCTTCCCCCACCCCCCCTCCCACCTCCGCGCTGGGGCTGTGATTCAGTTCCCCTCCCCCAGCCCACCCCCTCTGCTTGGAGGCTGACAGTTGGAGCCGCAGCCTGCCGAAGCCCCGGAGCTGTTTTCTAAGCCGTGGAAGAGAGACCCAGGGATTTATTCGCAGTTCCTCAGTGCCTGCCGTGTCCCGGGCCGGATGCGCACGGACATGGAGAGTGTCAGCCTCCAGCGATCCGCCTGGAAATGGCAAGTACTGAGTTTGTTTTTGCTCTGCGGCTGGGGCTGGGTCTCCGGGCAGATCCACTACTCGGTGGTTGAGGAGTCAGAGTTGGGAACCGTGGTGGGGAACGTGGCCCGGGACCTGGGCTTGAAGGTGGAGGAGCTGCCAGGTCGCAGGCTGCGCCTGGGCTCGGAGGAGAGCTTGCGCTACTTCGCCGTGCGCCTGGACAGCGGCACGCTGGTGGTGAGCCAGCGGCTGGACCGCGAGCGTCTGTGCGGAGCAGCTGCCAGCTGCGTGCTGTCGGTGCAGGTGGTGACAGAGAACCCCCTGCAGCTCTTCCGCCTGGAAGTGGAGATCCTGGATGTGAATGACAACTCCCCGAGCTTCCCCACTGCTCACCGCACCCTGCGCATCGCCGAGTCCGCCACGGTGGCTGCACGCTTTCCCCTGGAGAGCGCGCAGGACCCCGACGTGGGCAGCAATGCTGTCAGCTCCTACCGGCTGAGCCCCAACTCCCACTTCTCGCTGGACGTCAAGCAGCAGCCGGATGGCAAACTCTTCCCGGAGCTGGTGCTGGAGCGTGCCCTGGACCGGGAAGAGCAGCCAGAAGTGCAGCTGGTGCTGACGGCTGTGGACGGGGGAAGCCCAGCGCGCTCGGGCACGGCGCAGATAACGATCCAGGTGCTGGATGTCAATGACAACGCGCCCACCTTTGAGCACACCACATACAAGGTGAAAGTCCCGGAGAACACACCCGTGGGGGCTGTGCTCCTGCGGGTCAATGCGTCTGACCCCGACGAGGGTCCCAATGGGGAGACACAGTACTCCTTCGGGGTTCACACCTCCGACTCAGTGCGGAGGCTCTTCGCCCTGGATCCCCGCTCCGGCGAGGTGCGGGTGAGTGGGGCCCTGGACTTTGAGGAATCACCTTTCTACGAGATCTACGTGCGAGCCCACGATGGAGGGGTCCCAGAGATGGAAGGTAACTGCGTGCTGCAGGTGCAAGTGGAGGATGCCAATGACAACCCCCCGCAGGTGCTGCTCACCTCCCTGCTGAATCCGGTGCCGGAAGACACCCCAGTGGGGACTGTGGTGGGGCTCTTCAACGTACGGGACCGAGACTCAGGGGCCAACGGGGATGTGAGCCTGGAGATCTCCCCCGATGTGCCTTTTGCCATCAGGTCCCTTCAGAACCACTTCTCCCTGGTCACCCAGAAGAGCCTGGACAGAGAGTCTACCTCACAGTACGCAGTGGAGCTGATCGCCCGGGATGGCGGCTCTCCTGCCCTCACCACCACCCTCACGCTGCTCCTCAATATATCTGATGTGAATGACAACCCCCCACGCTTCTCGCAGCCCTCCTACGACGCCTTTCTCCAGGAGAACAACCCGCCTGGCTCCCTGCTGTGCACCGTCTCTGCCTCGGATCCTGACGACGGGGATAATTCCCGGCTTGTTTACTCCATAGAGAGTGGCCAAGTGCAGGGTGCCCCCATCTCTTCCTTTGTCCACATCAACCCTGACAATGGTAATCTCTATGCTCAGCGCACCTTCGACTTTGAGCTGCTGCAGGTCCTGCCGGTGTCCGTGGTCGTGAGGGACTCGGGGTCCCCTCCTCTCTATGCCAATGTCACCGTCTACATCTTTGTGCTGGACCAGAATGACCATTCTCCCACCATCCTGCACCCCGCCGGTGACAGCGATGTGCCGGCACCCCAGAGGGTCCCGCTGTCTGCCCCACCGGGCTACCTGGTGGCCAAGGTGACAGCGGTGGATGCAGATGCTGGGCACAACGCCTGGCTCTCGTACCGGCTGTTGCCACAGTCCACCGACCCCTCCTTGTTCCATGTGTCGCTGTACACAGGGGAGGTGCGGACGGCTCGTGCCTTCCAGGACAGCGACATGGCAGTGCAGCAGCTCGTTGTCCTGGTGACGGACAACGGTGACCCCCCTCTTTCCACCACTGCCACTATCACCGTGGCCCTGGAGGAGGCAGCCCTGGAGGAGAGCTTCAAGCCTCAGGATTTCCTGGCTGGTGCCAAGGAGAAGCCGGACCTGACCTTCTACCTGATCATCGCGCTGGCAGCCGTCAGCACGGTGGCACTGGCCACTGTCACCCTCCTGGCCGCCCGGTGCCTCCGGCGCAGGGGCCGCGCCGCCGTCTCACCCTACTGCTGCTGCTGGCTCAGCGAGTCGCCCTCCCGGGACTTCTGCAAGCACTCCAGCCCCAAACTGCAGCTCAGCTCCGACGGCACCCTTAAGTACATGGAGGTCACGCTGCGACCCACGGAGTCCCCATCGCAGCGCTACGGCACCTGCTACTCCCCCGGCTCCGAGCGGAGCGACTTCACCTTCCTGCGGCCCTGCCCCACCCCCGCCACGCTGCCGAGGGAGAGCGGGGCTTTCCTGGCCGCCGGCGGCACGCTGCGGGACCGCGGCCAGGTGAGCGGCACAGGCGGGGCGGGGTCCGGCGGCGCGGGCCCCGCGGGGGGCGCGGAGCGGCCGCTCCGGTTCGCGGCGCGCGGCGCCGGTGCGCGGGCCGTGATTGGCGCCGGTGTTGCTGTCCTGGGGAAGGAGCGCGGCGATTGGAGCGGCGCCGCCGCGCCCGCGGCCAATGGCGGCGCGGCTGCGCGGCCGCGCTCCCCCCGCCCCGTCGAGCCGCGTCCGCCCCAAACAATGAATGGGAGCGGCGAGCGCTGAGCGCGGCCCCCGGCGCCGAGGGCATCGCTCCCCGGCCGGCCACCCGGCAAGGATGCCGAGGGTAGGGCAGGCGCGCCGGTCCCTGGGGCTGCCGCGTGTCTTCTCCTTCTGCTTGTTCTTGCACAGCTCATCTGCTCAGATCCGATACAGCATCCCGGAGGAGCTCACGCGGGGTGCCTTTGTGGGCAATATCGCCAAGGACCTGGGCACGGATGTGGCTAAACTGGCGGCAGCCAACCTGCAGGTGCTGTCGGACTCGGATTCCCAGTACTTCTCTGTCAATGTGAACACGGGGGTTATTATGGTCAGTGAGAGGATAGACCGGGAGCAGCTCTGCGGGCAGAACCCACGCTGCTTCCTCCACTTGAAACTTGCCATCGAGAACCCAGTGGAGTTTTACCGGATCGAGGTGGAGATCCTGGATATCAACGACAACCCCCCGGAGTTCCCCAGTGATGAGGTTTCCTTGCGCATCTACGAGCTGGCGTCTCTGGGTGCCCGCTTCCCCATCCAGCCAGCCCAGGACCCCGACGTGGGCACCAACACCCTGCAGACCTATCACCTGAGTGCCAATGACAACTTCAACCTCAACGTCAAGGCCCGCACCGATGGTGGAAAGTTCCCTGAGCTGGTGCTGGAGCGGGCTCTGGACCGGGAATTCAGAGCTTTCCACTACTTGGTGCTGACTGCTGAAGATGGGGGCTCTCCCCCACAGTCCAGCAAGATACGCATCACTATCCAGGTCCTGGATGCCAATGACAACCACCCAGTCTTTGACAGACCATCCTACGGAGCACGCTTGGTGGAGAACTCGCCGCTGGGCACCCTCGTGGTGAAGTTGAACGCCACCGATGTGGATGAAGGACCCAACGGGGACATCCGCTACTCCCTCAGCAGCCACAACTCAGCTGCCTTACGCCAAATCTTTGCCATCGATGAGCAAACTGGGGAGATTCGAGTCCAGGGCAACCTGGACTTTGAGGAGGCGACCGTGTATGAGATCGAAGTGGAGGCCAAGGACATGGGGTCACCCACAATGGAGGAGCATTGCAGCGTGGTGGTGGAAATCACGGATGTCAATGACAACGCCCCTGAGGTCATTCTGACCTCCTTCTCCAGCACCCTGAGCGAGGATGCGCTGCCGGGCACGGTGGTGGCCGTGATACACGTCAGAGACAGGGACTCTGGTGAGCAGGGCAAGGTCCTGTGCCACGTGTCACCAGATCTTCCCTTCCAGCTGCGCAAGGACTACGAGCACCAGTACTCGCTGCTCACCAGCACCCGTTTGGACCGGGAGCGTGTTGCCTACTACAACGTCACCGTCTCTGCCTCGGACCTGGGCAATCCCCCGCTGTCCCGCCACACCATCTTGCCAATCACCCTGATAGACGTCAATGACAACGCTCCCCAGTTTGAGCAAGCGTCCTATGAAGTGCTGGTGGCAGAAAACAACCCAGTAGGCAGCGTGCTGGTCACGGTCTCTGCTGCCGACCCCGACTCCGAGCAGAATTCCCGGCTGTCCTACTCCATCCTGCGAGCTGGTGGGACAGATCCAGGCTTGGATCCTACTCGCTACCTCTCGATACATCCCACCAATGGGCAGGTCGCTGCCAAATTCCCCTTTGACTATGAGCAAACCACCTATCTCCAGTTCCACGTGGAGGTCTCTGATGGTGGCTCCCCGGCCCTGAGGAACAGAACACTGGTTCATGTTTTTGTGGTGGACCAGAACGACAACGCCCCACGGGTGCATTTCCCCAGGGCTGGGGAGGACTCTGCTACTCAGTTGCGAATTTCCCCCTCCATCGTCCCTCCTGCCCTCATCACCAAAGTGGTGGCAATAGATGCGGACTCGGGGCGCAATGCCTGGCTGTCCTACCACCTCGTGGAAGCCACAGACCTGGGGCTTTTCAGCGTGGCCCTGCGTTCCGGGGAGGTCCGGATCACACGGGCTCTGCAGGAGACGGACCCCTCCGAGCACGAGCTGCTGGTGGTGGTCCGGGATGCCGGGGAGCCCCCGCTCTCCACAGCGGTCACGCTGGTGGTGCTGGTGGAGGAGAAGGGTCCAGAGGCCCTGCAGGGCTCCGAGGCTCGGGCCGCTGATGGTGGGGGCTTGCCCAATATTACGCTTTATCTGATTGTATCCCTAGTACTCATCTCCACCGTCTCGCTGGTGGCACTGGCAGCGCTGGGCATTCGGTGCCTCCGGCGGGGCTCTGCACCTGCCAACCAGGGCTGCTGCGTGGAGAGCGTGAACACGCTGCAGCCTCCTCCCAGCCACATCTTTGGGCACTTGCACTATGAGCCTAAGAAAGGGGACACTGTGATGGGCGTGCAGGTGACAGCAACGGCACCCCCCGCCCCTCGTTACCGCTCCTGCTTTTCGCCGGTCTCGGATATCAGCGAGTTCATGTTTGTGAAACCCTCCGCGGATCCCACCCTGTGCAGCGAGGTGAGCTCGGGAGTGCGGTCTGCAGCCTGATCACAGCGCCGGTGTTCGCGGGGCTCGGCATCGAACCGACCGGCTTTGGGGAGGGGGTGTCCGCCCGGTGGGTGCCCGGTGCCAGCAGCCGGGCAGGGCGGAGCGGGGTTCCCGCTGCCGGGAGTCCCCGGCGCCCTCCCGGCGCTGCGGGGGCGGAGTGGCGGCAGCGGGGGAAGGGGGGGAGCTACGCCGTGCGTATTTTGGGGAAGGCGGTGAGATGGAGAAGGGGAGGAGGAGGGAGAGAGAAAGGAGGAGGAGGAGGAGGAGGCTGTGGAGAGACGTAAAACTGTCACTCGGTCCATCCCCTCCGCTCGCCGACTTTGTGTGTCTTTGCGTATCGAGAAGCGATTCAGCCGGCCGGGCTGCGCTCGCCCCCTCCCCCGCCTCCTCCATCCCTCCCTGTCCGGCTCCGGCGGCGGCTTCCTCCCTGCACAGCCCGCTCGGACCCCCCCGGTTCCCGCAGGGGTTCCGGCTGCCGGGGCCGGCTGCGGGGGCGGGGAGGAGGGGGAGGCAGCGCGGAGCTGCTCCTCTCCGCTCTGCTCCGTGCTCACACCCGGCACGGGATGCTGGCGGGACAGAGTTGGCCATGGCAGCTCCCGCTGCTGCTCGCAGCCCTGTCCTGCCTGCCGGCTCCCAGCTGCGCCCAGCTCCACTACTCCGTGCCCGAGGATCGCGAGCCGGGCTTCTCTGTGGGCGACCTGGCTAAGGACTTGGGGGTGGAGGTGCGGAGCCTGGCCGCCCGCAACCTGCGCCTGGTGAGCGAGGGTGGGCAGCGGCACTTCCAGGTGGACCTGGCGGCAGGTGTGCTGCTGCTGGACAGCAGGCTGGACCGGGAGGCACTGTGTGGGCAGAGCCCCACGTGCTCTTTGCATCTCCAGCTCGTCATGGAGAATCCCCTCCAGCTGCACCGGGTTGAGGTGGACGTCCTCGACGTGAACGACAACGCGCCCCAGTTCCCCAAGCCAGAGGTGGTGCTGGAGATCACTGAGGTTGCCAACCCTGGGACTCGGCTGCCCTTGGAGGTAGCAGAAGACCCGGACATGGGCTCCAACTCCATCTCCACCTACGAGCTCAGCCCCAGCAAGCATTTTGCCCTGAGCATCAATGTGAGAGGAGATGGTGTTAAAATGCCCGAGATCGTACTTGAAAAAGCCCTGGATAGAGAGAAAGTGCCTGTTCATCATCTGACACTGACAGCCCTGGATGGAGGGAATCCTGTGAAGTCTGGCACTGCCAGGGTTACCATCCATGTCTTGGATGCAAATGACAACCCTCCTGTCTGTGAGCCACCCATATCCAAGGTACTTCTGGAGGAGAACGTGCCAGTGGGCACTCTGGTCACCAAGCTGAATGTCACCGACCTGGACGAAGGTCCCAACGGGGACGTGGAATATTCTTTCAAAACCAGCAATAACGCACCAGGTAAATTCACCAAACTGTTCTCCTTAGATGCTCGTACAGGGGAGATCAGAACAAAAGCCCCGCTGGATTATGAGGAATCCAGTGCTTACGAGATTGCAGTTCGAGCCAGGGACAAAGGATCCCCAGCCATGGAAGGCCACTGTCACCTGCGAGTGGAATTAATTGATATCAATGATAACAGCCCAGAGATCCTGCTGACCTCTGTCTCCAGCCCAGTGCAGGAGGACGCAGCCCCGGGCACGGTGATCGCCCTTATCGGGGTGAAGGACAGCGATTCCGGTGACAACGGGCAGGTCCGGCTGCAGATAGCCAAAGAGCTCCCGTTCAAACTGGTGTCGTCCTTTAAAGAGCATTTCTCGCTGGTCACCAGCGCTCCCCTGGACCGGGAGAAAGCCAGTGGCTACAACATCACAGTGAGGGCTGTGGATTCGGGGTCCCCCCAGAGGGCCACACAAAAAACCTTTTATCTCCGCATCGCTGATGTGAATGATAACGCGCCCAATTTCTCCAGCCCTTTTGATACAGCTCACGTCCAGGAAAACTCCCTCCCTGGAACTTCTGTCTTTTCAGTGTCAGCATCAGACCCCGATGAGGGCAGCAATGCCAAGCTGTCTTACTCCATCCTGGACAATGGGATGCAGGATGTGCCCATCTCAACCTACTTCCGAATAGACCAGGACAACGGCACCATCTACACCGTGCGAGCTCTGGATTACGAGCAGGACAAGGTGTTCCAGGTGCCTGTGGAGGTGAAGGATGCTGGGTCTCCTGCTCTGAGCAGCACTGCTGTGCTCCACGTGTTTGTCCTGGACGAGAATGACAATGCTCCCAACATTGTCTACCCGTCTGTCCCCAAGGGCTCTGCCTTCCACCAAGCCATCCCGGCCTTGGCAGAGCCTGGCTATCTGGTCACTAAAATTGTAGCAGTTGATGCTGACAGTGGCCATAATGCCTGGCTGTCCTACCAGCTGCAGGAGTCTGCTGAGGCTTTGCCTTTCCAAGTGGAGCGCCGCTCTGGAGAGATAAGGCTTGCACAGGCTCTCAGGGAGTCGGAAGATTCCCACAGGCTGGTGGTGGAAGTGAGGGACAACGGCACGCCGTCCCTCTCGGCCTCTGTGGTAATAGTCATTTCTCCGGAGGAAAACAGCGTGCAGGACTTCTCCAAGTCCTTGGACCTCCCTCAGTCTTCTCCCGAGGATACCAACCTAACTCTTTACCTCATCATCTCCTTGGTGTCCATCTCCCTGGTGTCCTGTGTGATGTTCGGGCTGGTGGCTGCCCGGTGCCTCAAGGCTGGCACTGCCAGCTGGACCTTGGCGGGTTGCTGCCGAGGCTCTGGCCGCAAACCCGCCTCCCATTTCCGAGGGCAGATGAAGCCAGATGGCTTCATCAAGTACCTGGACGTGGGAGGAGCGGGCTTGACCTCCCAGGCACAGAATTACACCTCTTGTTTCTCACCCATGTCCGAGCAGAGCGATTTCCTCTTTGTAAAGCCCTTCAGCCATTCCAGCACTGCAGAGACCATGGCTGCCTATGAGCAGGTGACCAGCACCTTAGCGAGTCCCTGCGATGGGGTAAGAGTTTCTTACTGTCCTCTCTGCTGGCTGCAACAGTTTGTCACATCCAGGCCAGCTGGCCGTTCTCCATCTGTCCTTCCTCCTAGGACGGTGGCCTCAGGGAACTCGTGTCACTGCCATCTCCTGGGAGGTGGCAGGTGAAAGATTTGGCTTGGCTTGGTGGAGGTGGGGGAAGGGGCTGGGCACAGTTTTGCAATCCAAGACTTTGTGCTTTTAGCAGTGGAGAGCTTCCCCTTGGCCCCGCTCGTACTTGCTTCTATTTAAAGTGATTCTTCAGGTTTTTTTGGGGGTTTAACTTCTGGGTTCTGTTTAACTCCTTTTTCCTACATGGCACATGAGGAGATTATCTGAAAGGAAAGTCTGCCTGTGTCTCTTTTGCTCAGTTTTAGAGCTGCATTGTAGGAATTTCTCATTTCTCACCCCAAGTGTTATTAATTACTGACTGTGCCTCGGCAAGGGATCATTTTCAGCTTGATCATGTTGAGTGAGGAGCTGAATTCAGTATTCAGCACTAAAATACTGAAATGTCAGGAGTGACATTATTCCTGGTGACCTTATGTGCCCTTGGGCTTGCAGAAGCTCAGGAGCAGCAAGCTTTGAAAACTTGAGCTGTTTGTACTCAGATGCCTAAATATAGATGTAGGTGACTGTGTTTAGCTGGAGCTTTTATAACTTTGGGATATAAAAAGTAAAGCAATTTTGTGTCACAAATGCCTGCCCTAAATTTGAAAATGGTAATTACAACAGGAATTCAGAGAATGGAAGGGCTATTCAGAATGTTGGGAAGGGTTTATCTAGTGCAGCATTGTGTGCCAGCATGTGCAAAAATGTGTTTCTGAAATCTGGAGGGCAAGTCTTGAAACAGCTTCATTTGCATGCAGCATGGGGACCAGTGGGGCATCTATTTTAGGGGAGTAATTTATTCTAATATCTTCTTTCATGAGCATCATCAAAGCTGCAGAGAAATTAGTGAGAGCACATCTACTAAATAAAAATCTAGGTCAGCTCTACTCGTCTTCACTTTTCCTTAGTAATTGCATGTACAAGCAGAATAATCCTATAAAACTGATGTTCCACTATGAGCTGCTCCTTCCTAAAATATCTGAGGGAAGTGTTGTCCTTTCCAGGTAGTTTGTCACCGCTCTGGAGTTAATTAAGATGATCATGATCTTTCGGAAGTGTGTGTGTTTTCCTGCCAGAAACAGTTGTGCTATTTAGTGCTTTCCACAAAGGCATGATTCAAACAGGAATATCCAAGCTTGCTCCATGTCCTTCCTTCCTCACAAAATGTGCATTGTCTGCTGGTAAAACAACACGGGGGCTTATTAATGAGCTTCCAAAGTGTGCTGCTGTGGCTGAAGGTTATTGTGTCTCCTAAACAAATAATGCTTTTTTCCTCTTGCTGTCGGAAGTTTATTCTTTTCTCTGTGGACAGAAAAAATATTGTAGTGCTCCAAGGAAAAGTCATTCAGCTACAAAGCATGAGAACAAGATCTCAGGCAGGCCTTTTTAAGGATAGAAGGAGAAGAGATTAGGAAGGTCTGTTACCATTTTACCTTGGAGTATTAAAAGCATCTTCCTCAGTATCAATTAACTCTGCCACCCCCTCACACCCCCTTCCTCCTGCAAGCTCATTACTGTGGTGCCACTGCTCCTGCTGAATTTGTGCCCTTATCAGTTTATTTCATGCTTCATTTCTTTCACAGCCTGGTTTCCTGAGCTGCTTTGGAAGATTATTCTCTGAACAGTTTTTGTCATGCTTTTTGGTATTCATGCTGCTTTCAGAAATACTCAGGAAAAAGAGGGAGGGGGGAGCTTTCCCTTTGTTCTAATTGATTTGCTTCACTTGGACAGAACATGCTGATATTCCAGACTGAAATAATCCAGGATCATTTTCAAAGGCAAGAATGGAGGTATTAAAACTCTCCTTTTTCTTTGCAGCAAGCTCAGCCTAACACAGATTGGCGCTTCTCTCAGACCCAGAGACCTGGAACAAGTGGGTAAGTGGCTCTTCCTTCATTTCTTTGTGGGATGAAGCTTTCTTTTCTTGGTGTGCCACTTTCAGTGCTGGAAAGTGCAAGAGTGGCAGCTCTGGCAGTGTCCCTGTCATTGATGGGGGCAGAAATAGGGCTGCTCCTGTGTCAGCTGTGTTTGGTGGCGGTGGGACAGTTGCTGGTGGCTGTGGTGTGTCTGGGTTTGGTGTCTGCACCTCAGGAACTGAGGAAAGAGCTCCACGTGAAGTCAGGAGATGGTTGAAGAACTGGACACTGGGTTTCATAGAGAAAAGCCTCTTTGCTAAAGCAGATTCTGAGCGTATAAATTCCTTCCTGAGTGAAAAATCTTAATTCCTCTCCCTTGATGGAGGTGACTGGAAATCAATCCCTTTATCAGCCATGACACCTTGATCTCTGTGCTGCTGAGGTGACACAGAACCCCAGGATGGGTCAGGGAACCTCAGAGCTTCCCCTGGTGCCACCTCCCTGCTCAGCAGGGTCATCCCAGAGCAGCCAGCACAGGGTCATGTCCAGGTGTTGGAGCCCAGAAATCTGGAATTTTTGAGCTTTCTGAGCTTTCTGGCACTGACCCCCTGGAGAACACTGCCTTTGACTTGAGGCCTTGGGGAAGCTCCCAAATTTGAGTGATGGAGCTAAAATCATGGGTGTGTAGTTAAATAGAAGTGTGTGATTTCCAAGTGAAAAGTTTTGAATTTAGTGATTTAGAATATGTCATAGGTATGGGACAAGATGAAATTTCTTGGGCATTGTCTCTTTCTGTCTTTTTCCTTCTTCATGATTTCAGATAGTGTTTGGTTGCACAGTTGGTGCTGCACTGAGGGTCACAGGAGTTTGATTATTGGGTCAAAAGTATAAATAACATAAGTGTTAATTCTTTATTGGACTGTTTAGCTTTAAAAAACTTCGTAGCTAGCTAAATTTGTCCCCATTTTGCTCACTTTTAGCTGGTAGCTGGAAGTATTGCAAAACTCTCTGTACTTCAGATAAGATTAATAAACAACCAAGTCAGAGCAGGAGAAATTAATCTCCTTCATGTTTTTAATCCTGAATCTGAGTAAAGAAAGAAAAACAAAAACAAAACCAAGCCACTAATAAGGTGGTGCAGTTCTGGGATATCCCCAGAGAGGATGAATGTGTGTGAGGGGTGGGTGAGGTCAGAGAAGAAGCCCCAGCAGCAGAGCAGAGTGAGTGCCCTGCTCTTGGGGCTCTCTTGCCTCTGACCCAAGATTTGCTTCTCTTGGTCCACACTGAGACACCTCTGACAGCAAAATGTTGCTCTTTGCCTCTCCCATCTTTTCTTGTCAGCAGGGACAGGGATCCCCTTGAAAGAATTTCCACTGAATTCCACCTTTCTCTGGGAATAGCCCAACCAGAGGTTGCTGTGGATGAGACTAGCTCCAGGATAATTTATATGTGAAAAGATTGTGTCTTTTTATTCAGGGGTTATACTCCCTGAGTAATCAGGAGTAAATTTGGGTGATGTGCTTCCTCATCTGGCTGGCTCAGGCTCTGTATTTCTGTGCTTTGTCCTTCCTTGGGCAGCTCCTGTGGAGGTTAAAATGGTAACATGGGAGTACTGGGTGCTGAATTTTGGTGTCAGAGCCTGCAATTAAAAATCTGCAGCAGCTGCCTGTGCCTGACTCCTTCCCTGGGTCTGGCTCAATAATTAATCTTATCAGAAAATTAAGAGATTGCTATGGCCAACTTGTTGAAGGAATTAAACTTTGCTATTCCAGCTGATAAAGCTAAAATGGAGAGAGGGTTTGATGTAATTAGATAAAGTGTTCATAGAAGCTGGCCTTGGACTTTAAAACAAAGCTATAGCTGGAATAGTTTTCTCAGAGGTCTGCTGAGTTCCCCATTCCTGACAACATTTTAATCAAGGAAAATCTCTCTAAGCATTTCCGCTCTAGTTCAAATGACAATTAACAAAGCCCTGTTAGTGCAGAAGTGCTGTGCAGCTGCTGGAATTGTTCTGCTGTGAGGAGGCAGCAAATGAGCCCCATCAGAGCAGGCTCTGCTGCTCCCTCTTGCAGCATCGTGCTGGGGCTCTGCAGGGCACAGAGCTGACGCAGTCCAGACCCCTCAGCTCAGTGACAGGGACTTTTCTCAAGTCATGGGACAGTGACACTCAGCACAGCTCCCAGCCCCTGCCTGGATCTCTTCACAAGCTCCATCCCCTCCCCAGTGCCTGGGACAGCAGCAATTTGTGGCGTGGGAAGAGAAAGGGCAAGAGGAAATCAGCCCCAGCCTGATTGTGGGGAGCTGGCGGAGTGTGACATGTTAGATGTGTGATGTCACTGCTGAGGAGCTGGGACCTGAGTGCCCAGGACACCCCTGGAACAGCTGCTCTTCCATCACACAGTGGTTTGGCTTGGAAGGGACCTTCAAGCTCCTCCAATTCCACCCCAGAGACACCTTCCCCTGGACCAGGCTGCTCTGAGCCACTTCCACACCATGGGCTGACCCCTGACTTTGGAAAGAGACTTTGCCCAAGCCCAGGCTGCTGCTGAAATAACTGGGAAAACCCAGTGGATTTTAATCCCTGCTCCTTTTCCCCACTTGCCCGTGTCCACATTTACAACAAAACAGCTCTTGCTGATTTTTTCCCCCACCCCCGTGTCTTTCATCCTGTTTTAAGTTAAATGAAGGGGGATGTGTTTGATGCAAACTATTAAAGGATGGAAATGGAAGTGCTCTCATCTGTTCAGTGCCCAGCCCAGCCATCTCCCTGGTGATCAAACAGGCAGCTCCTGGAAAGCTGCCCGCTCCCCATTGTGCTGTTCCCGTGCTCTTCCCAGCGTTTTGATGCCCGGTGTGAGAATTCCCCAGGCACTGCTCGCTAGTACAGACATTAAAGAGGGGGCAAGAGCAGCTGCCTGAGCCCGGCTCGTTGTTCTCTCCCCGCTGTTGAACCTGTACAAAGGTGGCTCCTGCTGGCAGGTGAAGCTCTGCAGCACCACGAGCTCTCTGAACTGCAGGGCTCTGCTTGGTGCTATGGGAGGACAGCCCTCCTTTCAGCTGAAAATCAGAAAAAAAAAGGATGTGCTCAAACGTGGCCAAATTCTATTTGACCCATATTAAAGAATAATAAGGACACAGCAGCTCAGGACAGGGGTTTGGATGGAGCGTGCAGGGAGCCTGGCGCTGACCTTAAACCAGAAAAAAGCTCAAATCCATGTTGGGATTTCTTCCCTGTCTCCATGGGAGCTGGGGAAGAAACAATCCTGTCTTTCCTCACATAGCCCAGCCCATCACAACAAATCCCACATGGCTCTGGGCACCTGGAACCAGGCAGAACAGGGCAGGGAGCTGCTCTTGATCTCCTACATCACTGCTGCTCCAGGACAACAAAGGGAATTTGCTCTTTGTTCTGAGAGCTCTGGTGCACATGCTCAGCAGAGAGGAGCTCAGACAATATGCTCTGAAAATGTGGTAGCGAGGCAGACCTGAGCAAAACAGAATTAATCTTGTTTGGGAGAAATAGGAGGATAGGATGATTAATTCAACGATGTTTGAAAAAAAAAGAGAAAAAACCCACCACACCCGTGCTGTCTCTGGGCAAATGTAAATGAATCCAGACTGACTCCGAGCAGCAGATGCCCTTCCCAGATAAATCAGATCAGTGGCTGTAGCGGAGATTAACGTGATGAATTGGCCAAAGTGGGGTAAATGAATGGTCCAGCAGCATCTCAGGATATCCCTGCGGGATCATCCCTGGGGGGTTTCCCTGTGGGAGGAGGCTGGAGCTGTGTGGGAGGAGAGTGCAGAGACTGGGGCTTGTTGTTGTCGTTTGTTTCATTGTTCCCTGCTTGTTCATGGTGCTCTTTGTTTTGGTGTCCGCGTGATGATTTGCTCAGGCAAACACCGGGCTGGAGTCAGGATTTCCTTCCTGGAGGATGGGGAGGGCTCTGTGTGGCTCACAGGTGGGCGTGAGAGGGTGAGACAGGGCTGGGAGGCTTCTCCTGGCAGCACTGAGGACAATTTTGGGCTTTGTGGATGGGCTGGGAGGGAATGGCAGGCAGGAAACACCCCAGAGACAGCAGCGAGGAGGTGGGAGCAGAGTGAGAATCCATGGCAACTCCAGGCGAGGGAGGAGATGCAGAGTTGCCATTTCACACCCCCCACTCTTCCATTTATTTTCTCCAATCCCAAATCCCCCTTTGTTAATGCTTCCCGAAGCTGTTGCTAGCCAGGTTTCCCCTCCCCGGCTGGGCACAGCCAATGGTGATGTTCACTTTGCTTCCCTGGTTTATCAAACAGCATCACAGCTGTCCTGTCTGGTCCCAGCCTTCATCCCCCTCCCACAGCACCAGGGGCTTGGGCTGCCACTGGAGATGCTGCAGCAAGACGCAGCCAGGAAGGAAAAAAAGAAAAAAATGGATTTTTATTTTTTATTTTCCATTCTTTGTTTTGTTGTCATGCGAGAATTTCAAGAGTTGGGCTATCAACAGGCTGCCTGTGTGTGCTGGAGGCTGGGGAGAGGAATAAAGAATAAGATTGAAGCTCTCAAAGGGTGTTCTTGTGGCTCAAAGCAGGCAGGAATTGCCAAGGAGGGGATTGTGGTGTGTTTTTGGGGTGCATGACTGTTGGAACCCTGAAACCTGGAAATTGTGAACTTTGTGAACTTTTTGATCCCAAGGGAGCACTGCTTTTGGCTTGAGGCCTTGGAGAAAGCTCCCAAAAAGGAATAATAGAACTGGAATCACGGGTGTGTGGTTTGAATAGAGGTGTGTGATACCACATGGTGAAGGGTTTGAAGTTTGGGTTTTTTTTTTCCTTCTTGTTCTTCTTAGATTTGGGTAGTAGCTTTTAATTGGGTAGAAAATGCCATACTGCAGGTCACAGGTGTTTGGTCATTGGGTCAAAAGTATAAATAATCTAGGTGTGAGCTTTTAATTGGACAATTAGGCCTTAAAAGACCTTGCAACCAGTGAAATACATCATCATTTCCTCATTTTTAGCTTGTTAGCTAAAAGTGCTGTGGCACTCACTGTACTATAGATAAAAATTAATAAAAACTCAGTCCCAACATGAAAATCCATCTCTCCTGCTTCAATCCCGACTCTGACAGAAGAGGAAAAAAGGTGAAAATTAATTCATGACAGTGTCCCAGGACAGTGCCCCCACCTGTGTGGCTGCGGGGGGACATCCCAGAGCAGCAGAGAGGGAAACACAAACATTCCTGGGAGTGGATACCAGCAGAAGGACAACTGGCCACAGCTGCAGGCTTTGCCCACATCCTCCCTAAAAATAAATCAGGGCAGAGCCAGGAGCCACAGGGGTGTCTGTGGGCGTTGTAAACGCTGAGGAATTTACTCGGAGGTTGTGTTGTGTTGTGGTGGATCCCACAGCAGGTGCCAGCAAGCACCGGTGGGGCTGTGCAGATGAACACTGATGGATTTTCTGCTCATCCATGGAAAATGTGGAAATGCCAGGCAGGGCTGCAGCTCCTCACTGACAGGAGCAAGAGGAGCAGCAGAGGGAAGTGCCACTGGGGGAGGTTTAGGAATTAATTACAATTCTCACTCCCACTGCCATCCCAGATGCACCCCAGGGTGAAGCCAGCAGTACTATTTGCTTTGCCAGGTGTGGCTCCACGCTTTTTGGAGGTGGATTATAAAGTTGTAGCAGTCTCAGGGATAAAATTCCTGCTTTTTCTGCCTGGGTTGTATCTGTTTGCCTGTTCAGTATTGAGTAGTAGTGATTCCTCCACAACTCCTGCAGTGTGTGGAGGGTGGAGCTGCTCTCAGCTGCCTCCCCAGGGCCTGGGGAAGGTGTGAGTGGAGCCTGCAGCCTGAAAAATCACTGCAGCCTCTGGAAATCTATTGGAGGGCATCACTTTGAAGGAGCAGCCATAATCTAAGTGCCAGTGTTCTAAGAGTGAGAGCTGCTGGGCTTTAATGCGAGCTGTGAATCTGTGAGTGCAGGAGGAGTTGTGCCAGTGTTTCTCACAGGATTTCTCCCTGCCAAGCCCTTGTGCCATGTCCTGGGGAGCCTGGGAGAGAAGTTTTCATTTTTGGGGAGTATTTGGGGTGGCTGGTTGTGGGTTTGTGGGTTGATGAAGCCCACACCAGTCCCCAGCCTGTTTGTGTGGCTTTGGCTCAGCAAACGCCTTGCAGGGAACCAGAGCAGCTCAGGAAGGGCCAGACTGTTTTATCAGTCAGGTTTGAGCAGGGGGTTGTGAAACAAAAAAGATTGAAGATAGCTTAGGGGCTGCAGCATGTCCAGGGCAGGGAATGGAGCTGGGGAAGGGAATGGAGCCCCAGGAGGGGCTGAGGGATCTGGGAAGGGGCTGGAGAGTTCCTGAGGGAGCTGGAAAAGGGGCTGAAGAATTCCTGAGGGAGCTGGGAAGAAACTGGAGAATTCCTGAGGGAGCTGGGAAGGGGCTCAGCCTGAAAAAAAGGAGGCTCGGCTGGGACCTTGTGGCTCTGCACAGCTCCCTGACAGGAGGGGACACCGGGGGGATTTGGGATCTGCTACAGGAATGGGGACAGGAGCAGAGGGAACAGCCTCAGATTTCACCAGGAGAGGTTTGGATTGAATATTAGGGACAATTTCTTCTCAGAAAGGGTCCTCAGGTGTTGGAACAGACTGCCAGGGCAGTGGTGGAGTCTCTGTCCCTGAAGGGATTTAAAAGTTGTGCAGATGTGGCACCTGGGGCTTGGGTTTGTGCTGCAGTTGTCAGTGCTGGGTTCATGGCTGGACTTGATCTCAGAGGACTTTTCCAATCTAGCAATTCTTCTGATTTAATTACTGGGGTTTCCTATCAACACTGCTTTTAGAGGACTGTGAGGCTGCTCAGGGCCTGGCTGTGCTCTGAGCGCGGGCTGCAGCCCCGTGGTACAGCTCTGCAGTGGATTTGGGTTGCTGGGGCAGGCAGGAGCTGCTTTGATGCTGGGAGCAGGACTTGTCCCTGGATAACTCCTCTGCCTCTCCCTGAAGAGCTGATCTGATCAAGGGATTGATCCCTGGAAGCTGAAGGGTTTTGTGGAGGTGTGTCCTGTCCCACCTCATCTCCCCTTCCACAGTCAGGAGAACACATCCTTTCAGGGTCCATTTGTCTATAACAGCCCAAATCTCAGCAGATTTTGGGCTTCTTTCTACCTCACCCTTTTTAAAACTATTTCCTTCCCTTATGGGCCATTCTGGGCCAATAATCCCTTTATCTGCATTTGTCGTGGCCCTTGAAGTCTAAACCCTCCAGATCCTGCCAAGTGGGACAGAAGCTGTAAAAAGAAAAGGAAATATCCAGGAGATGGGATGTGTTCCTTATTGTGGACATCCCCCAAGAATATCAGGGGGTTTCATCATTGGTTTTATGCATAGAAAAGCTATTTTAGGTAATTTAACAGGTGCTATGTGTATTTAGTTTAATTTTTCTCTCTCCATCTGCTTCCTGCACAGCTGAGCACATGCCATGGCCGGCTGCAGAGATGGAGCTGAAAAATAAGCACAACAACATTTCCAAAGAATTTCTCAAAATATCCTTCCTGGCATGGCTGGGACACCGGTGGTGACAGGATGGCCTGGGGGACATAATCACTGCTCTGGGCACCGTGTCCTGCAGGAGTTCCAAGGAGGGAAACACTGCCCTGACCCCACTTTTAGGAACATTCTGGGGTTTTTGTTGTGCCTTTATCCAGCAGAGCAGCGATCCTGCAGCTCCACAGGCTGGGAGTAAAGCTCTGCAGAGCTTTGGGAGGCTGGGAATCTCCCCCCACTCGCATTTCCTCGCTCACGTTTTCAATTGCTCTTTGCAAAGTCACGATCTGCGAGCTGGGCTCCATCCAGGCTCCCTCCAGGCCCCGGAGCTGCATTACAGAAGTGGCCCGGAATGTGAGGAGCCGAGTGGGGGAAGGGCCGGCAGCATCCTCGGGCAGCGAGGGCAGGACACGGGAAATTGTGGCAGCTCTGCGGCTCATCCCGGGATTTGTTTTGTTTTGTTGTTTTTGGGAGGCTGGGGAAGGTGGTGGGATGGGGGATGCTGGCGTGGGAAGTTGGACAGAGGGATGCTCGCCCTGGGCTGTGTCCCCAGTCACAGGGCTGTGTCCCCAAGGCTCAGGGCTGTGTCCCCAAGGCACGGGGTTGTGTCCCCAGGGCTCGGGGCTTTCTCTCCAAGGCTTGGAGCTGTGTCCCCAGTCACGGGGCTGTGTCCCCAAGGCATGGAGCTGTGTCCCGAAGGCTCGGAGGCTGTGTCCCCAATCGCGGGGCTATGTCCCCAGTCACGGGGCTGCGTCCCCAATCACAGGACTGTGTCCCCAGAGCTTGGGACTGTGTCCCCAGTTACTGGGCTGTGTCCCCAAAGCTCGGAGCTGTGTCCCTAAGGCTCGGGACTGTGTCCCTAAGGCTCGGGACTGTGTCCCCAATCACAGGGCTGTGTCCCTAAGGCTCGGGACTGTGTCCCCAGTCACAGGGCTGTGTCCCCAACCACGGGTCTGTGTCCCCACACGCCTCGAGCACAGCGGAGGCTCAGCACCGGCAGGGACGGATCTGCTCCCTCCCACTTTGTCACCGTGCCAGCCTGGGAATGTTCGGGCTGAGATTTTGCTGCTGCTGCTGCCTCCGGCTGGGGACGCGTGTGGGAGGCAGCGAGGGGGATGGGGAGGAGTGCAGGGGGCAGCCTGGGGCCAGCAGGGAATGGGGCTGGAGGAATGGGCTTGAAAATTGTCAGGGGAGGGCTGCGTGATGCCCGGGAAATTGGGAACAGCATCCAGGAGTGGCGAGTAAATGGGGGTGAAAGGAGGAGAATAAAATCCCAATCACATCCCCCTGCCCTGAGTGGGGGAAACTGGGAGCAGCCGGGATTGGAGAGAGCGCTGCCACAGGAACCAGAAAGCCCCAAATGAGAGAGGAGAGAGGACGTGAGGGTGTCCCGGGAAAATCCCCAGCCCGAGCACTGCCCCAGCCCTGCCAGGCGCCTCGGAGCAGCCAAGGTCTCGCCCTCGGGGCACGGAGCTGCCCTCTCCATCCCCCGGGGCTCTGGCACGGATGAACTTCCCCAGTTTGTTGTGACTCGTGTTCCCAGCTGCAGAGCAAGGAAAACAATTTTTCAGGAATCCATCGGGCGATTGCGCGAATAAATGTTTGCGAGGCCTTTGGCTGCCATAGCGACGAGCTCCATGGCAACCCCGCAAGGAAATGAATAATTCTGTGCTCCAAGCGGAATAATTTTGTGCTGGAAGTGGAAGATGAGCAGGGACTGATGGCTGAGGGTGCTGCAAATTAGCTGATGAGCAAAGCAGCAGAGTGCCCCCCCGGTGTGGGAGCTCTCGGTAATGGGGCAGGGTTGGGGGGCTGCCAGAAAATCCTTTTTTTTCTCTGGTTATTCCATGATTTCCATGTTTCCGGGTCGTGCAGAGGCTGTACCTGCCTCTCCTGAGCCAGCACCTGCCCTGTGCCCCGTGCCCAGCCCACCCTGAAGATGCTGCACCCCTGGGTTTATCTCAAACGTGGCTTTGATTCCTTCTCTCCAGTTCTAGCCACGCTGGAAGCATTCCCAAAAATGAAAGCCAGCTCTTTTCTGAGCTTTGAAGTGTGGAGTAGAACTGAACAGAGAGAGAGAGAAAAAAAAAAAAAATCTATCTTATGGGGGATGGAATTTTAGAAAAACACCCAATTGAATCAACAGCATCTGTATTAAAACCAGCGAGTCCTTGGAGTATTTCCATAGATCCAGCCCTCCCGTTCCAGGCTG
>VRYO01002774.1:351023-380417 GCA_009812075.1 Sialia sialis
TTTCTTAACAAACTCCTGTCCTCCAAACCAGGACAGGGGTGCAGGAGCAGCCCCTGAGGCACTCACCAGTCGTCACCCACGTTGAAGGCGTTGAGGCTCTTGGTGAAGCCCTGCATGTTGTTGGGGCTCACCCTCTGCAGGAAATCGATGTAATCCTCGGAGTGGAAGCGGCACATGTCGTGCTGGGAGGCCTGATAGGGCTTGAACACCTTGCAGAAACAAAAGCAGGAGTTATTTCTCATCCCAACTGCATTTCCTTGGGGTGGAAGGAATGTCGAGCTAACTGACAAACAGCCTGTGTGAGGCACATTAAAAATGTGCACACATTGGTATTTCTCTTCATTTAAATTTTTTATTAATTTAAATTCAACAGCTGCTCAAGAGACAAAAGCAGGAGTTATTTCCCATCTCAGCTTCGTTTCCTTAGGGTGGAAGGAATCAGAAGCTAACTGACAAACAGCCTGTGTGAGGTATATTAAAATGTGCATTTATTAATTTAAATGTGTATTTATTAATTTATGTGTATTTATTAATTTATTATGTGTGTTTATTAATTTAAATTATTTATGAATTTAAATTCAACAAGAGACAAAAGCAGGAGTTATTTCCCATCCCAACTCTATTTTCTTGGGGGTGGAAGGAATCTCAAGCTAATTGATAAGTGGCCTGTGTGAGGTACATAAAAAATGTGCAAACATTGGTATTTGTGCTCATTTACATTCCATGAAACCTGCCCTCCCTTCGTTCTCCCCTTTCACAAATCCATCTCCTGCCTCTCCTGGCTGCAGCTCTTGCTATAAAATTTCCTCCTACCGCATGGCACATTCCCCTGCTTGGGCAGCAAAATAAACTTCCTTCACTGGGGGGATCATTTCTTCCTCAGCCACCAGTTTTCCACAATTTTAAAACCTTGATCTAGGGATGGTTCTGGTCCCTCTGTAAGATTTACTGACAGGTTCCAAATTATTTGGGGAAACCTTCCTGACAGATGGAAGAGTTGCAGAAGTTTTGTTTCCTTTAGAAAGGGAATTGAGGGAGGTTGATGGACTCAGATCCAGGTTTTTGTGACAACAAAGGTTTGCCACTTTGGCACTTAGGGCACATACCTCAGTAGAGGGGAAGTTAAAAATTAACACCAGAGGAAATTCAATTGAGATATTTTCTGTGATTCCCAATTTCTCTTATGCAAAGCAACCACTTGATAGACAAAGTGGAATGTGAAAATAACAGGAAAATGCCTCAGGACAACTGAACCACAGTCCTGTTTTCTGAGCAGAAAACCTGTTCATTTTCTGAGCCACAATAAACCAAAACAAGTCCACCTCTGGTGTTTTCTGTGTGGATTTGTGGAATTTGGTGTTTCTCAGAGGTAATTATTGGAAATCCTGATGCTTCATGAAATCAAAACTGATGGCAAAAAGAGAAGAAATGCCACTCACTGGACAGCCAAAGTAGGGATGTGGGAATCAAACAGAAAGGGGGGAAAAACCAGACTGAAATCTTCACTCAGCTGCTGGCAGAGCAATCCTGGCTCCTTCCACCCTTCCCAGCAATCCCACCCACGTTCCTGAGCTGGGAAAGGTGGGAAGAGACAAATCCAGGCCGACAGGATCACAGCTTTTATTGTAAGGAAGCAGAAATTGCAAAATCAGCAGGGCTTTTTACAGTCTAGGCTGCTCTAAATCCCTGATTTGATTTTCTGCTAACTCTGCCAGCCCCTGACTGTTTGAGCATGAAGCTTTTCAGTGTCCCACTGGTATCTTGTGGAATATATAACCCCCCCAAAAAAAGAGAATTTAAACACTAAAAATATAGAGCTCTGCTTCAGGTAGGGACTTGCCATTTAGACGTGTTAGGTCAGAATATGTTTTTGGTTGGTCCTGCAAGGAAAAGCTCAGCTCCAGGGAAGTTACAGGTGGAAATCCACACATACACAGTGCCAAACACAAGCCATGCACAGTGACAATAAAAACGTAGAAGAGAAACTTTGCAAAGGCTCCCCACAGTCCCTGCAAGGGCTGCATTTCTGCACTGGATGTGGTTTTATTCGGGAATTGTATTAATTAGGAAAACTTTTCTCATGTTTAAACATCGAAAATTCTTTTCATAAATTGCATCTCTACAGTCACCAGCTCCTTGGAATCCTCTCCAACTGCACCAACACCCCATAACTGAGCTTTCCAACCCTTCCTAAACACTGCCACCCAGCCCTGAGGGCTCAGCCTGGAACTTGTCACACCCCCAGAGCTCCGTGCGCTGCCCTCCTGTCCCCAAACCCTCCCGGCTGGGGACACGCGTGGCTTACGATCATTTTCTTGTAGAGGCCATAGTGCAGCACCAGGCTGTGCGTGAGCGCCAGGCGATGCGGCTTCATGGGATGCCCCGCGCCTGGAACGGAACCGCGCGGGCATTAACGGGGCTCAGGGCGGGCACAACGGCCGCTCCCGCCGCCCGCCGGACACCGCGACCCCGCGGCGCGGCCGCCCCGGGCCGGCGGTGAGGAGGGGAAATGGCAGCGGGGAGGAAGAGGGGAGGGATGGAGAGGGTGGAACGGGGAGAGGGGAGGATGGGCAGGGTCGTGGCCTCGCCGCTGGGGCCTCGGCCTCAGCCTCATGGCGGCCGCCCCGCCGCCCAGCCCCGCTGCTGCCCCGGCCGCGCTCGCACCATAGTGGAAGTTCCCCACGTCCGGGTCGTAGAAATAGGCCACGGTCTTCGCCATGGCGGACAGGCGGCGCTCCTGGTTACGTCATCACGGCGCGACACCCGCCAGACGATGGGCGTGGCCATTTTGAGAGGGGTATGGTTATTGTGAGGGGCGTGGCCATTTTGAGAGGGGTATGGTTATTGTGAGGGGCGTGGCCATTTTGAGAGGGTATGGTCATTGTGAGGGGCGTGGCCATTTTGAGAGGGCAGTCATTGTGAGGGGCACGGCCATTATGAGGGGCGTGGCTTAGAGGGGAAGGCGTGGCCTTTGAGGGCGTGGCCACCTGGAATGACATAACTATTGTGGGGGCGTGGCTTCTGTCTGGGGGCGTGACCGTTCCCCGGTGTCCCCGCCCCTCCCCCCCTCGCGCTCCCCAGTTTCTCCAGGCTGGTCCCAGTTGCCCCGAGTCCCTCAGAGATGGGCCCAGGCTGGTCCCAGTTACCCCCAGCTGCCCCAGTTACTGCCAGGTGTTCCCAGTTCCACCCAGCAGATCCCAATTGCTCACTGGATTCTCTTCCCTAGGCCTGCAGCTGCCTCCCAGTCACTCCCAGTTCATTCCAGATGCTTGCTGGGTTCTTTCACATAATTCCACATCTGCTCCCTCAGCCACCAGTCACTCCTCCCTCCCTCTCACCTACTCCCAGTCACTCCCAGTAAGCCCAGCTGGCCACTGGATTCTCCTCTCTAGGCCCACAGTTGGCTCCCAGTCACTCCCAGTGTCCCCAGTGAGGTTTCCACACCTGGATGGGACTCATTCCATTCTGGGGGTACAGATGAGGGACAAAGGCAGATGCTGCTCGCCCCAGTGGGGTCACAGAGAGGGGCTGAGGATGGGGACAGGAATTTGGGATGAAGCTGTGCTGGGACAGGCTGCTCAATCCAGAAGGGTCACAGAGAGCGGCTGAGGATGGGGACAGGATCAATCTAGCACAGTCACAGAGAGGGGCTGAGGATGGGGACCAGTGGGGACAGGAATTTGGGGTGAAGCTGTGCTGGGACAGGCTGCTCAGCCCAGCGGGGTCACAGAGAGGAGCTGAGGATGGGCACCAGGGCTCTGGGATTTTCCCTGGAATCTCAGGGGATGCCAGGCTGGGATTTCCAGGGGATGGAAACCCCATGGAAGCAGCAAGAGAAGCTTCCTGTCTGTATGGGATGGAAGGGAATTCTGGGTGCAGTGTGGGCTGCAGGTGGAAGAGACAACATGGCGAGGTGTGATTAAATCATGGGGGTGTTAAATGACATTTCTGGCTGTCCCCTGTGGGGACACTGCCCCCTCCACACCACTCCTTGGGTAGGTTTCCATGTAGGATCCCAGCTCCAGCATGGATCACAGGATGGTTTAAGGGATAGGATTGGGCAGGGACACTTTCAGAGGAGATGCAGGACCCTCTCACTGTGACCCCACAGGGCACAGCTGTGGCTGGGGACACTCAGAGAGGTCACCTGGCCCCCAAGGTGGGCAATACTGGGGTTTAAACGTGCTGAACCACTCGGCTGTGCTGGGAACTCCCGAAGCTCTGACGTCTCAGCGGGGCTGCTCCCTTGTGACGAGTGTCCTGTCCCTGCTCCACCAGCTGCTGCCACCAGATAACGCCCGGCTGGGGACATGGAGCCACTTGGGCACGTCCCAGTGCCCTGCTGAGGGTGAGGAGAGGAGATAGAAACACATCCCTGCTCCAGCTGGGATCACTTTTCTGGCTGAGCAGTGCTTCTGGAAGCTGGGTGCTGCTCCAGGCATCTTCAGGGGTGTTGGAGCAGCATTGGAGAGGGATATTTTTAGATGCTCTTTGTGCTCAGAGAGCAAAACCAGGCTGTGGTTGAACGGCCATTAGCTGCTGGTCATGTCTGAGAAGCTGAAGCAGGGCTGAGGATTTAGCAGGACACGATGGGATGGAGCAGCTTTGCAGACACCACAGCAGTTTGTAGCCTGAGCATCGAATCGAAGATCCCAAGAGGAGCCTGGATCTGGGCAGGCACCCAGAGTCAGGGGGGCTGATCCCCTAAAAGGACGTGTTCCCATCATCTGTGGGGTGATATTTGCTCCAGTGGCTGCAGAAGAGGTGCAGGAGAAGAGCAGACGAGAGGTGAGCCAGCCAAGGGACAGAGGGATAGGTGACAGCACTGTCCCACCGGCCTCTCCTCGGTCACTCTGTCCCCTCCCTCCTGAGACACCTTTTAACATGTCAGTGTTTCCAGGCAATGTCTGGAGAGGGACTGAAGCCTCCAAGGCTTCAGGAAAGCCCCAAGAGACTTCCTGGGAATGGTGGTGCTGGAGGAGGGCAGGCAGAGAGAAGCAGCTGCTTGTCCCAGAGCTCCACAGGCCTGTCCTGTGCCTCAGATCCCTCTTCCTTGGCTGGTGGGGCCACACAGGATGGGACAGGAGCTGGGATGGGGTCAGGAGGGACAGAGGGTGCAGAGCCCAGACTAGGACAGGCCATGAGCCTCCAGTCCTCAGCCAGTCCCAGATTCTGTCCCCAAGTGGGTTCTGTCCCCCCTGGTCAGGAGGGACAGAGGATGCAGAGCCCAGACTAGGACCTGCCACAAGCCTCCAGCCCTCAGCCAGTCCTGGATTCTGTGGATTCTGTCCCCATGAGGGTTCTGTCCCCATGGGCTGCTCAGAAGGGAGAGCTCTGTTGTGTAGATTCATGCCTCAGATGCTGGCTGATTTTGGGGCACACAGGAGCCAGGGTGTTGTTTCTGGGTCACCTGCAGGGTGGGACCATTAAAATTCAGTGGGACAAGGACTGAGCCCATGCAGGGACACTGGAGATGAGGTGGTGGCAGCAGGATGGAGGAGGGAGAAGCAGGAAGAGAAACCCATAATAATCCAGCTACAGAGCCAGGAGGGAGCAGCCTGCCAGCAACAGAACCCCCTCCTCATCCTGGTTCACCCCAAAAAGGCCAAGGTTTGTCCTCAGGTTGTGTCTCCCAGCTTGTGGAAATGCCTTGACACCAGAGGCTGTATGAAAATGGGAATTTCGCCTCAAAATGGGGAGTCCTGCTCAGCTTCGTGTGTCTGGGAAAGGGGGTGGGGAGCTGGAATGGGGTAGGGTGCCACAATGCCCCGGGTGGGCGGGAACGCCCAGGAGGAGAAAAAAGCGATTTTGTTGTGCAGGGCAGCCTGCGTGGGCTCGAGGAGAAGGGGAATTCGCTCACCATGACTGCGTCCCCTCAGGGCCCTGCAGACATCCAGAGCTGCCAGTTCCCCCTCTGCTCACAAACAAAGACAAGCAGCAAACTGCCTTTGGGGTTTTACTTTGGGAGGTCTTCCTCAGCAGAAAATTGTGTGATGTGGGAATTGTTGGTCCAGGGTTTGGAGATCTTTGCTCCCCTGTGGCTCAGCAACCCATGGAAGGAAGAAAAGTCTTGCTCTTGCCACAGATGTTCCATCCTAGGGGCTGTGTCCCTGTCAGCACAGGGGACAGATGGGTGCCACCTGTGATGTGGTGACCTCCTGAAGTCTCACTGGTGGAGGAGGCTCCTGAGAGCCAACCTGGTCACCTGTGACAGGGCCAGGAGCCCTCAGCCGAGAGTCTGGAGGAGTCACAGGTTCCAGTGGGATGATTCCCAGGGAGGAATGTGTGCATGGATCGGTGGAGATGGGCTGGGAAGGATTTCAAGGGTTGTGCTCCTCAAGGTTTGGGTGGAGAACCGGCTGAAGGATGAAGAGGAGCAGCTCTAATTTCCCCTGGTAAAGGAGCAGGGGGTGAAGCCTCCTGGAGTGAGGAAAATGTGGTGGGGATGGAGAAGGAGGTCGTGGGACCACCACAGCTCGAGATTTCACCTGGCTTAGCCACTCCTTTTTTAGGAAGGAGGGAGACCCCCGGAGAGTCTCCCAGGGCTGATTTTCCAGCATCTGCTCCGTGCTGGGATCCCCGTGTGGCTGCCTCCCCCACCCCGCTGTGTGATGCGTCCTGCTCTCACCGATCCCTCACTTCCACCCTTCTCCCTCCCATCGCCAGGGCTCACTGCCCTAAAAATCCAGGCGAGGAAGGTGCCAGGGGAGCTCGGGGCTGGCACGCGTGCGGGTGAGGTTTTTCACCCCGGGGCGGGCGGCAGCGTCCCTGAGCAGCGCTCCTGCGTGTCCTGCTGCAGCCTCCGGCATCTCCCGGAGCTCCTCTCTGCACCTTCCTCCGCCGAAACAGCTCCGGAGAGATTTTTTTTTTTTTTTTTTTTCTGGGATCGGGACAGGCGGGTGCTCTTGTGGCGGAGAGCAGCAGAAGCAGCTGGCTCCTTCCCGGGGAAGGCAGGCAGGGAGCCGCGGCCCGGGGGCCGGAGGATGCTCGCCGCGGTGCCCAGCCGCGGGGATGCGGGCTTGCTAGGACGCGGGTGAAGGTGAAGAGCAGAGCGCTGCGGAGCACCGCAGGCCCAGGTACCGCCGCAGCGGAGCCGGGGGGCAGGCGGGGGGGAAGCTCGGAGCTGAGCCCTTGGGAAGGGAGCTGGGCTCGGTTCTGCGGGAGGACGATGCGGGAGCAGCCGGAGGCTCGGCCCTCCGCCAGCGCCGCTCCCTGCCCGCCGGTACCGGTACCGGCACCGGTGCCGGGCCTCGGCCGTGAGTAGCGAGGGCTGCGGAGGGGCGGCGCGGCGCTGGAGGATGCTCGGCAAGGGCGAGCCGGGGATGCTGCCCGCCGCAGAGCCCCGGCGGGCCGGGGCAGCGCTGCCCTTGGGAGCCGCCGGGAAGGGACGGGGCACAGCCGCAGCCCCGGGCCTGCGGGGACGCTGCCGCCACCCTGCCCTTGGCATGCCGCTTGCCGGGGGCAAGCTGTGTCCTTGGGAGACCGCGAGGAGCCACCTCCGGCCACTCCGGATCCTGCGGGGGTTTCTGGGCGGCCATCCCCGGCTGGGAGCGAGGGGAGGATGTGCGGGTGAGCGCTCTGACCTTCCGCCTTCCCCCTTCTCCTAGATCCGCATGTCAGACCATCACCACCACGGCGATGGGGAGTCCGACCCCCAGCACGGCATCACTGTGGTCTTCCTCCTCGTCCTCGTCTTCTTCATCATGGGGCTGGTGGGGTTCCTGATCTGCCATGTCCTGAAGAAGAAGGGTTACCGCTGCCGGACCTTCCGGGACGAGCTTGACCCAGATGACAAAGACGGGGTGGAGGAGCTCCAGGGTGGTGAGTGCTGGGGGATGGGGGCTCAGGGGGGGCTCCCCTCTTTTCCTGGTGTGGGCTAGTGCTCCTCATCCACCTTTCTGGGATGTGGGATGGGGCTGGGAGGGTTACCTGTCACGTGTGGCTGGGTTGGGAAAAAGGTCTGGGGAGGTGAGAGCAGCACGGTGTTCCCTGGGGTCAGGAGTGTGAGGGCCAGGGATCCCTCTGATCCATGAGCTGGAGGTGACAGAGAGGTGGGAAGCAGTGCCTGGCCCTCCCTAAGGAGTGTTTCACCAAAAGGTAATTCTGATGAACATCCAGGACTTGCTGAATCCCCAGCTTCTCAATCACGTCCCTGTTCCCTGAAGGAAAATCTCTCCCAGGTGGAACATGAGCTGTCTCTCTGCCCCTTGGGCATTAGGATGTCTGGCAGGGAGCCAGCTGCTGCTGGCTATTGCTCATATCTTCTTCTAGTCCCTGCTGTGCACGTGCAGATCACAGAAACGGGGAAGGGACCTGTAGGGAATTTTTTCCATCGCTCTGGGGTGGTTGGATTGGGAAGTTGCTGCCGCATCGAGCGTGGGTGCCTGGCCCAAGCCAGCTCTGTCATTCCGTGGTTTCCTGAGTGTCTGCTTGAGTGGGGAACACACATTCCTTCAGCTGCTTCCCAGGCTGGGAACAGCCACATGGTGCTCCAGAACTCCTCCAGCTCCTGTCGGTGCTGGGGAGGATCAGCAGCTCCTGCTGCCGTTGCCTGTCCTCGGGAGGGAAATGTGGCTCCTCCAGCTCAGCCACGGGTGCAGCCAGAGCTTCCAGGTGTCCATGGATGTGCTTCTCAGGCTTTGATGTCTTGGCTGGACAGGACATGGAGACAGTGTTGGAACCTTCCAGGGTGGGCTTTGCCCTCTGGAGACGCCAGAGCCCAGGGAAACATCTCCATGGTCTTCCAAACAGCCCTTGAGGCAGCTGCCTGCCAGACCACAGCTCCAGCCTGCTTCCAGGAACATCCCTCACTGCTGACCAGGCTGGAGGTCAATCCATCCATCCATCCATCCATCCCTCCTGCTTCCAGGAGCATTCCCCACTGCTTGCTGTCCAGGCTGGAGGTCAATCCATCCATACATCCATCCATCCCTCCTGCTTTCAGGAACATCCCCCCCTGCTGACCAGGATGGAGGTCTGTCCATCCATCCATCCATCCATCCATCCATCCATCCATCCATCCCTCCTGCTTCCAGGAACATCCCCCACTGCTGACCAGGATGGAGGTCCGTCCATCCATCCATCCATCCATCCAGGCCTCCTGTTTCCAGAAACATCCCCCCCTGCTGACCAGGATGGAGGTCTGTCCATCCATCCATCCATCCACCCACCCATCCATCCCTCCTGCCTCCAGCAGCAGCTGGAAGCAGGTTGAGGTGGACACTGTGGATGAGTTCCACAGCAGAGCAGGCACCTGCCAAGATTCCTCAGAACAGTCTTTAATCCTTTATTAGTGTGAAGCTCTGGGGCTCTCCCTGTCATTGTGTGTTGCCCATTTCTGTGTTTAGTGGGTCCCAAAGTCTTGATTTTCTGTGGATGTGCCCTGTTTACCATTGGAGCCTTGAGCACTTGCAGCATCCTGCAGCCAGAGCCTCCAGGGCTGGACAAGGGCCCTCTTGACTTTTTGGGACTTTTTCTCCAGGTGCTCCCCTGTTCTGAAGGAGCAGCACAGCCCCCTCTCCCTGCACACACAACTGCTGGCTCAGCCCTTTCCTTTCCAGCATGAGGCATCTGCTGTTCCCCAGTGTGACAGAGGACTCGAGGCCTCTCCTGGGGAGGGATGAGGGAAGCAGATCGCAAATCCCAGCCCTCAGTGCCACTGTGTTATCTCTTTTCAGATGATGAGGACGGGAAGAATGAAGACACTGTTGAGAAGATCGTGAGATGCATCATCCAAAACCAAGGTGAGCATTTCCATGGCTGGCCCAGAGCCGTGCTGACCACTCTGGCTGACACATACCCATTTTCCCTCTCTCTTCAGCAAACGTGGAGGCCCTCAAGGAGATGTTGGGGGAAACTGAAGGGGATGTGCCAGTGCCAGTGCCTCCCAGGTGAGGGAAGCTCAGTGCAGGGTGAGGGACAAGCAGCCCCTTTCCAGCTGCTAAACTGGGGAGTCCTGCTCTCCCGAGGGTTTTGGGGAGTGCTTCACCCCGAGTGGAGCAGCTCTTCCTCATTCCCACCACTCTGAGTGCCCCCAGAGCCAGGGCTCTCTGCAGTGGGGCTGCACCAGGGCTGGGGACAGAGCTGTGTCTCCCTGAGGTGACACAACCTGTCCTGTCCTTCTGTTGCAGCCTTTGTCCCCACAGCAGCAGCCAGGACGGGGGTCCCCCTCACCACCACACGGTGCACCTGGGCTCCACACAGGCTCCCTGCATCCACTGCAGCCGCAGGAAGAGGCACCCACTGCAGCGCCAGGGGAGGTCCAAGGAGGGCAAGAGCAGGATGCTTCCTGGAGAGACCACCGTCTTCTCAGTGGGCAGGTACCCAGGGAGCTTTGCCAGGCATTGCCCTGCTGGAATGGGCTCTCCTCAGTCCTCCTTTCCTGCTGTTCCTTCCCCACTTACCCTCACTGAGATGTCCCAGCAGCTGGAGCTCCTGAGCTCCCAGGAGCCAGGTGGTTGCTGCAGCTGGAAATGCCTGTGGTGTGTGGCAGGCTGTGATGCACCCGTGCCTTCCCTCCTTCCCCGGGAAGGTGACTCAAGCTGGGTTTTCCTGCTGAGTCAGTGCTGGGCACAGCCCCAGCTCCGTGTCCTTTCAGAGCTGTCCCAGCTCCCTGCAAGCTGGGCCCTTGCTGCCCAAACGTGGAATTTAGGGACCTCATGGAGGGGGACAGAGGGGACAGCAAGTCCCAGGTACAAGTCAGGACCTTCTCAGAATGAAAGGGGGGCTGTGCTGCTCCAGGTTGCTGCCTCCAACCCCGTCTGTAATTAGATGACACAGCAGCAATGTAAGCATGGGGGAGTGTTCCTGATACTTCCACAAATGCTTTCCATCCCCGCCTGGTTTCACCTCAGGGCACTTCCTGATGTTCCTGTGGTCTGAGTGCAGTCACTAACCTGCAGAACAGTCCGTGGGCTGGCCCAGGCTGCCCCATTCCCCAGCAGACAGGGTTGGCAAAGCCTTGCTGGGCTTGGCTCCCTCTGGCTGTGGTGACACCTGGGGCAGGACAAGGAACTGCTGGTCCCGGCACGGCCACCGTGGTGAGACACAAAGCTCTGTCATGTTCAGGTCTTTGTTGAGGAAACTTCATGTTGTGGTCCAAAGGGACAGTTATTTCATGGGAATGCTGAACCAGAGCGGGCAGGGAGTTGTGGAATGGTTTGAGTTGGAAGGGACCTCAAAGTTCATCTCACCCCACACCCTGCCATGGGCAAAGACACCTCCCACCAGCCCAGGCTGCTCCAACCTGGCCTTGGACACTGCCAGGGATGGAACAGTCCCAGCTTTTCTCTGGGCACCCTGTGCCAGCCCTGCCCTCCCTCCCAAGGAACATTTCCTGCCCAATATCCCATCAGCTGTGCCCTATCCTGTGCATTTTTCCACCACCATGAGCAGGAGCCCCAGCAGCAGGGTGAGTTGGGGTTTTCTGGGGAGCTGGAGAAGCAGAGGGACCTGCTGGACCTCCGCAGGCTGAACTGCAGCTCAGATCACATCCTGTGGCCACTGCCAGCTCCCCCCGTGCCCCTTGCTGTCCTTGGAGGTGGTGCCCATCAGGCCAGGGCTCTGCACAGCTCTGTACTCACCACTAATTCATTCCCTGGCTGGTGCCCAGCTCCATCCTCTCCTCCCTGTCCTTTCTCCGTGCTCTTCCCAGTCTCCTCTCAGCACTCTGAGTGCTGGACAGGATGCTCTCCTTTCCCAAAGGCACCTTCCCTCAATTCCTTGTTTTTTTTCTCTTTAACCCTGTTGTTATCCCAGCCTTCTCCACAGGGCAGCCACCCCATTTCTCCAAGGCTTTATTTCCTGGATCTCTTTGGTACCAGGTTCAGCTGCTAAAGGACCTTTATGCTCATGAGGTACAATCCCACCTCCAAATTCTGCTTCTTATTTCCAAGCTGGCCCCTCTTCTCCCCCAGATCCTGGTGGTCTTTTCCAGGATTGACCTTCCTATGTCTTATTTATAACAAATGTCTTGAAGTAGTTTGAACTCAGCACTGAGCCTACAAAACAGGGCTTCTTTAACCCACCTCTAGAGTTAAAAACATACCCCCAGGTCTTGTTCTCCTTTATTTTTGGTGTTATTTTCACCCTGGATGCAGTAGGTTGAGGAATGAACCCTGGAATGAAGTGGAACCCTGGTCCTGGTAGGCACAGGCTCATCCCTGAGGAGTGGAAAGGATGGGAGCTGTGGAGGTCCCCAAGATCCAGGATGGAGTATGGCGCATCTGAGGAAGCTTTTTAAAGCCTGGAGAATTAGAAAAGGGTGATCTAATCATCCTCTAACACTTCCCAAAGTCTGGGTGGAGTTTAAATGAAGATGGAACAAGACTATCCTCAGAGATGCACTGGGAAGGGCAAGAGGCAATGGCCACAAGTTACAACAAGAAAAATCCAGAAAAGATGCAAGAAAAAACTGTTCTGAGAATGGTGCCACCCTCAACATGGCCCTGAAGTGTGGAGGAATCTCCATCCCTGAAGACTTCTAAAACCTGACTGCAAAGTGCTTGAGGGTGGGAGGGGGCCCAGATGTGAGCAGGGGTCTGGACTGGAGACCTCCTGACAGCTTTTTGCACCTGAATTGTTCTAAACATCAGGGTTATGTGTGGTATAGGATGATTAACACTCAGCTCAGAGCTTTCCCTCAACCTGTCAGTGGCAGAGCTGGTCCATAAAATCTGTGTGACCCTCTGTCCCCAGCCCCATCAGCCAGAGCGTGTCACATCCCACTGAACCCAAAGCCTAGGGGTGCTCATGAGGCAGCCAGGGCTCCTGTGCCAGAGTTTTCCTTACCAGCCAGAATTTGGCTGTGTTGTCTCTCCAGTCCAAGCCCTTCCTGCTCTGAATCCACTCCCAACTCTTCCATGACATTGCTCAGTGGCTTTACTGAGAAATGATCCTGTCACTTGTGTCTCCTTCCTGTCCCTCTTCAGGACCAGAACATTCTTTGGTCTCCCCAAACTGCTGAGCTGCTGTCTTATCTCCAAATATCTGGACAGACCTGAAAGGTCACATTTGCTGCTTGGCCTGACCTGAGCAGACCTGTGGGAACCTTCTCTGGAGCTGGAACATTTTTCCTCTCGAACTTCCCAATCCTGAGCAGCTTTCTGACCCTGCTGAGGGGCTGGTGCTGTCCACAGGCTGGGCTCCTTCATCTCTGCCAGCTCACCTGGAATCTGTTTTATCTTTTGGACCTCTCTGCTTTTTCCTCTGGAACAGCAGCACTGCCACGTGCTTGACCTTTGTGTCTTGCTCTTCTCCCCACACCAGCACTACTTGAATGTTCTGAAATTGTGCTTTGCAGCTATACCTCAGCAGAGCCAGGTCTTCGGCTTTTCCATATGTGATCCATGTGGGTGAGCCTTGGACTGCTCTGGTTGGTGATACCAGCTCAGTGGAGATTTCCTGTCTGCTGGTCCAGACGAGGAGGAGTCACCATGTGTCACCACCAGCACAGTCACAATTCAGACTTTCACAATTTCAGGCTTTTTGCTGACACCGTACCCCTCCCAGGCTGAGGGAATTGGGAGAAGAGAAAGCTCCAAGGAGTATTTAGAGCCCCTTCCAGTGCCTAGAGGCGTTCCAGGAGAGCTGGAGAGGGACTTGGGACAAGGTCACAGACTGACAGGACAAGGGGGTGACAGCAGGCAGGGTTAGAAGGGATATTGGAAAGAAATTGGTGGCAGCCCTGGCACAGGGTGCCCAGAGAAGCTGTGGCTGTCCCTGGATCCCTGGAAGTGTTCAAGGCCAGGCTGGGTGAGGCTTGGAGCAACCAGACCCAGGGGAAGTTGTCCCCATCCATGGCAGGGGGTGGGACTGGATGAGCTTTGAGGACTTCCTTCCAACCCAAGCCATTCCATGAGTCTGTGATCCCTCACTCCCCACGTCCAATGTTGCATCACCCCTGATTACTGACCCACCCTGTGAGGGGTGCCAGAGCCATTTCTGCAGCTTTCCTCCTGCCCACCCAGGAGCTCTGAGCTCATGGTGGAACCTTGGTGAACACTTCCAGGGGATGGTGCAAAATGTACTCTGGCAGATTTCAGCCAAAAAATTCCTTCAGCCTTTGTTCCCTGTATCCAAATGTGCCAAAAATCCTGTCCCTGCCCTCACTGTCATCCAGGTTGTCTTGGAGCATTTCCAAGAGGTGTGGTCCACCTTGCTTCTCAAACAAGCACCCCATCCTTCTCTTTGTTGTAGGGAAAAATGAATTTGGCAGCACGAATGGGTCTGAAAGGTTGGAGATCACAGGGCTGGAGGGAAGACAGCACGGAAAAGACAGCTGTGTCCTGTCCCCGTTGCAGGTTCCGTGTCACACACATCGGGAAGAAACCCCCGGTGCAGGAGCAGCAGGACGGAGCCGCTCGGAGCACGGAGGAGCTGGAGCGCAGCAGCGAGAGGCTCCAGCGGGAACGGGCTCTCAACGGGACTGTCCCCACAGTGGCCACACAGGGAGGTGGCCTGCACAACGGAGCCATCCCCACGGGCACACAGAGCGGCAGAAGCACCGAGCAAAGCCTATCCGCCAGCCCGGCCGCCAACACAGCGGGCAGCTCCGGCAGCCGCGACAGTCGCAGGGCGGCCGGGGGCTCCGGCCCAGCGGGGTCCGGCCCAGGAGGGTCCCTGCAGGATGCTGGCTCTGCTCCTGGCAGTTCAGGTCGCCAGCGGAGGCTCATGAGCTTGCCGGCGCTGGGAGCATCGAGTCCCAACATCCCGGGAGAGCTGGCGAGGGAAGGAGGCGGCATCTGCCTGGAGGAGATGGGACTGGAGTCGGCAGATGAGGTGTCGGATATTCACGGGAGCCTGAGTCTGCAGGAGCAGCCTGAGGAGCTGGGGAGAGACGACAGCAGCAGGAGACAGCCCGGAGGGGAGGTCGGGAGGCAGCAGGTATGTCCCTCCTCTTCCTCATCCCCATGTGGTCCCCTGGGCTGGATTTCCCACTCGTTTTCCAGCGTCCCACCCTGCTGCAGACCTGCTGCTGGTTCCTCTTTTTCCTTTGTGGTTGAGCTCTTTGGGAACATCCATTGGAATTTTGCTGCACGTGGTGTCCCACAAAACCGTCACCTCGATGGGGTCCAGTGTAAGGAACAGGCAGGGACAGATTTCTCCGGGAGCTTTTCTTGCCCTGAAGGCCAGGAAATGGTGAAGCCAAGTTGTCATTTCTTGGCTGTTTTTCCCCACTCCTGAGGAGCTGTGCCCACCCTGCACCCTGGTATCTCCCACTATCCCACCCAACCAACTTGCTGGAGGGGTTAGAAAGCTGCTGGGGATTTTCTCCCTGGAATTGCCTCTGTGCTGTTACCCGAGAGCAAACGAGGCTGGCAATGGTGGTTCAGACACCCAGCATTTCACTCAGGCACTCATTCCTGGTTCTGCAGCTGGGAAAAGGTGATTTTCATGGAAGAGGGCTGGGAGACACCCCCTGTGTAACATCAGCAGCCCGAAAAGCTGGCTTTGACTTGCCTCACAAAGGGCACACTCAGAAGAAAGAGGAAGCCAAATGCCTGGGTAAAATTCCTGGCATGCTTCAAAGCCACGGAGATGCCCTGGGGCTGGCTGTGCAGGAGCTCCACGGGCTGGGCACGGCCCAGGCACACAGCAGCAGCCCTTGGCAGGGGTGGGATGGAGCAGGACTGGGGCAAAGGGAAAGGAGCCTGGATGCTGGAAAAGGACAAAGCAGGATCCCACTGACCAGGCTGGAAGGTCTGAGCTGCTCCATGGCAGGACAGAACTGATGGGCTCTTCCCCAGAGACCTGGGGAGGTGGTAGCAGGTCCTGCTGTGTCCCACTGAACCCTGGGTGATCCCTCTGGTCCCCAGGGAGGCAGTGACATGCAGAGCAAGCCCAGGCACACGGTGATGTCCGTGCCCTGCACAGGCTCCTGCTCTAGATGCTGCCTGTGGTGCTGGGGTGCTCCAGGAGATGGGCTCCCAGGAGAACGGTGATGGGATGCTTGTCACCAAGCCCTGGTGCCACCGGAGCCCTTCCCCATCCCCTCAGTCACAGCCAGAGCCAGCACGAGGGGTGTTGGCTGCTGCTCATCACATCCTGCAGCTGATGGGGAGGGCAGAGGTGGCTGTAGTCGCTCCTGGAGACTCGGTGGGGTTCTCTCGGGTCACTGCTGTGGCCAAGGGGCACCCCAGCCCAGCACCCCGCTCCCATGGGAGCACTGACACCCCTCCTCCATCCCACAGGAGCCCAGCGCCGCGGAGCAGGACCGTGTGTGACGTGAGTGCTTGTCCCTGGAGTGGGGAGGGGTGGGAGGGCACTGCCCGTGTCCCTGTCCTGGAGAGAGGATGAACCCTTTGACTGCTCGTCCCCTGCCCCTGGGACAATGTCTGGGGTGGGAGGGCACAGTCAGTGTCCCTGCCCTGGTGTCTCTCAGCTTGGGGAGGGAGGGAGGATGAACCCTTTCTCCAGGGGGTCGGGAAGTGCCCATCCACAGGCACAGTGACACCAGGAAATGCCACCTGCGGGCGGGGGGAGGTGCCACGGCTGTGGGGACAATATCGGCTGTGGGGACATCATGGTGCCTCTCTCCCCGCAGCTCCTCTCCGCTGCCGGCTGGAGCGTGGTCGGGAGGCGCGCAGCCCCCGGACCCCTCGGGGCTGGGGGAGCTCTGCCGTGGGGTGGCCGTGCCCGGCCCCGGGTGGGCAGCTACGCGCTTGGCATGGCCGGAGCGACGCGCCGGCGGCACCGAGAACCGCGCTCGGCGCCAGCCTTCATCCCATCGGCAATAGGTACCCGAGTCCCGCCCAGCGCACCCTCCCCGAGGTCACCGGACACCCCCCGAGGGACCCTCGGGGTTGGCAGGGGCAGGACAGCACCCCTAGCCCACTGCCCCTGCGGCCCCCCAGCTCCGGGGCGAGGATCCCAGGGGGCCGTGAGAGGGGCAGGGATGGAGGCAGCGGCTTGAGCCCCCCACTCCCTCCCCGGGGCGATGTGGGGAGCACCCCCAGCCCCACCCGGCACGTTGAGCACAGAGCACAGCCCCCTCCCCAGCCGGGCACCCCTGCCACGCAGAGTGGGCACAGGCACAAATGCTGCACCGGCAGGTCCCAGGGAGATGCTGGTGGAGAGAGGAGCTTCCCCCATCGCACAGGCACAGGAGGGGCCGGAGTCCGGCCCTGGGGGCGGGATGGCCCGAGCAGGCCGGCCCCGGGAGCTTCGGTGTGTAACGCCCTGTACATAGACGAGCTACAACCATTAAAGCTGCTGAACCCCTCGCCAGGGCCAGCGGGATTTATTGGGAACAGCCCCCCAAGCCCATTCCTGCCTGTGGGGTGCAGAGATGAGCCCCTGAGGAATCAGGGTTTTGCACGGGCAGTGCCAGGCAGGAAGGGCAGAGGCAAGAGGGGGATGAGATGGCGCCTGGCTGTGGCACTGGGTACCCTAAAAAAGGGGTTCTGAGTGCTGTAGTGGGATGCAGCCCATGGAGAGACCAGCTCGGGGCATGGGGCAGCACCAGCCCCTGCTGCTGGGACAGCAGGTTGGGGTGGTTTGATTGGGCAAAGCTTTTTGGGGAATGGGGGGCTGGGGGGGGCCACAGGGTCAGCTGAAGTGAAGCTCGGGGTCGGGCTCGGGGGCTCTGCCGGGCGGCGGGGGCGGCGCACGGAGCTGCAGAGAGGAGAGGAGAGGAGAGGGAGAGGGAGAGAAGTGGGGCCAACACGCTGAGGCCACTCATCCCTCTTCAGACCCCCCAAGACACACAGGTGGCTCTGTTACAGAAGGGCTGGGGCAGGTTTTGGGGTCACAGCATCCCAAAATGAAGGCACTTACCGGCCGTAAGCGCGTGGCTGCCAGGTCTGGAGAGCTCTGCCCGCTGCTCGTGCCATCCTGCCGGCAACCTGGGAGAAGCCAGCAGCTCAGCCTGGCTTCTGGGGCTCCCCCAGCCCCTCCCCAGCTTCCCCAGCACTTACCTCCCAGTGCTGGCTCAGGAGCAGGGCTGGGGACCAGGCCGGGAGGGGAGAAGGGCGGAGGGGATGGTGACGGCAGCTCCTGGGAAGACACAGCCAAGAGGGATGGGAATGGTGGCAAGGGGGAATGTGGGAAGGGCGTCTTCACCTTGTCACGGACCACGCCGGGGTGACAGGACCCTCCTGCCACCAACCTGCCCAGCTGCCTCGCGGGCCCCGGTGAGCTCCTCCACCACCAAGGAGGGGAAGACGCCGACGCGGCCATCGAAGTCTCCGGTCCAGAAGCCATCGTCCACCTCGCCGGCGGCGCGGGGCAGCACCCGGATGATGGCCCCCTCCGGGAAACTCAGCTCCTCGGGGCTCTGCCCCTCATAGTCATACAGGGCTCGCACCAGCCAGGCTGTGGGGAGGGCGGGGAGGGGGCTCAGCACCCTCTGGATCCCGTGCCCCTCGCTGGGGTAGGGATGGGCAGCACTCACCTCCAGGCTCCAGCACCAGTTCTGCAGCCATGATGCTGGAGAGCTGGCGCTGCAAGGCAGAGGGTCCTGGGGGGCCGAGCCCAGCCCCTGAGTCACACCCCAGGGACAGCAGGTACTTTTCGGGGACGTAGCCGACCTGCCCTGCCTTGTTCCGAGCCTGAGGAGGCAGAAAACACGCGAACATCCCAGGCTCCAGAGTGGGGACCTCCAAAAGGTGTCCCCCAGTATGGAGGGGGGCTCAGCCTGCTCCCACCTTCACCCACTCCTCTGCATCCCCGTCCTCGATGATCTCCAGCTCCTCGCCCTGGCTGATGGACAGCTCATCTGCCTGGCAGCCCTGCAGGGGATGGGGACAAAGCGGCAGAGAGGCTGAGGTGCCACCCCTGGGCTGGCAGGGTGAGGGCCAGGCAGGCAGGGCCATACCTGGTAGCCAAAGATGACCCTGCAGGTGTAGGGGTAGGTGCGAGCAGCAGGCCCAGGCTCATCGTCCTCATCCGGCTCGTCACTGTCCTCGTAGTCATCGAACTCAGTGGGGTCCAGCCCCGTGGGGGTCTCCTCGCCTGTCCCCACCATGGCTCCGGCCAGCCAGGCATCCACATCCAGCCCTGCCGCCCGCAGCAGCGCCAGCCGTGCCTCGGCCTTCACTCGGCTCACCTGGGGACACCACACATTGTCACAGTGTCCCAACCCAGTGCAGCATCCCCTCCTGCCCCTGGGGGTGACAGACCCCAAAGCCACCCCAAGCTCCCCAACTTGGGGCACCAACCTCTGCTTTCCGGATGTTTTCCCTCGCTTCTTCCATCTGCCGCTCCACGGCCGCCGCTTCCGTCTCCAGCCCCTGCTGCCTCTTAGCCTCCAGCCGCTGCAGCACCTGGGTGGGCACCCACAGCTCAGAGGGTGCTGGGAAAAGCCCTCCCCGAGCCTCCCGGTGCTCTGTGGGGCAGGACAACCCCCACCTCCTCGCTGTGTGCCCTGTTCTTGTGGTCCCGGGCCACCCGCGTGGCCCAGCGCCGCGCCTCCTTCTCCAGGCTGGCCCCGTCGTCTGCTGGTGGCAGCAGGCACACCTGGGCAAGGACATGGGGGTGACAAAGGGGTGGCTGGGCAGACCCCACCTTGCTGTGTGACCCCCTCCACTCACCTCCTCCAGCCCGGCGAGCTGGAAGCGCTGCTTGGGCGCCAGGGAGAAGGCGGGGTGGTCCTGCAGGAAGAGGAGGAGGTCCTGCTCCCAGCACACCTGCAGCAGGGGAGCAGCGTGGGCCTGGGGGCTCACCTGGGCCCTCCTGTCCCACCCAGCTCGTGGGATGGTGCTGTTACCCGTGCAGATGCCTCCACAACACCCTGGAACCAGTCCCGGGTGGCCCGGCAGGTCTCCACCTCCGTCTGGCTGGCGGCCGACAAATGCTCCCGGAGCCGCTCGTAGAGCTCCCCGTCCAGTGCCTGGGGGACAGCGGGTGGGAGCCCCCCCAGCACTGCCACATCCCCCCCTCTGGAGCATCCCTGACCCCCGGGGCATCCTGGGGAAGGGTCTGGGCATCTCCTACCTGCATGGCCGTGGGCAGCTCCACACACTGGTAGTGCTCCAGGTGGGCAGAGGCAGACACCAGGGCGAAGCTGTACTCGTTCTGCACCCCTGCCAGCTGCCTCGAGTGCTCAGCCAGTCGTGCTGAGAACTGTGCGGACACGTGGGGACATGGACAGTGGGGCTTGGTGATCCACCCACTCGGGTACCCTACCAACTCCCCCCACTCACCTTGGCACTGAGCTTTTGCAGACTGGCCTTGGTGTGAAATATCCGCCGGTCGCTCTTGCGAAGCCTGGCGAGGATGGCGGGGAGCTGTGAGACCCCCCTGCAGCCACAGCAGCCCCCCAGCTCCATCTGATCCCCCACTGACCGCGCCTCCACGTCGGCCGCCTTGTCCTTGGCCACCTCGCTGCTGCGCTGGAGGTGGCTGAACTGCTTCTTGGCCTTGTCCAGCTCCTTCACTGTCTCCAGCAGCTCTGCCTGCGCCTTCTGCAGCCGCTCGATGCCCTGCGGGGAGCGTCAGCTGGCGGGCGGGGGACAGCTGTCCCCACTGCCCGGGCACAGGGGACATGTCCTTGTCCCAGTACCTTCTTGAGCGTCCTCTCCTTGGCCAGGCGGGTGCTGCGGGCGGCCTCGGCGGCCAGGGCGCGGTAGGTGTCGGAGGCGGTGACACGGACCTGCCCGGCATGCGCTGTGCCCTCGATGACGCCTTTCCAGACAGCGGCCACGCTCCTGTGAACAAAGGGTTAACCCAGGGCCGGGTGCTCCCTGTCCCTCAACAGCTCCCAGCAGGATTTCCAGTGTCCCCGGTGCCAGCAGGGTGCTGGAGTTTGGGACATCCCACCCCTAAATCCTGGTGACACCTAAATCTTGGCTGGCTTTAAGTATCTCTCCAAGTTGGGAGAGCCATGGGTGGCCCCAGTCGCTTGTCCCCAGGCCTGTCCCTGTCCCCAGCCCACCTGGAGTCGCCGGCCTCGCCACGGCCTCGCTGCCAGTCTCTCTTCACAAACTGGCTCGCCAGCCTCTGCAGCGCCTGCGGGCACACCTGGCATCACTCCCTGACCCAGCTGAGCACCCCAGCGCCCAGCACCCTCCTCTGGGCCCAAATCTGGGCTCTGCCCACCCCACGCACCTGGGGACACACACATGTCCCCCCAGAGCACACACATATATCCCAGTGTCAGCACTGAGCTCCCACTGCGCTTCCAATGAGAAAATTCTCTTGGAGGGGCAGCCGCCACAATGAAAGAATTTCCCCAGTGTGGCTTTAGGGATAGAGCACCTGCAAGGGGACATCAGTGAGGGACACTGGCTACAGAGAAGAGCAGAGGAGCCCCAGCAAAGCCACGCTCAGCAAGATGCCAACCCTGGGGGGACAGTGACCCCCAGCCTGGGGACAGTGAGGGAGGGGACACAGTGACCAGCTGCAGGAAGAGGGGACACAATTCTGCTGCAGTATGTCCCTAAAGGACACTTCAGGGCTATCTCACATCAAAACCAAACTCTGACATTTCAGAGCAGCGTCCTGTGATGACCCAGCAGACAGCAGAGCCCAGCAGTTTCCTCCCCCCACAAGGATTTCCCTCCAGGCTCTCAGAACAGCCAAGGTTTGGGCCATGCTGTGCTCAGCAGAGCCCCCAGCGGGTGCTGACCGTGCTCAGAGCCCTCCTGGCAGGATGAACCAGCTGCCACCACCCTCAGGGGCCAGCACGGAGCAGCCATGCTCGGATAATTTCCGAGGCTGCCCATAGCCTGCGTGGGGCCGTGCCCAGTTCCTGCCCCAGGCAGGCAGGACGGGGCCTGGGCCTGCCCAGGACACTGATCTGAACCCCGTGGCATCTCCTTACCTGCCCGTACTCCCTGTCAATGGTGGCCCTCTGCTTGCTGTAGGACCTGGGGGGAGAGGGGACACAGACAGGACACACAGAGAGGGGCAGGGATGGGCCATCCCTCCCATCACCCCCCCGCCACATCCCCCTGCCATCACCCCTGCCACCATCCTGTCCCCATCAGGCCACCCCAGTGGTGATGGAGCCCATGACCTCGAGGTGACAGCTCAAGGTGAGCTGTGCCCTGTCCCTGGCCAGTGCAATGAGCTGCCTGGTCACAGCTTGGGGACACACACATATATGGGATGGGCTATTTCATCTCAGCTTGGGGACACATACGCACACGGGGATAAGCTGCTTCAGTTTGGGGACACACACACACACTAATATGGGATGAGCTGTTTCAGTTTGGAGACACACACACATATATGGGATGAGCTGTTCATGTCAGTTTGGGGACACACACACACACGTATATGGGATGAGCTGCCTGCCCAGGCTGTCACACGTGTGGGCCCTACCTGATGTCCTCCAGCAGCTCGGCATCCCGCTGCTGTTTGCTCTGCAGGCCCGACAGCTGCTCCAGCAGATGGACCCGCAGCTCCTGGGTGAGCTTCACCTGCGGGACGGTCCCGCTCAGCCCCGGGGATGCGCTGCCCCCCACTCCTGAGCGCCACCCGGGCCCGTGGGGCTCCGCCGGGAGCGAGGCTCGCTCACGGCTGCAGGAGGGAGGACCCGGTCCCGGTGACCGGCCCCGTGGCCCGGCCCGGCCTGGCGCTCACCTTGCGCGGCGGCGGCTGCATCGCTGCGGTGCCCCGGTGCCGGTGCCGGTGCCGATCCCAATCCCGGTGCCGGTGCCGATCGCCGCCGCCCCGACCCGCGTGTGCGGAGCCCGGAACTGCCGGCCCGGGCTCGCCCCGCCCCCACAGACCACGCCCCCAAACGGACAGACCACGCCCATAAAGCTGGTCCTGTCCCGATCAGACCACGCCCATAGACCACGCCCCCAATCAACCCCGCCTCCAACCCCGCCCCTTTGGTTACGTAAGCGAGGAAACCACGCCCATCGCGCACAGCAAGCCTCCGCCCCCCCTTCTCCCGGGGCTGCAGCGCCGCCTGGTGGTCACTGCTGCACATGTGCGCGGGGCGATGGGACACGGGGACAGGGGGACAGGGGGACTGGGGACAGGGGGACAGGGATGTGAGAGGGAGGGGACATGGGGATGTGGGAGGACAGGGATGTGTGACAGGGATATGTTCCATAGGGATATGGGACGTGGATTGCGGCACAGGGATATGAGAGGCAGGGACATACGGACATAAGGACATGGGAGACAGGGACAGGGTGACATGAAAAGACAGGTACATGAGGACACGGGGACATGGGACACAGGGACATGGGGACATGAGAAGACAGGTACATGAGGACACGGGGACATGGGACACAGGGACACGGGGATGTGGACAGAAGGAGACAGGGACATACATGGGTAACATGGGGACACAGGGATACGAGAGATGGGGATGTGGGGACACAGGATCACAGGGACATGGGGTGATGTGGAGCACTGTCTTTGGGCAGTGGGACATGGGGACATGGGGAGCACTGTCCTTGGGCAGGGGGACATGGGGAGTGCTGGGGCACACAGCACTAGGATCACTGGGGACCGAGTCCTCGTGCATGAGGACACACAAGACACTGGTCCCAGGATGTGGTGACACATGGAGTCTTGGCATGTGGGGACATGTGGGACACTGAGGGGACATCTCACATCACACATAGGACACAGAGCCCCTGGCTTGGCAGGGCCCTGCCATGGGGACATGGGCACAGAGCTGAGCAGTGACGGCCATCTGGGATCACAAGGGGTCCCCAGACAGTCCCTGTCTGTCTCCCTGTCCCTCTGTCCCCTCCCAACCCTCCCCAGCCCCTTCATCTCTCACTTCTCTTTCTGTCTGGATTTTTCTCTGTGCATCCTGCACAGCTTCTGGCTGTCCCCACTGTCCCATTTGTCCCTTCTTTTTCTTCCCATGACAGTCCTGAGGTTGGCTGCACATGTCCTGTGTGACAAAGCACAAGGCTGGGCTGGGGATATGCCACTGGCTCTGTTGTTCCCCTTCTTAGCTGGGGAACTCAGGACGTCACACAGCCGCCCACATTGGTGACAAGAAGGGAACAATGCCGGGTGACCCCTTCTACATCAAGCTGTGGCACCATCTTGTCAGCCAGAGATGGATCCTGAGAATCCAGTCCTGGCAGGGCTGGGCAGGAGGGATGCCCAGTGACCTGCAGTGCCACATGTCATCAGGCTGGGTACCAGCTGCCACCTTCCTGTCCCAGCCGCGAGGCACAAACAGCTCCATCCTTCCGCTGTGGTTCTTCTATCTGCCTCCATCTGCCTCTTGCTTGCTTCCTCCTCCCCAGGCATGCGGTTGTGTGACAGCAGCTGAAACATCTCCCCCGTCACTGGTGTGCTGGCTGTCACTGCTTGTCACCTCCTGTTTCAGTCTGGCTGTACACACTGCAGGACTGCGGGCAGGGTGCTGGCGTGACGTGGTGGAGACAAAGGGAGGCCACCTGCAGGGAAAGGGGTTGGTGACAGTCCCACCGTGTCACCAGCACTGTGATATTTGTGAAGACCCGGCTGGCAGTGGCCACTCGGCAGAGATGTCCTGGCTGGTGCTGTCACCTGCTTCTGCTGCTGTCTGTGTCACCCTCCTGCTCAGCTGTGCCTGGCTTGGCTCTGCCGCCCAGCCCTCCTCAGGTAAGGGGCTTGGTGGGTCTGGGGGTGATGGGGTGGGGCAGGGACACCTCTCTGGGACACCCCAAAGTCACATCCCATGACACTGGGAGGCAGTGGCTGAGTGTCACAGGGAGAGTTTGGGGCTCTGCTCTGCTGCCTGTCCTCAGTGTCCATGTTGAGAATCTGAGTGAAGACCCAGCCAGCATTTCCCTTTTTGGCAGCAAAACTCAGATTTCTGCTCTCATAACCTGAATTTTCCATCCCCTGGATGGGGAGAGGGGGCAGAGGCTGTGGGAGACCTGGTGGATGTAACCAAAGCCCCCTGGAGTAGGGTGTTCTGGGAAACATCAGGATAGAAATTCTGGAACCGCCCTGTCTGGTCTTTTTTTTTAGTGAGCCAGAAAAGGGATTTGATCCTGAGTTGTTTCTCTCGGGGCTTTCCTGTTCTTTGCACTCAGCGAAAAGCCCCGAGTGCAGGAGGATGAGGAGATGTCTGTGGCTGTGGTGGGAGGCTGGGCTGGGGCCATGGCTGGGACAATCCCAACCTCGCTGCTGCGGGTTTCTCATCTGGGCTGGGCAGGATCAGCAGCATCAGCAGCAGGGATGTGGGAGCAGGGCTCAGAGCAGGGAACCCAGCTGGGCCGGGTGGCATGAGGAACATCCATCAGCAGGGCTCAGAGCAGGGCTCACAGCAGGGCACCCGGCTGGGCTGGCACTGCTGAGCTGGTGGCTGGCACAGGGCATGGCACAGCTCTGCAGGGTCACAGAGCCACCAGGTTGGAAGAGACCTCCAAAATCGAGTCCAACCCAGACCAACCCCTCAGCTAGACCGAGTGCCACATCCAGTCTTTGTTAAACACATCCAGAGATGTGCCCACCTCCCCGGGCAAACCATTCCAATACTCTATCACCCTTTCCATAAAAATCTTTTCCCTAATGTCCAACCTAGTTTTCCCTTGGTGCAGCTTAAGGCTGTGTCCTCTGGTTGTGTCACTTGTTGCCTGGAGAAAGAGACCCACCCCCTTGTGGCTACAAACACTTTTCAAGAAGTTATAGGGTGTTGGGGAGGGAGGGGACAGGGAGATGCCACCTCCTGTGTCCCGTGGTGGCTCTGCAGGGAGGGGTGACAGCTCCTACCCTGGGCTCATCCCCACGCCTCGTGTCCCCGCAGTGCCGGGCAAAGGGCGCTCCCTGCTCCGCCTCACTCCCCAGGAGAAGAACGAGTGCCCCGAGGCCTCTGAGGAGGATTTTCTCAACGGCACCCTCAGCACTCGCCTCCTGCCTGCCCTCTACTCCGTGGTGCTGCTGGTGGGGCTGCCAGCCAACGCTCTGGCCTGCTGGGTGCTGGCCACCAACTTCAGGAGATGCTCCAGCACCACCTTCCTGCTCAACCTGGCCATGGCTGACCTGCTCTTTGTCCTCCTGCTGCCCTTCAAGATCTCCTACCACCTCCTGGGCAACCACTGGCTCTTTGGGGACTACCTGTGCCGTGCCATGGTGGCCTTCTTCTACGGGAACATGTACAGCTCCATCCTCTTCCTCACCTGCATTGGCCTGGAGCGCTACATCTCCGTGGCACATCCGTTCCTGTGGAAGGGCTCCAGCTGGGCCAGGGGCAAGGTGGGCATCAGTGTGGGCATCTGGCTGGTGGTGGGGCTGGGCATGAGCCCCCTGCTGCTGCACTCCCACACTCATGACATCTCCAGCCTGAACATCACGACATGCCACGACGTGCTGGGAAAAGAAACCCAGAGGTTCTTTGGCTATTATTTCCTGTTCCTGGTGGGGCTGGGCTTTGGGCTGCCCTTCGTGCTCATGACCATCTCCTACAGCTGCATCCTGGTGAGGCTGCTGGCCAAGGGAGGCAGCTACGGGCACGTGGTGCGTGTGCTGGCCCTGGTCCTCCTGGTCTTCATCCTCTGCTTCACGCCCAGCAACGTTCTGCTCTTCATCCACTACCTGCTGGAGCCCACGGGGTGCAACAACAGCTCCTACATCTCCTACGCCCTGGCCCTGGTGCTCAGCGCCTGCAACAACTGCTTTGACCCCTTCATTTATTTCTACGTCTCGCAGGATTTTCGGGGCTGGCTCCGGGATGCAGGAGGTAACTGCCTGCGGGGGCTCGAGGCCTCGGCGGGGAGGTCCACGGAGAAAACAGCCCTGCCCCTGAGGTCCAGTGAGCAGAGCCAGGGCTGCCAAGCTGTGTCCCCCTGCCCCGGGGATGGGAGAGTCTGAAGAGTGCCCACCATGAAAGGTTGGCAATGGACTTGGGCAAGAAATCCCACCCGGAGCTGAGACTCACAAGGATTTTGCCTCAGTTTTACTCCCCTGATGACACCAGCACTGCCCAATCCCATGGGACCCCAATGTCCCCCCTGCCAGACCCTGGCACCCCTCAGCTCCTCCTGCAGTGACCAAACCCTCCAGAGTACAAATAAACCTTTATTTCTCCCTGCTGGTGGCAGGGACAGGTACAAACACCCTCGCTGAGGAGGGGCTGCCCTCCATCGCCAGGACTACATGCCGGGCACACACGGCCAGCCCTGCTCCTGCTGCTCCCCCTTTCCCCCCAAAACAGTGGATGCAAGAAAGGAAGGGGGGATGGCTTGGGTGTGCTGGCCCTGCCCTGCAGGCCCAGTGCTGGAGAGGGGACATGCTGGCACCCTGTGCCCCCTGCCTGGGGCACCACGTTCCTGCTTTTGTTTTCCCCTTCGCTTGTGTCCCTCAGTGCTGGTCTCGATGACAGATGTGTCACCCACGAGCAAGAGCACAGGTGGCAGCAGTCCCAGCCCTCCCACGAGGGGCTACCACAGCCCAACATCCTGGTCGCCACTTGTCCCTTTGGTTTCCCATCCCAGCCTGGCTCCGGGATGAGGAGGAGGAGGAGGGTGGGGGATCCACGATGTGGGAGTGTGGGGTACCCATCATCTCTGCCTGCTGGGGCACCCATCATTGCTGCCACCGGGCACGACTTGACCCCCAGGTTGGTGGCCACCCTTTGGCACAGTGGGTCACGTCACCGGCTGGCCCGGCCCCGGGGTTTGGCCATCGCTCTTCCTGAGGATGACACTGCTGAGCTCCTGGATCAGTTTGTCACTGATGGGTGAGGGAGCCTGCAGGCTCCTCTTCCTGGGCATCTCCTCTGCCGTGGGGCTGCTCCCCAGTGTGCCTGCCTGCTCCCAGTCCCTGCCCAGTGCCATGCCAGGCTCCACGTTCCTCTCCAGAGAGGAAGTTTTGGTGGGTGCGAGCCCCGGCGTTGGAGCTTTGCTGCTGTCCAGGTTCAATCCCCTTTCCAGGGACACAGCTTTGGTGACAGAGACACCTGTCACCCTGTGGGCCGGGTTGGCAGGCAGTGAGGAGCGCAGGGCAGTGCCTGAGGGCTGCTCGGGGAACGGGAATGGCTTCTTGGACCTGTCCACGGGGGGCATGGCCGCCAGCTCTGCCAGCAGCCCCTGCCCCAGGTCCAGCGCCGCCAGCTCGGGGAAGTTCCCCACTTCCTCGTAGACAGGATCAATGTCTGCCTCCTTCTCCTGCTGCTCCTCCAGCGAGTCCTGGTGGATCTTCATGGGCTGGGGAGGACAGGGGGTGGGTGAGGGGTGCTGCCCACGTGGCTCAGCTGTATCCCACTGTCCCCCCTCACCCTGCCCCCTGCACTGCATGGGGATCCTGTTCCTCGCCAGGGGCTGATACCTGCAGCAGATCCCTGGGCTCAGGCACTGCTGCTCTTGGTTCCCCATGGCTGAGGAAGGGGAGTTTTGGTGCCTGGGCATGGTCTGTACCACCAGCCCAGCATCCCTTGGGTTCTGGGGTGGGGCAGGCAGGTGGATGCCATGCAGAGCACAAATCCAGGTGACCTATGGTTCAGCCCAGTGGCCTTTTTGGAAATAACCCCCTGACAAGGTACACTTAAACCTCTTCCCTCACATTCCTTCCATTGGTACCCTATGGGCAACTGTGCCCAACAGGAGAGGCTCTGGGAACTGGGCTGGACTGGTCTTGCTTGCCCATACTGGGACCACACAGGGAGCCACATCCCCAGGCAGGGAACACGCAGAGCAGCGGGCACCCCCTCGTCTGCCACACCAGGTGGGCACACGGGACGCTGCAGGTGAGCCCAGGCACAGTGCAAAGCCAGCAGCAGATGCTCCACGTGTGCAGGTACTTACAAAGAACATGGACAAAGTCCTTCGCGTGTGCAGGCGGCGCTAGAAACAGAGGAGACGGACAGGGGTGAGCACAGAGAGCGAGGAGCGGGGCCGTGGGGGCCTGGGCAGGCAGGGGAGGGGCACAGGGAGGAGCCTGCAGGCACACAGAGCTGCCACAGACACGGGCACGGACACGAGCATGGCACACACAGCACCCATGGGCGCCTCTCCAGGGTGGGCACAGGCTCTTGGGATGGGTACAAGGACCAGGACGGGTACAAGGACGGGTACAAGGACCAGCCCCCTGTGGGCACGGTGGGCTTTACCAGAGTCTGGTTGGCAGACAGCATGGTGGCATCAGTGCTGTCCCCGTGCAGGGGCACCAGCGGCATGGTCCCGAATTTCTGCTTGGTGAGGTCGGAGGAGGAGCGGCGGCGCAGCACCACGGGGCGCAGGTCATCGTGCTGTGTACAGGGACAGGGTGGGGACATGGGTCATGCCCTGCCAGCCCCGTGCCAGCCCCGCCCAGCTGGCTGGCACCACCAGCTTGCACTCACCTGAGCCTTGAGGATGCTGGTTGTCCAGTCCCAGAGCTCAGCCTGCCCTGAGCACACCAGGTACCTGCAGAGCAAAGAGTGGAGAAGCTGCTAGGGAGTGGGGACAGTGTCCCCTTGTCACCTTGTCATTTTGTCTGGGAGCCTGGGGCTCTCAGGTTCATCTACAGCCCATGGTGTAAATCTCTGAAAATCTCTGCATGCCCAAA
>VRYO01002774.1:393950-414447 GCA_009812075.1 Sialia sialis
GAAAGGAAAGGAAAGGAAAGGAAAGGAAAGGAAAGGAAAGGAAAGGAAAGGCTTATCCCTTGCTTCTCCTTTAACAGACTGAGTGCAATTACTAATAAACTTTTAAAACGTGATATTGGAACTGGGATGCAAGGTAGGATGAAGAAACTATAAATTATACCTACTTTGGTATGGACAAACTTTGGTACTTTCATAAACTTTTTATAAATCAGTATTACTGAGCTCAGTACAATAGTTATTTTAATCTGCATTCTTCTACTGTAGAAACTAAGTGTTAGGGACACTACTGGAGTTATTTTTGGATAAGAAAATAAGTTTAGGGACCAGAAAGGTATTAAAACTTTAAAAAGCTTAGGGATTAAGCTTTTATCTTGAGAGACATTATGAATTTAAACAATATGGTTGCTGGCTGCTTTATCTTCATACAGAGTAATTACAACTAAAATGCAATTAGAATAGGTTTTTTTTTCTTTTTTTCTTTTTCTTTTTCATGAGAGATTTGCAGCAAGCAGCACGTGAGCCCAGCTTCCTCCTCCTCTGCTCTTCCCCCTCTGTTCCCCCCTGGAACACCGGGATACCTGAAGGTTTTGGAGGGGGTAATGAGCTCGAAGCCGCGGCTCTTGGCCTCGCGGATGGTGGAGCCTCGCATCTCGATGAAGCACATGGCAATGCCCATTTTGAAGAACTGCAGGGCAGAGGGACAGCGCTGCTCAGAGTGACACCGCCCTGTGGTGCAGCCCAGCACCCCCTCCCTGCTGCCCTGCCACCCTCTGAGCCCCCTCTCCTCTGACATAAAGCTCCCTGCAAACACACGGTGCCTTCAAACCAAGGCAGGTTGTGCCCCAAACCCCTGAAATGTGGTTGTGCAGGTTTTGTTCTTTTGGGGATTTCAGGCAGGGACACCCAAATATCAACCTGAACCCACTCCTCAGAGCTGTGCTTAGTGCACAGCAGGCAAGCTGGAAGGGAGGCGATGGAAATAAAGCCAGGGGTGTTGAGAAAATTCATCAGGAAGGAAGTGAGGAATTCTGCAGGCAGCAGTGGGAGGTGACAGGGACCAGCTGTCACTGCGAGTCCCCCCTGCTGCCCCCTGTGTGATTCTGTGGCCATCAATCCAGCTGTTCTGGGATGGACTGGGATGCTTGGTGTGACCAAGACCAAAATGATGATAATTCGGTGGAGGTGGTGATGATTTGGTGGGGCTCCACTCCTGGTCCCCATCACTGCTGCCCTGGGCAGGATCTCCAGCTCCTTGCTCTGCTATTCCCTTTTTCCTGCCTGTTCCATTTCCTCCCTGCTCTCCCTTTGGCTCAGCTCCCTCCACCCCTCTCATCCCTGTGGGGGTCTGCTCTGGCCACGAACCTGCTCACTCTTGTACAGCCACATCTCAGGCAGGCTCAGGGCTGCAAAAACCTTGGACTTCTGGCCCTTCAGCTCCAGGGTTCCCGATTTCTGGCAGTGGGAGGTGTTGGCAGGCCGGGGCCGGGACCCCACCAGGCGCTGCTCCATCACCTTCTTCTGCAGCGTGGAGCACCACTCATTCCTCTGGGCTGGGGAGCAGGCAGGAGGGACGGGGCTGAGCCCTTCCCAGCTGCCCTGGCAACGAGCAGAGCACCCAGAGGGCAGGCAGGGGATGTTTTGGGGTGTTCTAGCTGGAGAAGGGAGGCAGGGATGGTTCCTTAGGAAAACCTGGCCCAGGTTTTCACTCACCCTCATTCTCAGCACGGAAGACAAAGATCCTGTGGCTGGTGATGACCTGGAACTTGTTGTCCTTGGTGGAACGAGCCATTTCAATCACAGACAGTGGGATCACTCCTTTGGGATAGGGCTCCTGGAACGAGCCCCAGGTGGGGTTACGCCATTTGCCCTTCCCACAGGGCACTCCATGACCTGGCATCTCCTCCACATCCCCTGGGAATGACCAGGTGTCCTCTGCAGCCACCAATCCACTTGTTATGGGAAATATTTCCCAGTCCCAAACTTAAGAGAGACCCTTGTGCCCCTTTTTCTACCTGTGGTAACTCCTCTTGGCCTGTTCTGGGCAATATCAACCTGAGCTAATTCTGCTTATTTCTCAGCATCTGCTGTGCTGGTGCCTCCTCACAGCACAGCCAGCAGGTACCAGCAGCCAGGTGGGTGCTGGGGGTTCAGGAAGGGGTGTATCCATGGCTGGGACCCCATTTCCAGCAGGATCTCCCCTTTCCTGCTCCCTGTTGGCAGAGGGACCTTTGCTATCCCGGACTCCCTATGGCTGAGGCTGTGCTGTGCCACCCTGGTGTGGCAGAGCACTGCTGGCTCCTTCCAGAAGGACAAGGGGAGGGCACGTGGCAGCTCCCCAGGTGGTGTCAAGGTTCAGCCTCCCCACCCTACCCCACCCTGCCCTTTGGTACCTTCTCACTGCTGAAGTACATCAGGTTCTTGCCATCGAAACGGACGTAGCGCCTCTGGAAGACATAGTTCCTGTTGGGATGGCAGAAAAACTGTTGGGAAGGGGGTGATTCCCCTCAGAGATCCCTCCTCCTCCACAGGGGTACCCAAGAGGAGCACAGTGACCAGTGCAGCCACCTCACATCACCTTGCCCTCACCTATGGGGCTGCCCCATCCCTGGAAGTGCTCCAGGCCATTTGGACATGGCTTGGAGCAACCTGAAGCAGTGGAAGGTGTAGGGGGAAGAAAAGCAGTCTGAAGATTTATTCTGAGTTTTTTTTCCTTACAGTTTCTAGTAATAAAGTTTCTCTTTGTACCATTTGAAGTTCATCCTGTTTTGCCTTCCTCCTAATCCTATCTCACAGCAGGAAAATTTCAAATTTTCAAAACCACTGCATTAATAGGGTGTAGGGGGGCCTCTCCCTGTCCATGTCAGGGGATGGAACGAGATGATCTAAAGGACTCTCCCAACTCAAAACCTGCTGTGATTCCACCCCCACGTACCCCTGTGGGGACAGCTTGTCCAGCCAGCCCCCGAGCATGGTGGGCCGGGGCTCGCACAGCGATGTGAAGCTGGCGTAGGGGGAGATGGTGAGGTCGTCCAGGACCTCGTCGGGGTACAGGTGAGCTGGCAGGCTGAACGGGGAACCCTCAGCCCGCGGGGCCTCCACGGTGGAATAGCCCTCGGTGTCATTGTGGGCGATGCGCTCGATGAGGCGGCTCCGGCTCTCTTCGTCCTCGCTGCGGCCCTCGCTGCTGCACTCGCTGCTGGTCCTGTGGGGAAACGGGGTGTGAGGGAGCTGGGCAGCACAGCAGGGTCCTGGGTAATGCCACACAGGTCCTGGCACTGCTCATGACCTCATCCTGTCCTGCTTGGGGCACCAAGTTGTCCTAGGTTACAATGTAAATATGTGCCCAAAATGTGAATTCTGTCACCATCTGTTAAAAACCAGGTGGTGCAGTGATCCTGATCTCAGTGTGAGATATCTCCTGTTAATGGGACAGCTGTTAACCCAGGTGGGGCAGTGATCCTTTATCCAGGGAGATCTCTCATGTTAATGGATCTTTTGTTTAACTAGCTGGGGCAGTGATCCTGATCTCAGTGGGGATATCTTCTGTTAATGGATCATTTGTTAAACCAGCTGGGGCAGTGTTCTTTATCCTTTCACAACCCATCCTCCCTCCAGGAGATCTCTCCTGTTAATGGCCATTGAGTCCCAGTGCATGACTGATAAAATTCCATCATCCCATTGGGAGATGCTCCAGCCAGGGGGAGGAGCCTTCCTGGATAAAATCTGAGATTTGGAACACTAGAGCAGCCTTTTCCACTGGATCCCAGAGGACAAGAGCTACCAGACGTTTCTACAAGGGTCACCTCTTCAATAAAACCACTTCACCTGTGCTGCTACAACCACCCTAACCATCGGGGTGTCAGTTTGTATTTTGATTCTGGCAGTGGTATTCTTTTGTACTATTGCATGTATTTTATTTTTCTCTTTTTTTTTTTCCTATTAAATTGTATTTCTGACTTGGAGTCTCTCACTGACTTTGCTTTCAAACCATTCCTTACACAGGGACATTGAGGTTTGCATCTCTGTGAGCGCCCGAGGCTCAGCCAGCCCAATGTGACTGCACAAAAGCTTCCCTGCTTTAGGGAATGTCACAAGGGCCACCACCACACATCTCCAGACCCCTGGCATTGCTTCCTTCCTCTCTTCACAGGCTGTGAAGGAAGCCAGGCAGATCCAAAATCCCATATCATGCTCCACACCCACCCCAGCTGCTCCCTCCAACATTCCCGGCCACGACACCTTTGAAAAGGTGAAATTCCTGCCATGACACCTCTTGTGTTCAGCCAAAATTCTGGAGTTCAGACTTGAACCTTTTATTTTTGTATTGTTAATTTACTACTATATTTAATATATACTTGAATTTTATAAACACATCCATTATACATAAGTATAATATATATATATATATACACAGCTCCTGCATCCATCTCCACTCCTTGGAAGCCATCCTAAACCAGGCCTGCTGAGGCTCTCCAGCCATAACAATAAAAGGAAATTATAAAAATAAACTGCAAAGCCTGCCCCTTCCCATCAGCCCTCTCAGCCAGGCTTTTTTCTTTCCCTGGAAAGGAAATGTGCTGGGAAATGTCTGACAGTCCCAGGAGTTCACAAGGAGCCTGCCCAGGTGAAGTGGTGATGGGCACAAAGAGAGTTGTGGCAGTGGGACACCTAGCACCCACAGGAGAGCATCCATGCCAAATTTCACATCCGACAAGGATGGTCCAAGAGTTGTCCCAGCTTCTGTCTGAGGATCACCCAAGCAAATTGGGCATGTCCAGGGGCAGGGTCATGAGGAGAACTGAAAGAACTCTCTTGGCCATCACTGCTTCAGCCACAGGAGCTGGGTGACATCCTTCCCCTCGTGGGAAAGGAGCAGGTGAGCTGTGTAAATCCTCGTAGATGGGGACATTTTTGGAGAAGAAACACACAGAATGTGAGAAAGTATCCCCAGTGTGAGTTCATGAGAAACTTCAGGACCAGGAGAAGGACCCCAAACACCTTCCCTCATAAATTCTCCCAACACCAGGTTTTGGGCACTAGGACAGACCCTGGACAGGCACCTTCTGCCCTCAGATGTCCCTGATGCACAGGGGACAGGAGCAAGCCCTAAATCTGCCTGGGAAGACATCCCAGTGGGGCTGGGGAGGGGATGGAGAGGGAGAAGGGCCTGTTTGGCCCCAGGAAAGACAAGAAATGGCTCTGGGTGGCTTGGAAGTCAGAGCACAAGGGAAATTTCTGTTTAATTAGCACAACAGAGCCTTGTCAGGGTGACTCATCTGGCTGGAGTCCCAGCCTGGCCTGCAGATGCTTCAGGAAGGACTGGACAGGGAATGGTGTGGCTGGAGGACTCTGTGAGTCACAGGCAGCCTCCAGTGCCAGACTTGAGTGGGAGGCAGACCCACGGAATGGGTCAGGGCAAGAGGAAAACGGGAAAAATAAATCCTTGACAGCCCCTTCCTGAGCTGGGACTTAAAATCAGTGAAACTGTAAAGAGATGGAGGGTACTGAGCAAGGACATGCAAAGCCTGAGCCAGTCCCCTGAGCCCTGTGAGGTGACAGGGACACTGCTGTGCCACCTCTCTGTCCTGCTGACACTGATGGCTGGAGCAGGGCACCAGCGCTTCAGGGGCTGAGCATCACCAGCGTGGATGAGCAGGTAAATCCCACCCCATGTTCCTGCTGCACCCTCAGAGACCCAGCTCCCAGTTTGCAGGGAATTTTGCATTCCTTTTCCTCTTTCTGGGATATTTTCTTGCTGGGGAGGTGGCTCTGTCCACCCCTGACTCTCACACTGCCCAGGGAGCATGGGCCAGACACAGAACAGGGCAAGAGGAGCTCCCACAGGTAGGAAAGGGGGCAGAAGGGCCTCTGAAGTTTGGGAAATATTTCCCAAGACAAGTGGATTGGTGGCTGCAGAAGATGCCTGGTCATTGCCAGTGACACCAGGATGAGGACTGCCTGAGCTGGAGAAACACCAGGGGAGGATCAGGAGGTCCCAGAGAGGCAGCAGAGCTGGGCCAGGATCCCACAGCTCTGCTCCAGAGAATGGTGGTGGGATTGTGGGGCTGGGTGTGGGAGGAAAACGCTGGAGCAGCTGCATGATGGAGTCTGTGAGCACAGTGCAAAAGGATCTCAAAGGTTTTTCTGCCTCCTGTTCCACTCTCCACACCCCAGGCACGCTGCTGGGCTGGGAGAATAAAACTGAGCTGCTGCAGCTGATGGTCACATCCTGCCTGTTCTCAGAGCAAAATCCCACAGCTGGACAATTCCCAGCTCCCTGGAAGCCACTGGACGCAGACAGGTCCGTGCCCAGCTCCTCTCTGACCTGATTCAGAGGCTCCACAGGAGATTTCAATGTTTCTGTTTACAGCTCTGGCCACACCAGAGCTGAAGGCCACAGAGCTGCAACTCACCTCGTCCTCTCTGAGCAACACAGGAAAAGGAACCCTCCCCATCCGAAATGGGAAGAGCAGCTTTCCTTCCTCTTTCTGAGATGCTATCAGGAGTTATGGAAAGTACATTTCAAAAGCCCTTTAAAGGTGCCCCTCACAGTTTCACTGCTCACCAGCACAGTGGCTGAGCAGCAGGCACTGAGCTGATGCTGCTGGAGCCTTCAGGGCTTGCATGACCCCTCATCTGGAGCCATCTAATTTCTGAGTTATCCCCACCCCTCATGGTGTTTCCCTATTCCCAGAGGCCAAATCCAGGTTCCTCTGGGTGTTCAGGTGCTGGCCCAGGTGTGCACTCAGAAATCTCGTGCCAAGCTCTGTCCTCTCAAGGTCCACCTACCAGCACAGCTCCTCCTCATCCCCAAACCTATCAGCTCTTCTAGGGACTGCTGACACCATGCCAGGCACTCCTGATCAGCCCTGCCATGGAGAAAATCCCTCATCCCCTGTCAGGCTGTCCCCAGAAGTGTCCCCTGTCCCCTGATGTCCAGCTCAGAGCTGATCTTACCTGCAGCCTTCTCGCTCCAGCTCCAGCTCGGACACGGCCTCGTAGCTCTGCTCAGAGGAGATGCCAACACCCTGGGAAGAGAGGATGGTCACATCTCCTGTGCCCTGTGCCCTGTCACATCTCCTGTCCCCTGTACCCTGTCCCATTGCAGTCCTAACAGTGCAGGGGCTCAGCCTGTGACCCTCAACCCACAACACAATCACAGACTCTCCTGAGCTGCAAGGGACACATCCAGCCCAGCTCCAGGCTCTGCCCAGACCCCCCAACAATCCCACCCTGTGCACCCTTGGAGTGCTGTCCAAATGCTGCTGGGGCAGTCTGGGGGCTGGAACCATTCCCTGGGGAGCCTGGGCAGTGCCCAGCACCTCTGGAGAAGGGAAGAACCTTCCCCAGGCACAGTGGCACAGCGACTTTGCAGCAGCTGGTGGGATGCAGAGTGACAGCAGGGCACAGCCACCACCCCCACAGTGTCCCCTTATTAGTGGCACTATATAAATCTAAAAAATTGGTTTTTCCACATTCTACTTCATCCAAACAATGCTCCTCAATTTGCATTTTCTGTCTCAAGTATCAACAGACAAAAACTTCCATATTGTCCCATACCTATTACCATATTCTAAAATCCCAAACCCTGAACCCTTTACCATGTGACATCACACACTTCTATTCCAACTACACCAGTGATTCTAACTTCATCACTCAAATGTGGGAGTCTTCTCCAAGGCTTCAAGTCAAAAGCAATGTTCTTTTGAGGGTCAGAAAGAGCAGAAAGTTCAAAACTCCCAGGTTTTAGGGTTCCAATAACCCCTCACCTTTGGCTCTCGGGGTGGGGCCACATGGCCAAAGATGGTCTCGCTGTAGGGGCTGACGGGCGGATCGTTCACCTCTGTGGGCAGAGATGGGGGAGGAAAAGACATCAGGGGTACCTGCAGTGAGGGAGAGACCAGCCAGGACTCCCAGCCCTTGAGAGAGACCCCCTGAACCCAATGCACCCCAACACCCAGGGCACCTGGCACAGTGCCACAGTGCCACAGGAGGGGTTTGTCTGTGCCTGGAATGGTTCCCCAATCCTTGAGTGAGACGGGAGCAGGGCTGGGGGCTGGGCAGGGGGCGTGGGTGACTCCTGTCCCCGCTCCTCCTCCTCCTCGGGGACACCGGGAGTCCCTGCTGTGCCCCGGAGGCTCTCACCTGGCTTGCTGCTGGGTCTCTGTGGGATGGGGGGCAGGGCCCCGCCGGGCCAGCCAGGACTGCAGGAAAACAGGACAGGGGTTACAGGGCTGCACTGGATCTGTGCTGTCCAGTCTGGCTGGGCAGGAGCCTGGCTTTTTCCCCTGGAATGTGCAGCATCCCCTCCCTGCTCCCAGCGCCCTCCTTGCTCCCTTCTCTTCCCAGCCCTGGCACTGCCAGGCTGTGTTTTCTGGCATCTCCCACCCCAGCACCTCCCCACTCTGACATTTCCCTCGCCCCCAGCCCCAGAACCCCCACTCAGCCACCCCCTCACCCCGCTGACAGAGAAAGGGCAGCAGCCTCTCCCTGCATCCAGGAGCCATCGGGGGGCCCAGGGCGGGCCTGTCAGCTCGGAGGGATCCCAGCTGCCACATCCAGAGCTTGGGGAAGGCACCGGGAGGGTGCTGGAAGGGGCTTGTCAGCACCTGAGGGTGGGTCCCGGGGGTGAGGGAGCCTCTCTGGATCCTCATCTTTGCCTGCTCTGCCCTCTCTCCCCTCCCAGGGATGAGGGAAAGCTTTGCCTTACTCAGACTTGTCCTCGGGCTGGGTCTGCTCCTGCGGGGACAGAGGGACACCCTCACCCCGAGGCCCATCCTGCCCTCCCAGCTCCTCTGGGGCCGCTGCCGGGCGCTCGAGTCCTTCGTAGATGATGTTGGACACCATCTCCAGGCGGGCAGAGGCGGCCCTGGGGCTCGGCGAGGGCTCTCTGCGGGCTGCGGGGGGACCCTCCTCGGCACTGCCAGGGCCGGGCTCAGCTGCTGGGCCCCGGGCTCGGAGCCGTGGGGGGACGCACGGGACGGCCGGGGGGGATCGCTCCGGTGTCTCCAGGGTTTGGCCGTGGCTCGGGGGTGGCCGTGGCTCCTCCCGAGCGCTGTCCCTGCCTCTCAGCCGGGATGCGATCAGACCCATGGCCGCTGCTGGCCCTGGATCAGCTCCAAAATCCGTGGAGCTCTCCCCTGGCACAAAGCCCTCCAGTACCACAAAGGCTGACGGTGCCCTCTCGCTGCCCGGGCTGTGTGCTGGCACCGCGGAGCGTGCCAGGGGCACGGGCACTGATCCCTGCTCTGCCTTGGAGCGAGGGAAAACCGTCCTGGGTTTGGGAACCGGCTTCAGGGCAGGAGGAGCGGGGTCCCTCTCTGCCGGCGCTGCCTGGCTGGGCACGGTGACACGCGGCTGCGTCCCCAAGGTGTCACTAGTCCCTCCCGGCTCTGCTCTCATGGCATCCTTGCCCTCCTGGGGGGCATCCAGCAGCTCTGCGCCTCGGGAATGGCGGTCTCCTGCTGCAGGTCTCGCCCGGGATTGACTCAGCATCCGCGTCTGCTGCGCCAGGGTGAGGATCCTCTTGCGGTGCCCGGTGGCGGTGATGCCGATCTGCTGCAGCTGGTGGCTGTCCAGCGAGGTGGCATCTCTGGCCACATGGTATCCGTGCTGCTTGAAGACATCCCGGTACCTCTCCAAGTGGATGGTGGCCAGCCAGTCTGCAATATCCGAGTCAGGGCCGCACGGCGAGCTCATGGCCCTGCGGTGCCTCAGGGACGGATGCTCAGCCCATCATCTGTGCAAGGAGGGGAGAGAGGGGCTGAGGAGGCAGCAGGAAGGGAGAAAGGGTGGGTCCAGCTGCCGTGAAGGGTGGGAGAGCGGGATGCTCCCCGAGGTGTCCACACCTTGCTGCTCCACACCGCGCTCACCTCGCAGCTCCAGGAGCGCGCATCTTGCTGTTCCCCAGCCTCTCCACCGCTCCCCGGAGCCGGATCCGGAGCCGAGCCCGGGCAGGAACTGAGCCCGGGGGCTCACGGGGTGGTGCAGCAGATGCCGAGGGCTGGGACGTCCCGGGCTCTGCGGGGCCGCGCAGCCGCGGGGGTGTCCCGGGCAGGCACCGGGGGGAGCAGCGGGGCCCCTCCCAGGGGATGAGCTCCTGTGCCGGCCAGCTCGGGGAGGGCTCTGCGGCCGGAAGGGCCAGACCATAATCTCTCTCTCTCACTGCTGGCGAGGGCATGGGAGAGGTCAGCATGACTCACGGGCGAACAGAGGGGGGACAGACTCCCACCCGGCCACCGCCGGACCCCCCAGTGGCACATGGCCACAGAGGCTCGTGTGCCACCCGGGAGGACTCGCCAGCCCAGGCGCGGACAGAGCCTGCTGAGAGCCTTTTTCCCATGAATCACGCAGCTCCGCACTAAACCATCTGTGCTGACTGTGCTGCCACTGGGTCTTTTTCCAGTTCCTCCATTTCCCTCTATTGTTCGGCTCAGGCTTCCTTCCTGCTGCCTGCACGCTCCCACGCATCCCCTGCCCCCTCCCGCAGGAGCCGCGTCCCAAACGCGGCCGGGAGAGCCGGGCTGAGCCCCCGTGCCCAGCACGGGCGCGTCCCCGCTGCCCGGCCCCGCCTGCCAGCCTGGGGATGCGTGGGTGCCATGGGGAAGTGCCCTGGGAGGCTGCGGTGTCGCCGCCAGCACGTGGGGGACGCTGTCAGCGAGGGGCAGGGACAGTCACGGCACGGGGAGCAGGACAGGGGGACAGGGAGCAGCCAGGCTGCTGGGGGACCTACCCGAGGCAGGGCAGCGATGTCGCATAGAGATGTGGGCTGGGTGTTTGAAGGGCTGTACCCACTGCTGCCCAGCAGCTTTGGGGCCGAAATGGGGCGATTTGCCCCCTTGGATGGCTCCCGAGACCCCCTCAGCTCCATGGTGCCGGGCACCGTGCTGTGCTGCGGAAATTTGGGGCAGTGCAGCCCAAAAAAAGTGCCCACCATCCCTGTGCCTACATCCCATGCCCAGCTGGCACTGGTGAGCATGGACTGTCCCAGTCCTGGCCCTTCCCCACCGTCCCCAAACCTGTCCCATCCATGTCCTGCCGCGGTCGCGGCTGTCCCTCACCTGTGGCGCCGCGCAGCCCCCGGGGCCGGCTCCGGCGGGGCAGTGCGGTGCTGCCAGGGTCCTGTGGGGGCCGGGGCCACCCCGCGCTGGGCTCCAGGGTGATGCCAGGGCAGTCCCGTGCAGGAACTGTTGCGGGCTCCGCAGCACCCAGCCTGCGCCTCCCACTGCCGGTCCCTCCTCCGGGCCAACCCTCTGGTCCCCATCCCTGTCCCACCCTCTGTCCTGTCCCTTCCCAGGCATGCCGCTGTGCTGTGTCCTGTCCCTCAGCCAGGCTCTGCCTTCCTTTGGGCTAAACTGGGGAAAACAGGCGAAAATACTGGTGCTGATGAAGGGACTTGGGAGGGCTGGCTGGGTGAAATTTTGGGAACATCAAAACCTTTGTGCAGCGGCAATGCTGGGAATGCAGCACCTCATCCCATTTCTGGTGCCCCGTGGGATGTGGGGTGAGCTGAGGGGCAGGATGACAGCGGTAGAGGAGGAATCCAGGGGGGTTCTGTCCTGCAGGGAGCACAGACTGTGCTTTTAATACAGCTCTTCTTGCAAGAGCCCCAGCAGGGCTGGCCGTTGGTCCAGCTCAGCTCTTACCCAACCTTGAGGCTGATATCTCGCTCGTGATGCTGTGGCTGATAACCCAGAGCTTGCCCAGCTCCAGCAGGTCCTCCCCCACCCCAGCAGTGCCCCCCAAAGCCCGTGGGGGTGGTGTGGGGGGCCCACCCTGCACAAAGCCTGCATGCAGCTCGGTGGGGAAAGGCAGTTTCTGACCACAGGCTGCTGCTGCAAAGCAGAAGCAGAATTCAGCACGAGCCTGGAAAGGATTTTGCCTTCCTCCCCTTTCCCCAGCAGCTGCCACAGCAGGGAGTGACACAACCCCTGGGCTGGGCATGGCACAGTGACCCCACGGGCCGCCCTGTGGGGGCAGTGGGGACCCTCGGGGTGCCTGGGGACCCTCAGGCTGAGCAGGGACCCTGTGGCCATCCCTGCAGCTCTCAGAGGAAGCAGTTTGGCTCTGCTGTTCTTGGGAAGGCTGCTGAGGTCTGTGGTGTGAAGGGGAGGGACAGAGCACGGGCCGGGTGTCACCATGTCCCTCCTGCTGTGCTGCAGGCATTGTAGCAGTGCAGCACAGCCTGGCCCCTGCAGCATCTGCACACACACAGTCCCGCCAGGGTCGGGCTGGGAGGATCCACAGCGGCTCCTCTGGTCTCACCTTCCCTGCTCAGACAGAGCTCAGGGCACAGGAATATCTGGAATGTCCCCAGGGGGGGACACTCCACAGCCTCTCTGCACACCCTGCTCAGGGCTGGGCACTGCCCAGGGCACAGGTTCTGCCTCCTGCGCAGGGGCAATTCCTGGGATCAGCCCCTGCCCCTTCCTCTGGTGCCACTGCTGGGACCTGGAGCAGAGCCTGGGACTGCCCTGAGCCTCCTGCACACAGGGACAGACAGACAGGGACAGACAGGGATAGACAGGGATAGACAGGGATAGACAGACAGGGACACACAGGGACAGACAGACAGACACAGACAGGGACACACAGACACAGGGACACACAGGGACAGACAGGGACACATAGGGACAGACAGGGACAGACAGGGACACACAGACAGACAGGGACACACAGACAGACAGACAGGGACAGACAGGGATAGGCAGACAGATGGGGACACTCAGGGACAGGCAGGGATACGCAGGCCTGAGGCCCCTCTCAGCTGGTACTCCTCTCCAAGGTGAGCATCCATCAGTCCATCCATCCATCCATCCATCCATCCATCCATCCATTTTCCTTCCTCCCGCCCTCCTTTCCTTTCTCCCTCTCTCCCTTTCTCCTTCCCTTCTTTTCTTTGTCCCTCCCTCCCTTCTTCTTCCATCGATCCATCAATCGATCCATCCATCGATCCACCCATCCCTCCCGAGCCATCAGCATTTGCTGCACCCTGGGGCAGTTTGTTTTGTTTTTGTGGTTTTTTTTGCTTCACCTTCAGCCCCACTCAGGCAGGATCCTGCTGGGGGATGGTGGGAACATCTCTGGGGAGCAGGACAGGGTGGGGGACACTCAAGGCTCATCCCTAGAGAGGAGATGTCCTCTGGGACAGCTGGAAAAGTGGGGTTGGGACTGAGCCTGGGGGGTTTGCAGGGCACGGCAGAGAGCGGAGCCCAGGGAGGGGCTGGGGAAGAGGAAAGCTGAGCCGTGGAAATCTGCAGGACCTCTCCAGGCAAAAACCCTGCTCAAGGGCAGCTCAGAAGGCTGAAATCAGAGTCCTGCTCTGCGTGGAGGGGCCAAAAGCTGCCCAAGACCCATCCATGAGCTCAGGAGCCGTAGATCACGGGACGCAGGGATGCAGTCACATCCTGCCGCAGCAGGGGCACGTCTGACGCGGTGTGTGGCTAGGATGGGGCCCGTGCCACGCTGCTGCTGCCCCCGATCCATCAGGGGTGCCTGACATCACCGCCTCAGGGCTAATCTCTCGTCCAGCAGCAGCTTCCCGTTTCCTTTCCAATCTCTGCGCTGGGAGCCGGGCAGGAAAAGCGCCCAGCTGGGCTCTCGTGCGGCCTCCGCGTGTCTGGCTCTCGCCCCACCAGGCTCTGGGCCACCCGCACCCGCAAAAATCCCAGCGAGGGCCCCTGGGGGGCTCCGAGCCCCTGCACCCTCCCTCGGGATGCCGAGCTGGTCCCTTTCCTGTTTGTGCCGCAGGAAAACCAAGTTAATTCCAAAATAAATCACCGCGCTGGGGCTGCCGGCACCCCACGGTGCCCTCCAGTTCCACCCTGGCTCATACTGGGAGGCAAGAGCTCTCCAAAATCCCAGTTCTGGATGCGGATCGGTGACAGGGACACTCTCTGTGCCACCTGGGCATTTGGGGTCACCCAGCTGTGGGTGCTCAGGCAGCTCCTCACTCCCACTCAGGCTGGCTGAAAATCAAATTCCACCCGGGCAGAGCTGCAGCCTGGATCCTGCAGGGAAACACGCGGGGAATGGAAGGGATGAGCCTTGGTCCCCACCCAGCACCCTGCTCGGGCTCTGCCCCATCACGGCAGCACCCAGGGGTGATTCTCCACACTTTCCAGAGCGGTTTTGGGGCAGCTTGGGGCTGGGATGTGTGTTTTTACAGGTAAATAATGCCTGTGTCTTTTTACAGGTAAAAACCACCCTCGCTGTGCGCTGCACATCCCCCGTCCTCGTTTCCCACATTTTCCTTGCAGAGGTGGCTCCTGTGCAGCCAGCCCAGCTGCAAACCCCGGGATCCGGCTGTTGGGACAGGCAGAACCTGCTGTCCCCTTTCCAGCGCTGTGATGTCCCCCGAGGCAGCACAGGGGACGTTTGTGACCTGACAGCGCGGCCAAAGTGGGACAGCAAACATCCGTGCCAGATGTTGAGTGGAGAAAAGCTCGGGGTGTGGGGGAAGCACACACAGGGCAGCTCTGCAGGGATGACAAGCTGGGTCACAGCGACCCCAAACGCTGCAGTGACACTCCCAGACCTCGCACAGATCAGGCTCAAACGCAGCTGGGGATGGAATCCAGCAGTTTGGAGGGTGGGGGTGAGGAGTAGGTGGAAAATCCCCCGTTTGTCAGCGTGTTCCCACGGCAGTCCCTGTCTAGACCAACTTCCCGTTGTCCGCTGGACGCTGCCCCGTGCCCACGCAGCACAGGGGTGCAGAGCTCAGCATCCCTGCTGTGGTCACTCCTGTCCCTGCCCAGCGTCACCCAGGGTGCTGGTGCTGCATGAACAGATGTCCCCTGTCCCCTCCTGTCCCACTCAGACCTGGATGCCCTCTCCCCATCCTGTGCCAGCCTGCCGAGCTCTTGCACACACACCAACCCCTTTATTGTTGTGCCAGGAGCCACAGACACGGGGAGAGTGGGGACACAGGACAAACCCCACAAAGCACCCGGGGAAAGGGTCCCCAGAGCCAGCTGGGCTAGAGCCAGCCTGCAGAGGTGAGCCTGGTGCTCAGGAGGAGCTCCCTGAGATGAGAGGGGGGTCACACCAAGCTTGGAGGGGTGTGGAGGGCTGGAGTGGGTCCAGCCTGACCTCGGGTTAGCAGAGCTGCACCTCAGGCCAGATGGGGTCACCCCAAACCTTGTGCTGCTGCAAAAGCTGGGCAGGACCCTCACAGACCCCCCATTTCTGGGTTTTGGGGGGGGGGTTTACAGTGGCAGAGCCAGGAAAGCTCCTGCCCACCTCAGCCTCTCTTGGAACACCCCCTGCCAGCCCTGTCTCCTGCAGGGACATCTCCACGGGCACGGTGAGTGCCCATCTCCCTTTCTGCAGCCCCTGTGACGCAGATCCCCGCTGCCTGGCCAGGGAGGGAGCTCGGTGATGAAGGAGTCGGGGAGCAGATGTGACTATCGGGAAGCAGGGAGCCAAATTCCCAGCTGTGCCTGGGTGAGGATGGGAGGATTGCCCCGAGCAGGGGGCTCAGGCCTCATGGTCGCTGGTGCTCAGGTGCTCCTCGGGCAGCCCGGTCTCGTCGATGTTTTCCAGGGAATCGGCGTGCTGCACCGAGAGCTCGGCCAGGCTGACGCTGGGCAGGGTGTTCTGCTCGGGGAACACCCAGGGCTTGTACTCGGGGTCGTGCCGGCGCTTCCACTCCGGGTACTTGAGCCCAGCTTTGTAAATCTTCTTCATGGCCTGCGGGCACAGCGGGGCGGGGCTGTGGGCGCAGCTCGCAGCTCCCCCATTGCAGATTTTGGGGCGTTGGGAGGGGATGGGGTGTGGCTGCCCCAGCGATGTGTCCAGTGTGTGCCCTGTGTCACCCAGAACTCATCCTGGGAGCCCTGCATCACCCAGCACCCATCCTGTGAACCTTGGCTTAGCCACGACCCATCCTGTGAGCTCTGGACCACCCAGCACCCATCCTGTGAGCTCTGGACCACCCAGCACCCATCCTGTGAGCGTTGGATCACCCAGCATCCACCCTGAGAGCTCTGGGTCACCCAGCACCCATCCTGCGAATTCTGGATCACACAGCAGCCATCCTGTGAGCGTTGGATCACCCAGCACCCATGCCGAGAGCTCTGGATTATCCAGCACCCATCCTGAGAGCTCTGGATTATCCAGTACCCATCCTGTGAGCTCTGGATTATCCAGCACCCATCCTGTGAGCCTTGGATTAGCCATGACCCACCCTGAGAGCTCTGGGTCATGCAGCACCCATCCTGTGAGCCTTGGATCACCCAGAACCCATCCTGCAGGTCGCAGGTCACCCAGGACCTGTTCTGTGAGCCCTGGGTCATGCAGCACCCACCCTGTGCGCCCTGGGTCCCCCATCCTGCCCCCACCCAGGGGTAATTTGGGCAGCTCACCCCTGCTGCCCACCAGACACGCATCCCCCTCCTCACCTTTGGTGCCACAAACTGGGACACCCGGTTCACCACCCACTTCGGCAGCGACCCTGCAAGAGCCCAAAGTCACTCGGGGAGGCAGGGCCAGCCCCAGGGGAGGCACTACGAGCCTGCAGCGCCCTCAGGGCTGGGCTGGGCATCCCATTTTCCCTGCGCTGTGCCCACTCCTGGGTGCCTGGGGGTGATGGAGAGCTCGGGGTGAGCCCCCTGCCCTCCTGCGGGGCACTCACCGCGAGGATCCACCTGCGTCAGGTAATAGAGGATGCAGGCACGGTCCCCGTTGGCCTTGATCAGGTAACCGGTCTGCAGGGACACGGCTCGCACGAAATCCTTCCGGGGCGGGTATTTCTGCGGGAGACACCGCACCTCAGAGCCTGCCCGGGATGTGCCAGCTCTGCCAGGGCTGGGGGCAGCCCGGGGGCTCACCGGGTGCTTGACGCTGTAATTGATGATCATGTAATCATTGCCCAGGGGCAGCCAGGAACGCAGCGTGACGAAATCTCGGTTCTTCAGGGGGCTCGGGCACTTCCCTGCGGGCACATCCCGTTACCCCCAGCCCCCAGGGCAGCCGGGGCTGCTGGGCTGGGGGCTCGGGGGGGCTCGGGGGCTGCTCACAGGAGTAATATCCCACATCAGCGTTGACGGTGAGGCGCCCGATGTCGTAGGTCTCGATCATGTTGGAGTCCCATTTCTTGCGGTAGCGGGTGTCGTGCAGCACGTCATAGAGCGTCTCGGCGGGGACATCCTTGCAGGAGATGCGGGTCTGTGGCGACAGGGGCGGGGGCAGCGTGTTTCTTGTTAATTGTTTTTATTAATTGTGTTTCTTGTGTCATTGCCCAAATTAATGGTTTAGTTCAAGATTATATCCACCTTGTCAATCTATCCTGAATTCCCTGTCAATCCTTGGAATTTCTCTTTGGAAATCCCCCAAAACTCGATGTTTCATTAGTCTATGAGACTCAGTTTTCCTGCCTCATTGGACAACACCTTTGTGAACCCTGCACTTTACCCCTCCTCAGAATTTCTCCAATTTGCTAAGAGTTTGTACCTTCCCTTTGAACCTCGCCCATATTAAAGTTGTTGCACCTTTGCCATTTTTGTCTTCTGCCCCATGAATTCCCCTAAGTCATAAATCCCTTTTTTCCTATGCAAAGACCTCCCCCTCCTCCTTGCCTCCTGGGGATCTATGGGGTCCCCTCCCCGGAGGTGTCAGGCCTGCTCCTTGGGAATTTGTGGCGTCTGCTCTCGGGGGAGATTTTGGGTTCTGCTCCCCGGGGATTTTTGGGGTCCTTTCCCAGAGTGCTGTTGCGTCCTTTCCCGGGTTTGTGGGGTCCACTCCTGTGGGAATTTGGGGTCTGCACTGGGAGTGTGGGGTCCGCTCCCGGGGGCGTGTCGGATCCACTCCCTGGAATTTTCGGGTCTGCTCCCAGGAATTTTTGGGTCTGGTCCCGGGGGATATCAGGCTCTCTCTTGAGAATTTTCGGGTCGGCTCCTGGCGGATGTCAGGCCCGCTCCCAGGAATTTTCGGGTCCGCTCCCGGGAATTTTCGGGTCCACTCCCTGGGGATGTCGGGCCCGGCTGTAACCGGAGCCCGGAGCTGCCCGGCCGCGCCAGCCGTGCATTATTGATGACGGCGGCCGCCCTGCTCCTCTGCGCGCCGGGAGGAGGGAGATGTCATCATCTCCTCGTTAGAGCCCTTGCATCTTTGATGAGGTGCCGTGTAAGCCGAGCCGGCCCTCGGAGCGCGGCAGGTCCCATCAATCTCGGGCAAGCTTTCCCCGGCGGCCCGGGTATGGTTTGTGCTGGACTCGTGCCCGGGCCGGGCTCGGAGATGTGCTGCAGTCCCCAGGGCACCGGGGGAGGGTGAGAGCACCCAGCCCCCTCCTCCTGCTCTCCCTCCCTGCCTGCGCCCTCCCAGCGGGCTCTGGAGCTGCTGCTGTTGCAGGGTGAGGGATTTTTCCGGCTCCTGGGTCTCCTGGAAACTCCGTTTGTCACAGAGGGACCACGGCAGTCTTGCACCCCCAAATTCCCCCCTCCAGCGTGGGATGAGCAGCTCGGCCAGGCAGAGCCGCTGGGATGGGGAATGCACAGAGCCCAGACTGATCCGTGGGGAATTCAGGTGGAAAAAATCCAAAGCTCCAGCTGGGAATCTCTGGGATAATTAACTCCCTCAGTTAACGAACAGACTGAGGCTCCTCTGACCCCAAGAGAGCTCGGGCTGGGTGGAATCCTCCATCCCATGGTTTGGAAGGGGGTCTGGGCAGTGAAACCCCTGAAGCAGGTCCAGGCCCTCTACAGGGCAGGGAAAAATCTCATTATTGCACTGAACCAGGCTGGGGATGGCCCTGACTCCCCTGGGCCTGCCTGGGGTCCCCCCTTTTTGGGGGACATAACTGCACCCCCCTGCTGGACTCCAGGGGTTCCTGCCAGCCTGTCTTGGTCACTCTGAGCAACATCCACGTCTCCAGTGCAGATACTACCCTTGTGGGGAGACAAAGACTGAGGGAAGCCCTGCCCAAGACTGGACCTGCCAGATCCCACAGAGCCAAACCTGTCCCAGCACCATTTCCCCTTGGCAGGTCCTTGCTGCTGTCACCACTGCCCTCCTCCTCCAGGAGCACATTGTCCACATCCTGCCCAGGGATGGAGGTGACACAGCAGCCCACAGTGTCCCAGAGCTTCCTTTTGGGACAGGGATGTGATGTTTGCCTCTTGCCAGTGTCAGAGACCTGCTGTAGGACTTTCCAAAGAGGTGTTGTCCTGACCCCTCAGCATTCCCTGTTCCTGTGCATGCCCAGCTGGGTTAAACGCTCCTTGAGGCAGGTGCAGAAGCTCTTTCTTGGCTCCTGGCAGCAGGAAAATGTGTTCTGCAGCTGCAGCTCTGCTGAGAGTGCCCCTCCTGCTCCTCCCCCTGGCCCTGAAGTGTCTCTGTCCATGGCAGCAGCGTGTGCCCAGCTCCTCCTCGTGCCCAGGCTGCAGGAGAGGTGCTGCTGGCTGTTCTGTGCTCAGGACAGCGGTGGGAGAGCCTCTCCCAGAGTGTTGTTTCCTCCTCCCCACCTTCCCCTGCCTTCCCTGCTCTCCAGGCCTCCCCTACACTCCTGGTGGAGCACTCTCTAGCAGGTCGGATGTTCTGCCTCTCCTGGCTTTGGCAGATCCCAGCCCTGCCCAGGAGTTGGGATTCTTGGGGACCCGAAAAGCCAAAGCCCGTGATGCCCACCGTGCGTGCCCAGGGTCACCTGGCAGCGCCACCGGGGCAGTGGAGGTGAACAAGGTACCTGAGAGGTGACTGAACCTCCCTGTCTCTCTGCAGCACCCCAGATCCAGCTCCCAAAACATCACCCGCGGCTCCTGCAGGATCTCATCCTGGGGACGGGACGCCAGGGACTCATCCTCTGAGCCTCTGAGTGCCCGGGGCTCCAGCGAGGCATCTCCACGATGTAATCGATCCCAGGGCTTCCCGACAGTGTCGGGATGGGGGCAGGCAACACCTGAGCCCGCAGGGCAGGAGGCTGCAGGATCCCGGCCGGTAAAACCCCGGCCGAGCAGCAGGGAAGCACCTTTGGGGCGGTCTAACCCTGGAATTCGGGGCAGGAACACCCCTAGGCAGGCCGATCTGTGCACGTCCAGCACAGGACAGTCCCCAGGGACCCTCGGGCACACGGCTGGGGCAGGGAAGCGTCTCCTTACCTTGATTTTCTGCACGGTGCAGCTTTCCTCCTGGCCCTGGCTCCACACGGTCACGCCGGCCTTGTTGTAGCGACAGTGCCAGCCCTCCAGGCTCTCGCACTGATCCCTGAAGGAGCTGAAGTCGGAGTCATCCGGGATATAAACCATCTCCCCTCCTCTGGACATGGGGCTGAGCTGCTGCCGCCCCCGGGAGCGGGCGCTGCCTCTGCTCTGCCTCACCTCCCGGCCAACCCAGCCGTGCCCTTGAGCTCTGCGCCCGCCGCAGCTCACATCATCCTGCCAGCGCCGAGCCCGGGCCCCCGGAGCTGCTCCAGGGCTGCCCGGGATGGGCAGGGACCAGCAGGGAGCCCGGGATGAGAAGGGAGAGACCCGCAGGGAGTCCGGGATGGGCAGAGAGGGACCCGCAG
>VRYO01002774.1:421308-432542 GCA_009812075.1 Sialia sialis
GAGGGATCAGCACAGGGCTGGAGGGTTTTGAGTTGGGGCAGGCCCAGCTCCCACCCCCAGCTCCTCCCAGGGCTGTTCATCCCAGCCTGGAGTGACCCCAGAGTTGTCCCCCGTCCAGGGCCAGCACCAGCACTCAGTGTTGTTAAACCTCCCAGGCCACTCCTCGGCTTTGTCCAGGTCCCTGTGGCCACTGAGGGGCACCTCGGGACCCCTCCCAGCCCTGGCTGTGTCCCGTGTGGTGCCACCCGTGTCACTCCTGCGCTGGGGTGACAACAGTGCCCACAGTGTGGTGGCACCTCGGGGAGCAGCGCTGGGCACCCAGAGCCCCCCAGGCTGTGCCAGGAGCGGTGCTGGGGGCAGGGATGTCTCAGGGTGATTAAAATGCGCTCTTTGTGGTGCTCAGACCCCAGCGGCAGGGAGAGTCACGGGGCACTGAGCTAGAAAATGGCATTTCCAGCCCCGGCCTTTGCAGAATTCCTCAGTGCCACGGGCGTGTCCAGCGAGGGGACATGCACAGGGGGAGGGCAGGGACCCCTCCCCACTGCCCCCACTGTCCCCAGCCCCTCCCTGGGACCTCAAACACAGTGACTAGGGGAGGGCAGGGACCCCTCCCACTGTCCCCAGCCCCTCAGACCCACATCGCAGCTCGGGGCTCTCGCTGGGATGCCCGACCCCCGTGCGGCTCAGCGCTGTGGCACAGAGGTGTTGGTGGCACCGAGGGTGGCACGGGGACCGCGTGGCCACTGCCCCAGCGTCAGTTTGGGAATGTCGGGTCCAACCGTAGCAACAGTTACCACGATTTCCTTTTCCCATTCCCTTTTCCCGGCTCCATCGCCTTCCCACGGCAGCCCTGGCGCTGCCGGGGATGTGTTTACAGGCAATTAAAGCTCATTAATTGCACGCAAGAAGAAACAGGAGCCCCGCGGCAATACGGGAGGGGCGAGTCCCGCAGGTGACAGAGCCAGCCCCGACCATCCCTGGCACATCCAGAGGGATGAGCGGGGTCTGCACCCCCCTGGGTGATGGTGGGGGACGTGTGTGGGTGCTCTGATGAGTGCCACCTGCTCAGCACCACTTTGGGGACATCAATCCGGGCACAGAGTGATGCCAGCGCCAAACTGAGGTGACAAACTGCGGGGCAAATACGGGTAGCAGCCCCGTATTTCCCTCTCCAGCCCAGCGCTGCGCCCTGGGGGTGAATTCAGGAGGGAGCAGGATCTTGCTCTAGGCTCTCTCCGCACGTGTCTGAGCAGAGATGGCACCGACAGGGGCCAAGCCTCTGCTCCCGAGCTGGGGAAAACATCGGGAAAACACGGGGAGAACAATAGCGTTCGTTAGCAGGAGGAGAAAAACCTCGCGGGCTGAAATGAGGCTTTGATTGGGAACAGATGCAGGAGGGATGTACCGGCATGGAGCGGGCGCGGGGCCAGGAGCCAGCAGGAGAGGGGAGGGAGGCGAAGGGAAGGGTCCCTTCCCGCTGTCCCGCCTGCTCCTAGCCGGGAAAAGAATGGAAGAGCAGCTGGGATGCACCTGGATGCTGGACACGGGATGGTGGATGCAGCCCTGGTTCTGGGGGTTCAGGGATCCCCTCATTCCTGCTGTCCCCTGCCTGGCTGGGGTCACTCTGGGGGTGCTGCCAGCCCAGGAGGGATGTGGGGGTGTGTGTGAGGCTGAGCTCTGTGCCCCCCACGCTGCTGCAGGGAAAATCCTGCTGTGGCTTCCAGCTCATCTTCCTCCTCTTCTTCCTCCTGCAGTCCTGGGCCCAGCAGGACAGCCCAGAGCTGTGCCAGGCTGAGACAGGGCACAGCTCAAAGTAAAGCCTAACCACGCTGCTGCTGCTGAACCCTGCTGCCCACAGACAGCCTGGTGTGGTGGATCTGGGCAGAGGTGCCAGCAGGACACGGAGAGGGCTCAGCAGGGCCTGACCCTGTGCCAGATCTCCCTCCTTCCCTCCCTCCCTCCCTCCTGCAGGGCCCTGGTGGAGGCTTGGGAGGGGAACAGGAGGTGCAGAAAGGACATGGAGTTGCCCACATTCCTGATCCCTGACTGCCATTCCCTGCTGGATCTGGGCTCAGGAATGTCCTGTCACTGTCAGGAGGGAGAAGAGAGAACCACGCTGCCCCTTGGAAGGCCCCAAATTCCTCCAGCCTGCAGAGGGTCCTCACCCCCCTCTGAGGCAGCACAAACCTTTTCCCCTCCCAGCTCCAGCTCCCAAGGCTGCCAGGCAGCCGTGCCCTCATTCCTGGCAAGGGGAGAGATGCAGGAGGGTGGGAAGGGATGCAGAGCTCACCCAGTAATCCTGCTGGGTCAGATCACCCAGATCACCCCACTGGGTCACCGCGGGGCTGGGGGAGCTTCCAGAAGCACCCACCCAAATCCAGATCACCCCAGGGCTAGGGGGGCTGCCAGGACCACCCACCCAAACCCAGATCACCCCACCAGGTCACCCCAGGACTGGGGGAGATGCCAGGACCACTCACCCAAACCCAGATCACCCCAGGGTTGGGGGAGCTGCCAGGACCCATCTGGGAGGGGGTGGCAGGATCAATACTCACCTGAACCAGAGAATCCCAGCACCCCAGGGAGTGGGAAGGGCTCCATCCACCTCTCCCCCTGGCTCTGTGACAGCAGCACCAGCACCTCTGGAAGCTGCTTGGCCCCTTTTAACCCTTTCCTGGCAGAGCTGGTTGCCAGCAGGCCCCCCCCGTGCTCCCCCACCCTCCGGCAGGAGGCAATCGGCAGGAGCGGGCTGCGGAGCGGCGCTTTTCTTCTCTAATCTTCTTATTTCATTTTAGCATTTACAATACAGCCAGCCGGTAATCCTGACATCAAACACGCCACGCGCGCCTGCAAGCCGCGCCGACGTCAGGCTGGCAGGAGCTGCCAGCTCCGACGGCTGCAGATAACACAGGGAGGAAAGACAAGGAAAGCAGCTCTGGCAATGGGATGAGCTGGCACCGAGTCCTCCAGAGCCCCTGGGCCATCTGAGGGTGCTGAGGTTGGCGTGAGGTGGGTGCTGGTTGTGCAGGGCAGGTTGGAGTTGTGAGGGGTTGTCCTGGTTTGGAAGACAGGTGTCTGCTAAGAAAGGCAGGAGCCTCTCTTTGAAATGGAGAATGGAAACCCCCTCCCTCCAAATTATTATAATTTTGAAATTAAGGGGCTCTCAGGCAAAGATATGGGAATAGGAATAACAGTTCTTTACTAGGAAAATTAAAATAGAAATACAGTACTACAAAGAACAAGCCCCAAACCCTGCCAGAGTCAGAATCCAAGCTGACACCCGTCAGTCAGTCAGGGTGTTGGCAGCAGTGCCATTCAATGGTGGCTGCATCCTCCTGCAGTGACAGATGTGCCTCAGTTGGAGCAGTGCTCCTGGACAAGGTGCAGTTTCCCTCTGGAGATCCAGTGGTGATGTGGAGAAATCCAGTTTCCCTCTGGAATCCAGTGGAAAAAGGGCTCTCTTGGTGTCCCAAATCTCAGTTTTTATCTTGGTAAGAAATGTTTGGCTCTTCCCCCTGGCTGGTGCATCTCCCAATGGGATGATGGAATTTTATCAGTCACACAGTGGGACTCAATGGCCATTAGCAGGAGATAACTCCCTGGAGGAAGGATGGTTTGTGAAAAGATAAAGAACACTGCCCCAGCTGGTTTGTAAAATATGACCCATTGACAGAGGATTTCCCATGTAGATAAAGAACACTGACCCACCTGGTTTCAATGGATGGCCCATTAGCAGAAGATATCTCCCACAGAAATCAGGATCACTGCCCCACCTGATCTCAACAGATGGTGAGAGAATAGATACCTTTGATCACATCCTGCACTGTAACCCAAGACAGGGGTTGGTGGCAAAGTCGCTCATAGTGGCAGAGCTGGGTGACCCTGCTGGTGCCCACTCACCCATCCCAGGAGCTGCACAGACCTCCTCCACCCTGGGGAGCAGAGCTGGGCACCTTTGGGTGGTCCCAGTGCCACCCCAGGGCTCGAGGCTCTTCCCAGTCTCCTCCTCACTGGAGCATCCTTTGGTTTCCAGGTGTGGCAGCTGGAGTTCGGCTGGAGTACCTGGGGAACGCAGCTAGGATGAGGGGACAGGGTGTGACACCCAGCACCCACAGGCCTCACCCTCGTGGGTGGAGGCAGAGAGCCAAGGGCAGGACATGGTGCCTGTGACTACCTGTCCCCGATCCCATCACCAGCTCCTCTCTGATGGACACCAGCTCCTGGCACAGCAATTCCTGAGGCAGGCCCTGGCACAGGGTGCCCAAAGAAGTTGTGGCTGACCCAGGGTCCCTGGCAGTGTCCAGAGCTGGGCTGGATGGGGTTTGGAGCGCTCTGGGATGGTGGAAGATGAACTTTGAGGTGCTTTCCAAAACAACCCAAATTATTCTGTGACTCTGTGCAACGCTTCCCTGCTCCCAGAGCAGTGACACAAATCCACCACTCTGCCTCTGCAGAGTCCCTGGAGTGGCTTTTCCTTCCCAGCCTGCTGTCCTGAGCTGATTTCCAGCTGCTGGCGATTCCTGGAGTTTCCCTGGAGCTGAGAGGTTCTGCAGGGCTGGATCAGGGGAAGGAGGCAGGAAATGATGAATCCCCTCTCAGGCCCTGCTGAGGGTGGGATCCCTGCCCGGATCCCTCTCATGGAGGGCACCCTGAGGCTTTGCCCTGTGCCCACACAGCTTTACCATCCTCTTCCTCAGCCCATGGAGGAGGAAGGAGCCCAGCAAACACAGGCAGCAGCAGGAGGTGCGAGGAATGAGCAGGAGGAGGAGGACTTGTGTCCCCATGCAAACCCCAAACCTCCCCCTTGCTCCGTGCTCTGGTGTGGGGTCACCTCCCACAGAACAGTCTCAATATTTAGGATTTAATCAACACTGAACTAAGTAAGCTCCTTTATTTATTTTCTCCCCCTTCTTTTAAGGCAGCGAAGAGCTGCGACTCAATAGGAATTAATTTGCCTAATTAGCGTCTTTGGGAAGCTCTCCCTCCCGCGCATGCCCCGACTGGGGGGGATTCCGGGTTTTAGGGATGCTCTGTGGAGGCTGCGAGCTGTCCGGGATCCTTCCCTCACCTCTTCCTGCCCCTGCCACCATCGGGGGGTGCCCGTGGCAGGGGTGGCACCCCGGGGTGGGCACAGGGCTGCGGGAGCGGGCGGCTGCCAGGGAAGATGAATGGTTTTAATCACACCGCTTACAGGGCACCATCTGAAGTTTCGTGTAAGTTATGATAGCGACAGTTTGCACGAAAATTGTATTTCCAGGCTTCATTGACTGGCTTAATGAGAATCTTTACGTGTCAGATATTAAATTAAGAAATTAAAGAGCTGTTTCGGTGTGTATAGACTCCTTCCCTCGCACTGAGCTGCTTCTTCCAGATCAATCAGGAACGCGCCTCTAGAAAAGATGGGAGAAGCCTTTGATTTTCTGTCACCGGGGAAGTGAATCTAATACGCGTTGGCACCTAATTCATGTTTTATTAAAAGGCGTGAGGTGGATGCTGCCAGCCCCCGCCTCTGCCCGCTGCCCTCTCCGGGAGGAGGGAGCAGCCCTGGCGCCCACCCTCGGCTCTGAGCACTGCCTGGCTGTCACACGTGTCCCAAATGCCACCATCCCGGGGCTGGGGACACCGGGAGGTGCCAGAGATTGAGGTCAGCTCGGAAAAAGCCACGTTGGAACCACCAGGTTGGAAAACGTTGCTGCTCTCCTGTGTGGCATCCCTGTGCTGGCTGAGTTTGACCTGAATTCCATGAATTTTGGTCTCTTCCCTCTGGTTTTGCTGGGAATGTTGGGGCAACAAGTGGCCAGCTGGCGTGGGGAAGATGTCACAGCCATGGGGTGGCCAGGGGACATGGAGAAGGGCTGGGCACAGACAGGCTCCTAGGCACAGTGAGCTGGATGGGGCAAAGAATCCCTGGATGGCACTGGAGATCAACAGCAGGCACAGCGATGTGATCAGGGACACCAGGGATCAGTGTCCCAAGGCAGGGACACCTAGGACAGCCAGGGACACCAGGGATCAATGTCCCAAGGCTGGGATGCCCAGGTACAGCAGGGATGAGGACAGCCAGGGACACCAGGGACACCAGGGATCAATGTCCCAAGGCTGGGATGCCCAGCTACAGCAGGGATGAGGACAGCCAGGGACACCAGGGATCAATGTCCCAAGGCAGGGACACCCAGGACATCCAGGGAACCAGGGATCAGTGTCCCAAGGCAGGGACAGCCAGGGACACCCAGGACAGCCAGGGACACCAGGGATAAATGGCCCTGGTTGGCCTCACCCGGGGACAGCAGGGACAAATCCCCCTGCTCAGAGGCACGCAGGGACTCTGGAAATAACCCCTGGAGCAGGGACATTCTGGGACAGGGTGGATAAGTTGGGGACACAAGGCAGCTCAGTCAGAGTCCAGATGGGACGTGGCTGTGTTTCCTGATCCACCTGCACCCTGTCACGGAGGATCCTGGGGACACTTTGGTCATAAAAGGGGGACAGGGGCCCCAGTTCCTGCTCAGCATGCTTGGATGGAGTCCTGGCACTCTCCCAGTCCCCTCACCACATCTCCACCTTCCAAAGCTGCAGCTGAGGAGAGGAAAGTGTTGTTCCATTCTGTCAGGGCAGGAAAAATGCCCCCTGCAGTCCTCTGAGCAGCACCATCCATCTTCTGCTCCCCGTGCCCTCCCTGGCTTCTCCTTGTGAGGAGAAACTTGGTGTAAACAGGTTCATTTGGGACTAATGTGAGCGGTGGCACCGCAGGCCGTGTCACCCATCTGTTCAGTCAGCCAGGCCCCGTCAGTCACTCAGGCCTTTCACTTTTTGGTTTTACAACCAGAAAGGATCAACATCTCTGGGCAGGGCTTGCTGTGAGTCCCTCAGAGCCATGGCCAGTGTCCCTGCAGGAGTCTGCTCCCAGTCTCACCAGCCCTGTCTTCACTCTGTGTCCCTGCAGGAGCCTGGTCCCACTGTCACAAGCCCTGTCCTCACTCTGTGTCCCCACAGGAGCCTGGTCCCAGTGCCCCCACTCTGTGGTCCTGCAGGAGCCTGGTCCCAGTGTCACCAGCCCTGTCCGCACTCTGTGACCCCACAGGAGCCTGGTCCCAGTGTCACCTCTCTCCCCACTCTGTGTCCCTGCAGGAGCCTGTCCCAGTGTCACCTCTCTCCCCACAGGAGCCTGCTCCTGGTGCCACTCACGGCTGCCAAAGGGGATGTGGGAGAAGCTGGAGCCGCTGTGTCCTCTCCAACAAGGACTGAGTGCCAGGATCCCTGCAGGGATGATGGCCCCAGGCATCCTGGCCCGGCAGGACCTCGGTGCCGCTGTCCCCAGGCCATGGCCAGGCTGGCCGAGGCGCTGTCCCCGCCGTGCCAGCCCACCCCGGCAGCCGGGCACCCCGCTGGCCCTGCCTAAACGTCTCATTAAAGAGATTTGCGGGGCTGCTGAGCCGGGCTGTAATCTGGCGCTTACCGTTCATTTGTTCCAGCGTCTCAGGCAGTCGGCAAAGGTCGCTGGATCTTTAATTACGGGGAGACAAGCGGCGGGCGCAGCGGGGAGGAGGAAAAGCTGCGGGCAGGCGGCCCGAGAGCGGCGAGCGCGGATAACGAGGGAGAAGCGCTCCGCTCTGCCCTCGGGAGCCGGCCGGCGACACGAGCCGCGTTGTCACAGCGCCCTTGTCACAGCCTGGCTGCGCAATGACCGCAGCCTCGCCTGGCATCGCCTCCTTCCTCATCGTCCCGTGCTGTGTGCCCAGCCTGGATGCACGGATAGGCTGTGCCAGGGTCAGATCAGCTGGGATAAGCCAGAATTCCCGGCTGGCAAAACCCCCGGGATGTGTTGGCATCCAGGAGCCCGCGGGTGCTCCCTGTCCCCAAAGCCGTGCGGGGTGGAAGTGGCCGGGGGTGCTGGGAGGGCCGAGTGCCTGCATGCAGCTCCCAGGGCTCACCCGGGGGGTGAGGGGTGTTTCAGTCCCTGCGAGTGATTCCCCAGTGTCCCCGTCCCACAGAATGTGTGGATATGCGCACAGGCGCGGCTTGGATGGAGCTCTGAGCCACCTGGAGCGGTGCAAAGTGTCCTGCCCATGGCAGGGGGTGCAGCGGGATCCTTTGAGGTCCCTTCCAGCCCAGACTTCTCTGGGATTCCACGATTTTCGGATCCAGCTGAATTCTGGGTGTCCACACGCACACCTCGCTCCGTGCGTGACCACCGAGCGTTGGTGTGACAGGAGCCGCGGGGTGACCGCGCTGCAGAGGCTCCCCAGGCCGTGGCGTGGCTCTCGGGACTGGCAGCAGGATGGGCTGCGGGACAGTCACACCATTGTCCCTCCCCTGCCCGCTCCGGGCTGTCACCTCCTGTGTGACACCTGGGGTCGGTGCCTGACACCGGGAACGAGGCGCTCCGGGCTGCGCTGGTTTTGGGGTGATGTCAGGGACCGTGACTGTGCTGTCACCTCTGTCCCCCTGCCCCTTGCTCTGCCTGGCCCCGTCCCCGCAGCCTGGGGCTGGCCTGGTGATGTCCTGCTGTCCCCCCCGCTGTCCCCCCCGCTGTCCCCCTCGCTGTCCCCTGGGGCTGCCAAACCTGCCGGGGGGTTCCAAGGCTCTGCGCTCCGGTGCCAGGGGTCCCCGCGGCGCTCGGAGTGCCCCCGGGGCTGGCTGCAGCCTGAGTGACAGCTTGTCGCCTTAATGAGCCGCGCTGCCGGCCCCGGTGGCTGACACCCGCGGCCACCTCCTCGGGCCATCCCCGGGGAGCTCCAGGCCGGCTGCGGGTGACACTGATGCCATCCTTTCTCCTGAACGGCACTGGGAAGCTGCTGGCTTTGCCGGCAGGTTCCAGGAGTGTCCCCTGCCTGTCCCCAGCCATCGTGGGCAAGGCAGGAGGGGCTGAGCCCGGCCAGGGCTGCAGGTCACGGTGGCCTCTGGGCATCCTGAGTGATTCTGGGGTGCAGCATCATCCTCCTGCCTCAGTCTCACCGTTCCTGGAGCATCCTCCTGCCTTGGCAGGGATGTTCTGGAGCATCATTTGCCTCAGCATCACCATTTCTGGAGCATCCTCTGCCTCAGGATCACCAATTTTAGAGCATCCTCTGCTTCAGTATCATCATTTTTAGAGCATCCTCTACTTCAGTATCACCCTTTCTGGAGCATCCTCTGCCTCAGTATCACCATTTCTGGATCATCATCTGATCAGTATCCCCATTTTTAGAGCATCCTCTGCCTCAGTCCCACTGTTCCTGGAGCATCCTCCTGCCTTGGAATGGAAGTTGTGGAGCATCCTCTGACTCAGTATCATAATTTCTGGAGCATCCTCCTGCCTCTGCATTTTTAGAGCATCCTCTGATCAGTATCCCCATTTTTAGAGCATCCTCTGCCTCAGTATCACCTTTTTTAGAGCATCCTCCTGCCTCAGCCCTACCCTTCTAGAGCATCCCCTTCAATCCCATCTCAGCATTTTTTGAGCATCCTCTGGCATCAGCATTTCTGGAGCATCCTCTGCTCAGTTGCTGCATCACTCCAGCTGTGCCCACGGTGCCAAATCCAGCTCCCAGCCCCATCCTTGCCACCACTGAGGGGCCTCATCCCGTGTTTCCCTCTCCCATCTCTCTCCCTTCCTCCCACGTCTCGCTGGCTCCCTTGAAGACTCACATGCCTAATCTGCTTGTTAGCCTCTCCCTTCATCTAAAACCAATATGCTGCTGAAGGCTGCAGATAATTAATTGATCAATTAGATAGAGAACTGCCTGTGCTCGTGGCACCAACACACGGAGGATGGGGGCTGTGCCAGTACACCTGGGAGGGCTGTGCCCACCCCTGGGGGTGCTCAGTGTCCCCACAGGAGGGGACAGGCCACCAGCCAAGCACCTCATGCCTGTGCCACATGGTGTGACACAATGACACCAAAGCTGGGAGGGTGCAAGAGCTCCAAATCCTGCCCGGGGCAGGCTTCTTCACCCTGATATCCCCAACACTCCCCTCCTCCTGGCTGCTGCTGTGCCTGGGTGCTGTCCCAGAGCACCTGGAGGGGTCCCAGCTGTCACTGTGGGGTCCCAGCACCCCGAGGGGGAAATGCCAGGGAGGCAGGGTGCTGCAGGGAAGTAAATAATGCAGCAAACCCATGTCTGCCAACCCCCTCCTCGCCGAGCTTTGAAAAGCAACACATTACCCTGATCTCCAGACATGAGTTTTTGTCACCAAACAGGGTGATGAGGAGACTTTGAAGCAAATACAAACACCGGGAAAGGGAATACATAAGAAGAGAGTCGCGTGTTCTCTTCAGAAAACAATTGCGGTGTCAACTACATGGAGCAGCTCCGTGGAGGGGGAGCTGCTAACCAGGAACCTGACAGCCCCAAACGCCGGGAATTATCATCCAAAGAACGAAATCATCCCCCTGCTGACAGGGCTGCAGCATCTTCCCCTTTCCAGGTCACACAGGTCCACACTCTGTGCTCTGTGTGTCCCCACTTGTGCCCCATCGCTGTCCCAGTTGGGGACAGACCCTTTCTTCTCCCTCCTGCGCTTTGCACAGTCGTGTCTTGCACACTTTGCACTGCCCCTTGCTTTCTGGACACCCTCACACCCCGCCCAGGGCACTCCCACCTTCCACACTCCCCCCACTACACCTGCCATGATCTCTCACATTCCCATGGTCCTGCAGGTCCTGTGTGTTCCTTTTTCCCTGACACCCTCCCTGGAGCTCCCAAAATAACATCTATCTGTGCAGTTTATAGCCTGGGAGACGGCATCACCACGTGGCAGGTCACACTGTCTGGATTTCACCTGGACATTTAAAATCAGAATTTGGGCAGGATTTGGCGGTCTGTCCTTAAACCAGGCCCTGTACTGGGAGGGTTCAGGACAGCCCTGGGGAGCTCAGCTTGGGAATGTGTCCCTTCACGCCCTTGGGGAGCCAGTGATGATACCTTGGTGCGGGGACCCCGGGGATGCTGGGGCACAGGTGGCACCTTTGTGCCACACACGGGCACCTCCTTGCCTGGAGAGGCAGCTGCACTGGTGCTGCACATGCTGCACGTGAGCACTCACCCCTGCATGAGCGCTCCACTGCTCACACCCATCCCTCAGGAGCAAATCCCACTGCTCGCACTGATCCCTGCTCACACATTCCCACACTGCTTACACTCATCCCTGCACAAATATTCCCACCCTGCTCACATCCATCCCTGCAGGAGCAAATCCCACTGCTCACTCATCCCTGCACAAATATTCCCACCCTACTCACATCCATCCCTGCA
>VRYO01002774.1:469242-482040 GCA_009812075.1 Sialia sialis
GGGCTGCACTGGGACCAGGGCTGCTCCTCCCCTGGCCCAGCACACCGGGAGCTGTCCGTGTCCGTGTCCGTGTCCGTGTCCGTGTCCGTGTCCGTCCCGTGGCCGCGCCATCTGACAAAGCGCTCTATGGGGGACAGTGTCCGGGAAACGAGGGCCCTCGTCAATGTTTGATGGGCCCGGGGCTCCCCAGGGTGTGTTTACGGGGCAGTAAATGAAAGCACTCAGCCAAGTGACATTTGTGTTGTGCAAATGCGATTATTATGCATGATTAGCAGCCAAGTGCGCTGCAAAACCCACACTGGCGGCGCGGGAGGGGCCCCGCGCCCCGGCCAGCTCCTGCTCCCCACAAATCCTCCCCGCGGGGCAGCAGCGAGGATGAGCCGAGTCCCAGCACCAGGAGAGACCCCAGGACACTCCCGCTGCCCCATCTCTGCCCGCGGGACAGGGACCGTGCCAGCCGAGGAGTTCAAAGATTCCCTTCCCGGCTGCCAGCCCGGCTTTCCAGAGGAATGCGTCCAAACCCACTTCTTAGCTTTAATTATTTATCTGTAACCAATTTGGCAGGAAAACCAATTAAACGAGTGGGTGATTAATGACCTGCTGATTTGCACAGGTACCTAATTTAAATGTCTATATAATATGTAAGTACATTTTGGAGATGCTCTGACGGCTGGGGTCAGTGCCTGGCTGCTGGATGGCTGTTTGGGGGGTCACCCCTTGGTGGAGCAGTGCTGGAACATTCCGTGCTTCCCAGCAGCTCCAGGAGCACAGGGTGGTGGGTGTTTATCCCAAAAATCCCACCGGATTTTCTCCCTGGTGCTGTGCTCATCACAGCCCCGTGGTGACACTCCTCAGAGTGGAACACACTCCCTGCTGGTGCACAGCAGGATTTCCACTTTTCCCATGGTTTTCTCCACTGCTGGGGAGAGTCAGAGCTGAGCCCAAGGGCAGCCAGACCCCAAAGTGTCTCCATGTCCCTGCTCAGACACCCTGGGGATGGAGCTCCCCACGGGAACAGGGAGGAGCAGGGAGTGGGCCCATTGTTGAGATAAAAACAGTAAATCCATTAATCTTTGGGAATACAATTCACCGTGCAAAACAGAGAAAGGGAAGGAGACACCTCATTTGTTATCAGGTGCATTGTGAGAGTCAGGTTCTTTAATTATCTCACCAAATTCTACAGCCCATTCATCAAGTGCCACTGCCAGGCTGCCGGGATTGCCACCCACAGCCCATCTGGGCAGGGCCAGGGTGCTGCCAGCCCCTGGGCACGGCGTCCTGCAGGCACAGGGCATGCTTCTCACCCCCTCAGGGCTCCCTGCCCAGAATTCACCTCCTGCATGCCCAGCCCAGCCCAGCAGTGCCCGCTGTGTGGTCATGGAAGCACAGAATGATGGAAAATCCTGGGTTGGAAGGGACCCACAGGGATCAGTGATCCAATTCCTGTCCCTGCACAGCCCCAGCAATCTGACCCTGTGCCCTGAGAGCGTTCTCCAAACACTCCTGGAGTTCTGGCAGTCTTGGGAACCTTCCCTGGGCAGCCTTGTCCCCTACATGGAGGGACAAGGGACATCGTTGCATCCTTTGGGGTTTATGGAAATGAGGGAGAGTTAATTTTTCCACAGGCACGCAGTGATAGGACAAGAGGGGGTGGATTTAAACTGAACCAGGAGAGATTTAGATGAGATTTTGGGCAGGAATGGTTCCCTGGGAGGCTGGGCTGGGGTGGCAAATCCTGGGAATCTGGGGCTCCCAAATTGTGGTTTTCTCTGGCACAGCTCCATGCCCAACACCCCTGGCCAGGGCAGGAGGAAATGGACACAGGGAAGCAGAGGATGGCCATGGCAGCAGGAGGGAAAAAGATGGGAAGGAAAAAGGGATCTGAGGTGCTGAGAGGGCGGAAGCCTGTCTGGTATTCATCAAAAGTGAACTTGGAGTGGTTTTTAAATGAGCAAAGAGCACTGGGCCCGCAGGGGAGATCCCTGCTGGGATAAACGATCCATCTGGAGAAATCCAGAAAGGCCAGAGGTGGCTGCAGCTGCCCAGGGGTGTGGGTGAGGTTTGGGCTGTCCCTAAGCAGGGCTGCTCCTGCACCCTGTGCCACTGCCCCCCGGAATCCCTGGGGCAGCATCCTGGCAGCCTCAGATGGAGCTGGGCTGGGAGCTCTCAGGGAGGGCTGGAGCGGGATCCTGTCCCCATCACCTTCCCCCAAAGCTCCTGGGAGGAGAAGAGGTTCCGGTCCATCTGGAGTCCAGATCGGCTCGGCTGGGTGAGTAATGCAGGAGTGGGAGGGAAGGCAGAGACAGCTCCTGCAATTCCCAGCAGCGAGGAGGAGAGAACAGACTATCCTGGGAGTGCAGATGGAGCAGGGGGAGGGGGCTGGGATCCCAGGCCTCTGCTTCATCCCTTTTCCAGGGGAGGAGCCACCCTGCAGAGGGCACAGAGTGATGTCCCATGTCACAGCTCCGCGGTGGCACTTGAGCTGAAGCCATGGCTGGAGAGCTGGGGTGCTCACCTGCACAAGAGAAGGTTCCAGAAAGAGCTCAGAGATCCTTCCAGTGCCCAGAGGGGCTCCAGGAGAGCTGGAGAGGCACTGGGGACAAGGAATGGAGGGACAGGACACAGGGAATGGCACAGTTGGATGGGATTTTGGTCAGGAATTGTTCCCTGGCAGGGTGGGCAGGGCTGGCACAGGGTGCCCAGAGCAGCTGTGGCTGCCCCTGGATCCCTGGCAGTGCCCAAGACCAGGCTGGACTTTGGGATTTGGAGCAGCCTGGGACAGTGGGAGGTGTCCCTGCAGGCCAGGCTGCTCCAGGTGATGGAGCTGGATCTGCTGGGAGCCACCCTGGAGAGGGCACGGCAGTGGGCACAGCACAGGGCTGAGTGATGTCCCATGTCCCAGCTCTGTGGTGACACTTCAGTTGAAGCCACAGCTGGGGCCAAGTGGGGGAAAGGAGCTCAGGATGCCCTGAGCAAAGCCTTGCCTTCAGCTGAAGTGTCACCATGGAGCTGTGACATGGGACATCAATTTGGGTGGCGCCTCCTCTGGAAAAGGGATGAAGCAGAGGCCTGGAAATTCCAGCCCCCCTCCCTGCTCCATCTGCACTCCCAGGACAGTCTGTTCTCTTTCCTCGCTGCTGCCCAGGGGGGAAGGGAGCTGAGGATGCCCTGAGCAAAGCCCCGGCGTGGTGTGAAATCCTGAAATCGCAGCAGCCGCCACCTCACCGAGGCCACGCGAGAGGCGGGGACGTTCTGGCGCTGAAATCACCTCCTTGTCTCCCAAGTGAGGTTGTTTTAACTCCTGACACCCAGCCAGGCTGCCCTGGGTGCAGCTGGCACACAGCAGCACCAGCACCAGCAAGTGTCCCCTTCATGGTGTTGCGATGTGTCCCTGGCATCGCCCACCCCAAGCCTTGGTGGCTTTGGGACAGGGACACGCTGCTGCCACCCAGACATGGCCCACAGGGACCTGATATCCTGAGGGGAATGCCCTTATCTAAATGTCCTCAGCCTGTGCTCGAGTGGCAACATGATGCAGAAGCCAAGTGTCTTTTCCTACGAATATTGGTTCTTTCCTCTTCTTTTTTATTTTTTTTTTTTTTTGGTCAAACGAAAACATTTCTGCAGGGAATGACTGTGACTGATTACATTTGTCAGGGTTTTTATCAAGCAATTGAAAGAGCTGGAGATTTTTTGGAAACCAAATAAGTGAAATATTTTGGCTGGTCAAAATTGTTTCCAGTAAAAAATCCCCAGAAATCGCAGCGAGGAACGGTTGTAGAAAATTTGCAGCGCAAATTAAAATGCGTTTTTCCAAGGGAAAACAGCTCCAGGGAAATAAATTTCTCAGCACTGTTGGTGGAAGGATGCTCCGTGCTGAAGGCATCTCCCCTTGGAGTGCCAGGCCAGGGACAGTGGCTCCAGTTTTTGTCCTTGCTGCGAAATGGCTGCACTTTTCCCCAAAATGTAACCTCCAGGCCACAGGGATGGGCGGAGGATTCCAGGAGGAGCGTGGTGTCCTGTGCACAGCGCAGGGGATGTGCTGAGGAGCCCCAGGAATGCTCAGGAGGCGCCTCAGGAATGGGATGAACAGGAACAGGATGCTGAAAGGATCTGTGGCGCCCTGTGAGGGTACAACATTCCAGCATTCATCTTGGATGCCCGCAAAATATGGAACAGGGTTAAATATCCCCAGAATGAGGAAAGGAGTGCAGGAGGCAGCGGGAAGGTGCTGGAGGCAGAGCTGGGATCATCCCTGACCCGCTGTGGGCTGAGGTTTGGGATCTCTGCGTCCCTTTGGGATCTGTGCCAGGTTTCCCAAAGCTCCTGCAGCACTTTTGTGGCCTCCTGGTCTCTAAGCCCTGCCTGTCCCCAGCGTGGCCCTGACCCCGGCACAGGCTGAGCTCTGTGCAGAGCGAGCTGAGCTCTCCGGGTAAAAATAGCTCATGACCATGCAAATCTGCGGCTGGATGTTAATGCAGATGCAAAGAGGTGCTGGCAAAGCTGGCACAGGAGCCCTGCCCAAATTCCCACCTGGAATTTGCACTGCACAGGCTGCTGGCACCTGCTGGGAGGGGGGATTTTTTGGGTGGTGAGGGGAGACAGATTCCCTGTGGGTCACTGGGGAAGCTCCCAGGGGGAGGAGATGGATCTGGGGAGGGTGATTCTCCCTTCCCAGCATGGCTCCTGTGGGTGCTGGAGATGATTCCCCACAAGGATGGGGAATAACAGAGTCATGCTGTGCTCCTGGCAGCACCACGATGCCCAGGGAGCTTTGACCACTCCAAAAACGTCATCCTGGCACTGGGGTATGCACTTGGAGCTTTGACCCCTCCAAAAATTCAATCCCAGGACTGAGTTGTGCAGCTGGAGCTTTGACCTCTCCAAAAATTCAAACCCAGGACTGGGCTGAGCACCTGGAGCTTTGACCACCCCAAAATCACCATCCTGAGACTGGGCTGAGCAGCTGGAGCTTTGACCCCTCCAAAAATGCCATCCCAGGACTGGGCTGACCCAGCCAGGCTCTCCAGCCCCGAAAGGCCTTGGTGCCCTGTGCCCCTGGAAAAATCCATTTGCCATTGCTGCTGCAACCCTGTGTATGTCAGAAATACGGCTCCTGCGGGCACAGCTCCAGTCAGGAAGAGCCAGAGCACTCCACGGGCAGAGAGAGTCATGTGAAAAATGCTCTTGTTCCCTCTTAAGATGCTTGGAAGCAGCCTGAGGGCTTTAGCACTGTGCCGCTTTGGTTTAAGTTTCTCTAATGAGGTTTGCCTTCTATTACTGTCAGGGAACATTTTTCATTGTTGAAGCCACTGTAAATGCAAAGCCTTAAAAATGAGTTTCCATTTCAGATCTGACAGCTCAGCTGCTAATGTAAAATAGAGAAAAACCACAGATCAGGCTGCCTTTTAGTGCAATTAGCCCTCCAAATGGAGCAATTTACATTGGCACACTTGTGTATCTTCCTGCAGAAGGCAGGCAAAAAAGCCTCATTACTTAAGCGCAGACCTTTATGAGCAGAAATGAGGGGAAGAGAGGAAAAACACACCAGGGCTGGGAGAGCCGGGCTGTGCCTCCTCCCTGCGTGCCAGGGAGACGCGGGGCTGGGCTGGGAGCTCTGGATCTGCACCTGGAGCTGCCTCTGGATTTGCGCATGGAGCTGCCTCTGGATTTGCACATGGAGGTTCCTTCCCTCTGCCTTGGCACAAGGAGCTGCCTTCCCAGGCTTCCCAGAGGTTTTCCTGGTTCTACTCCCGCTGCACATGCCCATCATGGAGCAGTGGGCACGTTCCTGGCTGTGGTGGCTGGGATGGTTCTGTGTGCCACAGGCTGGGTTCTGTGTGCCAGACACTCAGTTCCGTGTGCCACACTCAGTTCTGTGTGCCTCAGGCTCAGTTCTGTGTGCCACACACTCTGTTCCACTTGCCACATGCTCAGTTCTCTGTGCCACACTCTCAGTTCCTGTGCCACGCTCTCTGTTCCATGCCACACGTTCAGTTCTGTGCCACACACTTTCTTCCACTTGCCACATGCTCAGTTCTGTGTGTCACACATCAGCTCTGTGCCACACACTCTGTTCCCTGTGTCACAAGTGCCACCATCCCTCCCTTGCCACAGGGGTTGATGCATTAGAGGATCTCAGCAATTTTTCAGACCTGCCAAAGCCTGCAGTGTTCCATTGTCCTTTCTGTCACCTGTGCAGATGACTCCACCTGGAGCTGTGCCATGCCCTGGGGACCCTGTGCCACCTCACCCTGGGGTGCTGCAGGGTCCCCAGATGCATTCCCCGAGGAGCTGCCATTTGTTTGTCAGCATCAGCCCCGTTGCATCCTCACTCCTCACTGGGCTCCCTGCCTGCATCCTCAATATCCACCCAAGGCCACAGCCCCGCAGCTCCGGCCTCTCACTGAATAAATTCAGGTTTCTTCGAGGCCTCAGAGCTCTGATTCCCTCCTTGCTCCAGCCTCCTCCTCCTCCTCCCCTTCCTGGCTCCATCTCTCTGGGTAATGAGGTTGGAATGGCTCCATCCAGCAGGGCTGTGAGGAGCCCCTTCCCTGCGAGGGCTGAGCAGACCTTGGGCCCCAGTCCAGCTGCTGCCAATTCCAGAGGCCCCTCCTTGCATTTATTAATCCTGTTTGCAAGGACAAGAGGGAGGAGGAGGAGGCAGCAGGGAGGAAGGAAGGACAGACAGCGGTGGGGCAGCCTGGGAGCAGCCAGGGATGGACTGTGCTGGCAGGCAGGGACAGGGATGAGCTGCAGCTGCGTGGGTGGGATGTGCCACGGCTCCAGGCAGGGATAAATCAGAATTAACTGGGCAGCTCCTGAGCTGCTTTGAACTGGGAATGGCCTGGCTGTGCTGGGGGCTGCCTGCTTGATGGCCCTGCAGAGAACAGGGCTGAGCCTGGAATGGTCACTGAGCCCAGAATTCCAACATTTCTACTCCATGCCACCTGCTGATCTCTCCTCCTGGGCACCCTGCACCCCAATCCATTGCTGTTCTCACCCTTCCAGCCCTCAGCACAGGGGTTTGATCCATGTGGCTGGAGCTGCAGCGGATCCTGGCAGGATCAGTCCTGCACCTCAGGGCTTTTGGCATCATCTGGGGTGGTGACTCTGCTGGGGGCTCTTCCCAAAGCCAGTGAGGAGCTGGGCTTGTGCCTCAGCATGGGAGGCACAGAGAGATGGAGTTAGATTGGGTGACAGTGATGGCTCACAAGCAATTCCAGAGGTGTGCACTGCCCTCTTTGGCCACCAGCCCTGTCTGCCAGCCCCACGGGATCCTGTCAGGCTGACACCACACATTTCCCACACACCTGCACTGACTGGCACCGGTGACACCCCCTTTCCCCAGCGGCTCTGACACGCAGTCCTGGACAAGGCTCTCTGTGGCACTGCCTGGCACGGATGGCAGGATGACCTTTTCAAACCACACTGTGACATCAACCTGCTCTGCTAACCTGAAACCTCCCTGCTGCTCATCCCTGGCCTGGCAGCTCTGGAAAGGCTGGGCTGGAGCAGAGCAAAAGGAATAAAATCGGAATTTATTGAAAAGGAATAAAATCGGGATTTATTGAAAGGATCCACCTTGGGCAGTGCAAGAGCCCGGCCGGGGCTGCACCCAAATCAAATCCCAGATGGATCCTGGGCACGAGTTTGACACTTTTATCAGTTTGGGTTCATCTCCACATTGAGGTCAATTCTCCAAGCACAGCCCCAGGCTATGAAGTCTCAGCCCCCTGGCTTTGCCCCCTTTCCCTCACTGCTGTTTCTGATTTTTGGGTTCCAGTTGTCCTTGATTCTCCAGCTAGAGAGGAATTGTTTTGTCCAACTCCCCTGTGAAGAGAACTCACTGACACCTAATATGAAGTTTCAGAATTACAGACTAAGAAGCAGAGATTTTGAAAAATAGAAAAGCTAAAACTCAAATCCCATTCTTCCCCTCTCCTGCTCCCTATCCTCACCTAGGGCACCTCCACCTGCAGAAATCACCTCCTCATCTCCTCCTCTCTCCCAGCACAGCCTACCCTGAGCTGCTGGAATTCTGAAACCTGGGAATTTTTAACTTTCTGTGCAGTCAGGCACTGACCCCCAAAAGAACACTGCTCTTGACCCGAGGCTTTGGAGAAAGCTTCCAAAATGGAAAGACAGAACTGAGATCACTGGTGTGTAGTTGGAATAGAGGTGTGAAAAATCACATGGTGAAGGGTTTGGAGTCTGGGGTTTTAGAATATAGTGATAGGTAGGAGACAAGATGGAAGTTTTAGGGCTTCTTCTTAGATTTGGGTGGAATTTTTTAACTGGAGAGGAAGTGCTGCACTGCGGGTCACAGGTGTTTGGTCATTAGGTCAAAAGTATAAATAATATAGTGTTAGCTTTTAATTAGACTGTTTAACCTTAAAATACCTTGTAGTAAGTGAAATAACCTTGAAGAAATCACCATTTCTTCACTCTTTAGCTTGTTAGCTTCAAGTGCTCTGACACTCACTGTAGATAAAAATAAATAAACAACTGAGTCTGAACACGAAACTCCATCTCTTGTGCTTCAATCCCGGCTCTGACTAAAGAGAGAAAAGAAAATGAAATAGTGAGCCACCCATCCCAGCCCCCCCAGATGCTGCAGGTGTCCCAGCTCCGCTTCCCATTGTCCCCCCCGGTTGTTTTGTCCCTTTGCAAGGTTGGAAATGTTTCACTTCCCGTCCCTGTTATCGCCGCTTTTCATTCCCACTTTTGTCTGACGCAGCCCGCTTTGCTGAGCAGGCCTCTGCTCTCCTGATTGAGGGATTGTCTCCTTGGGTGGCTGCGAGAGTATTCTTCACAGCTTGGAATTATGATTCAAATGTCTCCGTTTTCAATGCGCTCTTGCAGCTGGTTCAGCTGCTGATTGTTTCCAGCCTGGCGGAACCGGCCCGCTCAATGCCGGAGCACGTTGGGCACCAGGGGGGCTCGGCCCCAGCAACCCCTCACACCTGAGCAGCCCCTGCTCTCCCGCTCACTGATCAATTCCTCTTTATCTGCCAGCAGCGGGCTGATCTCGGCTTCCCTGCGCTGCCTGGAACTGGTTTTTCATTGAGGGTATTGATTTGGCCCCTTTGGATGGCGGTGAGTGTGAGATGCTGGTGGGACATGAGATTAGCAGAGCATCCTACTGTCCCTCACCTGCCGGGCAAGAGGAATTTCAGGATTTTCAGCAGATGGAGGTTCATTACCTGGCCTGCAGTGACACCTCCCACCATCCCAGGCTGCTCCCAGCCCTGCCCAGCCTGGCTTTGGGCACTGCCACAGCTTCTCAGAGCCCCCCAGCCTCCCAAGCAACAATCCCTTCCCAATATCCCATCCCAATCCCTTCCCAATATCCCATCCCAATCCCTTCCCAATATCCCATCGCAATCCCTTCCCAATATCCCATCCAGCTGTGCCATTGCCTGTGTCCTGTCCCTCCATGCCTTGTCCCCAGTCCCTCTCCAGCTCTCCCAGAGCCCCTCTGGGCATGGGAAAGAACTCTGAGCTCTCCCTGGAGCCTTCTCCTCTCCAGGTGAGCACCCCCAGCTGTTCAGCCTGGCTCCAGAGGGGCTCCAGCTCCTGGAACCTACCTGTGGCCTCTCTGGACTCATCCAGTTCATGCCCAGCTCTGCTTCTCCTGATGTTTTGTTGATGCCCAGAGATCATCAGCACTCTGGCAATGGGCACAGGTGCCAACATCCCCTGATCCTGAGCCAGGCTTCTCTCCAGAGACTCCCAAAATCACTCATGGCTCATCCACACATCCCTAGACCTGGCCTAAAGCAGAGTCCAGCCTTCCCCAAGGGCTCTGCAGCTCCCTGGACCTCCTCATCCCAACGGATTTAGATGCCATCAGTCTCCAGGTGATATCTGGGTCAGGATCCCCCACCTGGGGGTGGCCTGCTTGGGGTCAGAGCCAGCACTGACCAAGGAACTCCCTGGCACTGCCAATCCTCCTGCCCCAGGAGCTTCTGCACAGTGATCCCCACTGTGCCCTCTCCAGCTTGGATTTTCAACTCTTTCCTTCTGTAAATCCATCCTGTCCTCCCCAGGGACACACCAGAGCCATCAGCCCCTGCCTGCTCCAGTCCCTGCTGCCCTGGGCTCTGCTGGAATCCTGCCCTGGGTGATTTAGGATCCTGCCCTGTGCCCTGCTGGAACCCCTTCTTGAGGGATTTAGGATCCTTCTCTGTGCCTGGGCACTGTTGGAATCCTGTCCTGGGGGAATTCAGGATCCTGCCCTATGCCCTGGGCACTGCTGGAACCTCTTCCTGTGGGATTTAGGATCCTTTTCTGTGCCATGGGCACTGCTGAAACTTGTTCCTGAGGGATTTAGGATCCTGCCCTGTGCTAGGGACGCTGCTGGAACTCATTCCTGAGAGATTTAGGATTCTGCTGGCATCCTGTTCTGTGGGATTCAGCATCTTATCCTGTGCCATGGGCACTGCTGGAACCTCTTCTTGAGGGATTTAGATCCTTTTCTGTGCCCTGGGCACCATTGGAACTCCTTCCTGTGGGATACAAAATCCTGCCAGGAACTGTGGGATGAGGGTGGGGATGGGGTGGGGGGCAGGGATGTGGGACAGGGATATGGAAAAAGAATATGGGACAGGGACATGGGACAGGGATGTGATACAGGGATGTGATGTGGGGCAGGGATGTGATGTGGGGCAGGGATGTGATACAGGGATGTGGGACATGGATGTGATGTGGGACAGGGATATGGGACAGGGATGTGATGTGGGACAGGGATGTGGGACATGGATGTGGGACAGGGATGTGATGTGGGACAGGGATGTGATACAGGGATGTGATGTGGGACAGGGATGTGGGACATGGATGTGGGACAGGGATGTGATACAGGGATGTGATGTAGGAAGGGGTATGATGTGGGAAGGGATGTGATGTGGGACAGGACACTTATCTCAGGGCACTTCCCCCATTCCTTCACACTGTGGATGGATCCATCCCTCTCCTGGCACCAAAGCTGAGAATTCTGAGCTAAAACCAATTCCATGTACACGGCGAGGGGCGGCTGCATTTTTCATGAGCCAGATGAGCAAACAAAACCGGGCTTTTCCAAGCGGCAGAAGCCGGCCCCGGCACTCATGGTCACTGCGCACAGGAGCGGGGAGCGGCTCTGACAGCCCATCGTGTTCCCGGCATCCACGAGCCGGATCCAACCTCACTTCCCAGCCTCCAGCCAGCTTTTCACACCGGCAGCAGCAGCCGTGGCCACGCCGGGGTCCCAGGAGAGGGGTGGGGACAGCGACACCGGCGTGCTCTGCTCGCACATCCATCCCTCTGCTTCCCTGCTCCTGACATTCCTCCTGCCTCGCTCCCCCAAACCAGCTCCTCCCGAGGGAAGAGCTGCGGGACTTGTTGCTGCTTTATTATTTTTTTTATTTATTTTTTTTTTCCGATTTTGAACACAATTAATTAAAACCCGGTGATGGTGTCCCAAAAGACGCTGTGGAAAAGCAGAAAGCTGGAGCAGCCCAGAGATGCCCCTCTGTGCTCCACCACAGGGGATGTGGGGTTCAGCTCCGGGGTGGTGGCACAGAGGGACCCTGCCAGTGTCCCCCCAGCCAGGCCCCAGAGCTCCCAGAGTCTCCCCAGAGCAGCAGAGCTTTGCTGAAGTCTCCAGCCACGGCATGAAATTGTGATTTAATCAGGGAATGGCCACATCCTCAATGCTCCAGGAGCATTTGGCCAACGCTCTCAGGCACAGGTTGGGATATTTGGAATGTCTGTGCATGGACTGATGATCTCTGTGAGCCCCTTCCAGCTGGGGGTATTCTGAGATTCCATAATTCCGTGATTTTCCAGCCATGCTGGGCACTCAGGACCGTCCCTCTGGGGTGTGGTGGCAGCTGAGGCACAGCCAGAGCAGCGCTGAGTAACCACCACACTCACCAGGCTCAAACCTTTGATTTTGGAGCCGTCTAGACAGGAGCCCCATCAAAGCCCAGGAGCTGAGGGAGAGCACTGGAGAGAGCGCTCAGCACAGCCCCTGCTCCTCAGAGCTGCCTCCAAAGCCTTCTGACTCACACACTAATGAGCAGCTTCCCTAAAAACTGCTGGAATTGCTGCCAGAGCTCAGGTGAAGGGCTGGGAGCCTGGGAAGGGCCCTGGCAGATGTTTTTTTTCCTGCAGAATGGTGAGATTTAGGCCTAGGTGTCTGTGGATGTGATGGAGATGTTCTCCAGAGTGGATGGGACTGTGCAGGGATGTGTTGTGGGGTTTAACAGGGGTATGGAGTGAGGTGACTTCACCCTCCTCACTCCTCCCCTTTGTTCCAAGTGAATCCTTATTTTAATGACAAATAGGAGCCAGAGCCAGCAGGAACTGATGGTCCCCATCTCTCCTGGTGTGTGCCCAGCACCATTCCAGGAGCTCCAGAAATCCAGAGAGGCAGAATTCTCTGGGATCCAGCATCAGGGATCTTCCCCCAGCCAGATCCCAAGCTGTGAGGAGACAGGACAATCCCAGCTCGAGCCATTCCAGCTCTCCAGCAGCCCTTGATCCATTTGGAGCACTGGGAGGAGTGTGGCAAACTGGGATTTGGGGTCCCTGCTCGAAAATCCACACTGGGCACTGGCGGAATGTCCCAAAATCTCGGCCTGGGACACATTCCCAGCCCGGGACACATTCCCAGCTCCCTGTGGGTGTTCCAGCCTCCTTCCCTTCACCCCAGGGGTGTCACCGAGGCGTGCTGAGTGTGCCCAGCGAGCCAGCCCTCCCCAAAAGGCTGGGACACCTTTGGGGCTGCTCTGCTGTCACCTCCTGGCCAGGGGA
>VRYO01002774.1:496312-514643 GCA_009812075.1 Sialia sialis
TTTCCCTGCCATCCTGGACATCCTTTTCCTGCCTATTTAATGCATCTTTCCCCTGCCCAACTCATAAAAACTTTCCCTGTGCATTCTTCCCCCGCCCATCCCATCCATCCCTCCCCTGCCCATTTAAAGCATCCTCTGCCATCCCATCCACAATTTTCCTACCCATCCTGTAACTCCTTTCCATGCCCACCCCATCCATCCTTCCCCTGCCTATTTAATGCATCTTTTCCCTGCTCATCCCACGCATCCTTCCCCTGCCCATCCCATACAAACTTTCCCTGTGTATCCTCCCCCTGCCCATCCCATCCATCCTTCCCCTGCCCATTTAAAGCATCCTTTGCCATCCCTTTCCCTGCCCATCCTGTGCCTCCTTCCCCTGTCCACCCCACAAATCCTTTCCCCTGCTGTGTCTCTTTCCCTGCCCGTCTCCCCCTTTGATTCCCTCCTCCCAGTGCTGCCAGGGAAGCAATTCCCATCGCATCTTTGCATCCCCTCTCTCCACCCAGCCGAGTCCAGCTCCTCCTCAGGCTCCAGCCCCTCTTTCCACCCTGTTGCCCGATGCCTTTTCCCTCTCCACATCCCTGGAGTGAGATTGCTCCGCGCCCTGGGTGAGAGCAGGAGAAATATGTGCTGCGATGACATTTGGGTTATGCATGATGCTATTAAAATATGATAAGAACGCTATTAACATTAATAATCCTTTTCATTGTATCATTTAGGGAGCAAAACAAGCCATTAAATATTACAGAGTCATTGGGGCTTTGATGGCTTCAGGGAGGGGAACATTTGGCCGGATCTGTCTCTGGAAATGCAACATTTTCTCTGGGAAATGGGTTGCTCTGGGCTCGGCATCTGCGGCAGCTCCATGGATCCAGGGATGTACCAGGATGGGATGGAGGGTCCCAGGTGCCAGGTGAGGCAGCAGAGTGGGAGTGACACCCCTGCACCGTGTTGGAGCACAGGGAACAGGCCAGGATTACCTGGGAAGGGTGCAGAGCATGGCTGGGTGTGAGGAAGCTCCGATGGAGATTCCTTGAAGTGCTCAGGATAGAAGGAATTTGCAGGGATTGGGAAGGGCTGCTCCACCAGGATCATCTGGGAAGGGTGCAGGGGGTGGCTGAGTGTGTGGAAGCTCGGATGAAGATTCTTTGTGGTACTCAGGACAGGAGGAGACTGCAGGGCTTGGGAAGGGCTGCTCCACCAGGATCATCTGGAAGGTGTGCAGGGAGTGGCTGGGTTTGAGGAGGCTCCGATGGAGATTCCTTGAGGTGCTCAGGACAGGAGGAGGCTGCAGGGCTTGGGAAGGGCTGCTCAGCCCTGTGCAGGGCTGCAGTTTGCTCTGAGTACCCCTCTTGCACCGAAATCTCCCCTGCCTCCTTCTCGGGGCTGTCTGCAGGTGTTACAGCAGAGGCACCACTTGGATTCCCCAAATTTCTCCAGGGTGGAAACTCTCAGCTTGGAGCAGGCTGCTGTTTGCACACCAAACCCATTGCCAGCCCTCCCACAGCACCTCACAAGCTCACTGTGATTTACCCAAACCTCAGCAGAAACCTCCTCTCCCTGCTGCCGTGCTCAGCCCTGAAGCTGATCCGTGTGGGAGTTCCCTGGACACTGAAGCATTAGCTCAGGAAGGCTCAGGAAGGCACCTCGCTCAGGCAGCTCCCTGGAGAGGAGCTCCTGCATCCCTGATGCTCTGCCTGCCCTGCTGGTGTTCAACCCGAGGCTTTGGCAGCACCATCCCCTTCCTGCTCACTCATCTGCTGGGGAGAGGCCAGCAGGGATCTCTCTCAGCTGGGTTTGGGACAATTGCTCAGTTCCCAAACTCCACCAGCCTCCCCTGGGCAGGAACCAGCGCCTGCTGCTTGCCCAGCCCAATCCCAACATCCAGGCTTGGGATCAGCATCCTGCTGCAGTCTGGGAGCTGGGAAACTTTTTGTTAGCCCCAGGCTCCTCAGTGCTGCTGCTGCTGCTGCTCAGGACCAGGCTCAGGATGCTGGGAAGGGAGCAGGAGCCAAGCCAAGGCCCCTGAGCTGCTCAAATGCCACCAGGGACGTTGTTATCCAGATATTTCCCCGTGGTGACAGCAGCAAATGAGGGAGAGAACAGAAAAATGTGCCGAGGCTTTGACAGGACTGTCAGAGCCCCAAGTGAGCGCTAACAAGGACGAGTGTGGGCTCTTTAAACAAATCACTGTCATGTTGCAGGCGTATCATGGTTTAACACAGCCACCACGAGTCACCAGGAAAGGTTAAAGCAAGAATGGAAGACTCAGTCCTGCGAAATGTGTCAGAGCCCAGCTGTCCTGGGGACTGATGGCTTCAGAGCCCGGCGTCCTTGGACCATCCTTGGGATGGAGCTGCTGCGGTTTTCGGTGTGGGGAAGGGTTCCCTGTGGGTGTGGGACAGGAGGTGCACCCTCAGGGACCCCCATTCCCTGTGCCCTGCTCTGGAGGAGGCACAGCCACGCACACTGACAGCCAAATGTGAGCACAGAGCTCCAGACACAGCCCTGGGATGGGGCAGGGATGGGGGGCCACCAGGCAGCTCTAGGTTTGTCTGAAGAGGCCTCTTGGCTCTGTCTGCCTGGGTTGCTGCTGTCCAGGATGCACAGTTCAGGCAGTCTGGAGTGGCTCGCTGAGCTCCCCGTGGGCTGTGTGACCTGCAGCAGGCTCCTGTCCCTGGCCACAGCCCTGCTCCAGCCCTCCCAGCCCTGGGCAAGGGGAGTGGGGCTCAATGGGCAGCAAGTTCCTGCTGCAAACCCGTTCCAAACCCAAATCCTGCTCTCTGTGCCCTGGTCACAGCAGTTACCAGTAGATCTGGGGCTGCCTCGGAGGCTGTCAGGGCACAGTGCTGGGTGCAGGAATCCCCAAGGAGCCTTCCCACCCTCCTCTGCTGAGCAAACACCCTGCTAATCTGAGCCATAACTCCTTGGGAAGTGTGAGGAATGAAATCACAGAGGCTGCTCACAGACACCCAGGGTCAGCGCTCGCGATTCATGAGGAGCTGGAACCGAATGTTCCTCGCCGGGAAAATCACCAGCCAAGGTCACAGCAGCAGCTCCAGCTCTGACCTCAGCACTCTGCTCACGTGCAGCCCATTAGGAGAGGAAATCTCTAAAAAACAGCCCCCAAAGAACCCAAAGCCTCCCCAGCTCCTGCAGGGCTCCTCTCTCCAGCACGGAGACTCTCCCTGAGTGCTGCATCAAACTTTAATGTCTCACTCTCAGTCTCACAAAGGCTGGAGCTGCTGCCTGGAAAGGCTGAGCTGGAGCAGAGAGCAGGAAGAGCAAAAGGAATAAAATCGGGATTTACTGAAAAGGAATAAAATCGGGATTTATTGAAAGGATCCACCTTGGGCAGTGCAAGAGCCCGGCCGTGGCTGCACCCAAATCAAATCCCAGATGGATCCTGGGCACGAGTTTGACACTTTTATCAGTTTGGATTCATCTCCACATTGGGGTCAATTCTCCAAGCACAGCCCCAGGCTATGAAGTCTCAGCCCCCTGGCTTTGCCCCCTTTCCCTCGCTGTTGTTTCTGATTTTTGGGTACCAGTTGTCCTTGATTCTCCAGCTAGAAAGGAATTGTTTTGTCTGACCTCTCTGTGAAGAGAACTCACTAATACCTAATGTGAAGTTTCAGAGTTACACATTAAGCAGCAGAGATTCTGAAAAGTATAAAAGCTAAAACCTAAGGCATCAGTCTCTGTTTTTACAGTTGTTTCAGCCTGGCCTTTCATGATGCACAATCCCCCAAACCAAAGAGTTCTGGTGCTGCCAGAGAACAGCACCTGAAGAGAATGTTCCTGTCTCATCTGGAGCTTCCACAGCTCTGGGTCCCCCTCAGCTCTGTGAGATTCAGCTGATCAGCCCAGTTCTCCTGCTGGGTAAAACAACTGGGCACGTTGCTAATTAGCCAAATGTCGTTAGGCAAGAGGCTGTTGTAGGAGAGATGAAGGAAAGGCTGATGTGGGACCAGAGCCCACCCTCCCTCACTCCTCCATCCTGCCCCACAGGACATGCTGGGGTACTCCGTGCTTCCAGAGGGAAAAGCACACAGAGCCCATTCCCTGGGGTGGAAAACATTGTAGGGAATTCAGGCTGCAGAACAAAAAAGATAAAAACACAGAAGGATGTGAAGGAAATGGCTGCAAGACAGCAATGCTGAGCCTGGCAGGCAGGGATTTCCCAGCTTAGAGAGGGCAGTTTGGGAGAGTGGCACTGTCAGAACAAGAAGGGGGGTGTGGAATGTGTGGCTGGGCACTACCCACCTGTGTGACAGCTCCCTGCCCTCTGACACCCGGATTTTCCCCTGGGACAATGTGTCTGGAGGGGGAAGACAGGACTCAGACATGTCCTGGGCAAGGCAGGTTCTTCCCAGTATCCAGGGCAGCAGCAGGGGAAGGGCTGGAGTGGCTTTAGTCTGTTTTTTTTGGGATCCCATTGCAGGATGAGCTGCAGGATTCAGCTTCCAGCAGCCTGGAGATGCTCCCAGCTCCAGCCTGTTCCTCTGGAGCCCACGGCTGCAGGGCTGAAGCCATCCCAGAAGCAAGATTCCATGCAGGGAGGGTGTTGCAGGGACCCTGAAGGATAAGCCTGGCAGAGCAGAGCATTACCTAGTTTTGTTTTCCATTTCCTTGCTCTTGTTTTCCATTCCCTGCCCTTTGTTTTCCATCCCTGCCCTTTGTTTTCCATTCCCTGCCCTTGTTTTCCATCCCTGGTTGTGTTTTCCATCGCTGGCCTTGCTCTCCATCCCTCATTTGGGAATTCCCTGGAGCACATGCACAGCTCTGGTCAGGATGTCCTGTATCCTTGTTCCCAGGGGGATGGTTGAACCTGTGGATTTCATGGAATTTGAGCCCTTCTCCTTCGCTTTCCCAGGCTCCCAAGGAGGGTAGGGACAGGGCTGGGCAGGGCAGGAGAGAAGGGAGGAGTCCCTCAGATTGCCCAGCTGCCTCCATCCCCAAAGCATCTGGATTTGTGCAGCTGGCAGAGCAATCTCGTGATCCCAGCGAATCAGAGATTATCGAGGGGGAAAACGCAGGGCTTAAGCGGGATCGGGAGGAGGAGAGGAGGATTTGGAGCTGGTCCGATGGGTTAAGCCACTTGTACCGGCTGGGATTAAGACAGGAGGAGTCTGATTTAGACTGGAAATCTGCTGCAGCCCCTCGGGGCCCTGGCCATGCATTCCAGCAGCTCGTGGTGCAGGAATGCGGCAGCTTGTCCTGAACCAGGAGGGCAGGAGTGGGGTTTGGAGAGCTCCTTCCCCTCACTGGGGCTCCTGGGCGTGGTTGGAAGTGCCTGCACCTCCTTCCTCACGGTCAGCATCAGTCTTGGTGGCTTCCCACTGCACCTGGACAAACCCCTTGCTTTGAGAAGATGAGAAGGGATGGAAGGAACTGGCATTTCCTGCTTCCCTTTCCCACAGGGATCCATCTCCAGCACTGCCACGGTGCTTCCCTGCCTCTTCCCTTGCTCTAATTCCCTTACTGCCTTGAAATTCCATCTTCCAGGAAGGGCAGCTGGATCCAGCCCTGAATCCCAGGGAGATGCTTGTCTTGGGTTGCAATACAGGATGTGACCAAAAGTGTGAATTCTGTCACCATCTGTTGAGACCAGGTGGGGCAGTGATCCTGATCTCTGTGGATATATCTCCTGTTAATGGGCCGTCCATTGAAACCAGGTGGGGCAGTGTTCTTTATTTTTTCGCAACCCATCCTCCCTCCAGGAGTTATCTCCTGTTAATGGCCATTAAGTCCCACTGTGTGACTGATAAAATTACTTCATCCCATTGGGAGATGTTTCACCTGGGGGAAGAGCCAAGCATATCCTACCAAGATAAAAACTTAGGTTTTGAACACCAGGGTAGCCCTTTTTCCACTGGATTCCAGAGGAAAACCAGACCCTTCCACATCATCACTGGACTCCAGAGGAAACTGCCCCTTGTCCAGGAGCACTGCTCCAACTGAAGCACATCTGTCACTGCAGGAGGATGCAGCCACCATTGAATGGCACTGCTGCCAACACCCTGACTGACTGACGAGTGTCAGCTTGGATTCTGACTCTGGCAGGGTTTGGAGTTTGTTCTTTGTAGTACTGTATTTCTATTTTAATTTTCCTAGTAAAGAACTGTTATTCCTATTCCCATATCTTTTCCTGAGAACCCCTTGATTTCAAAATTCTAATAATTTGGAGGGAGGGAGTTTCCATTCTCCATTTCAAAGAGAGGCTCCTGCCTTTCTTAGCAGACACTTGTCCTCCAAACCAGGACAATACTCCACTGGCCAGGATAGTTTCCCCGGATCTCTGCTCTCCTCTCTCCTGCTTGCATAGCCCCCAGCCCCACCACACTGCTCCTTCCTTGCTATGGGCTCCCTGCTGGGATCAGGGTGCTGCTGCCCCAGCAATTTGGCACAGCACAGACTCCCAACCCTGGGAACATTCTCCATCCCAATGAGAGCCCGGACCTTGGAGCTTTTTCAAGGGTGAGGATGAGATGAAGGAAACTGTAACAGAGCCAGAGATGGGAGACAGGGGCTGGAAGCAAAAAGAGCAGTCAGGAATGACAAACGTGGCACTTCCCAAGCCGTGTCCCCCTGGGATGCTGTGCAGACACATCTGGGAGCGGGTCCCAGCAGCTTCCCCTGGGTGCTGCAGAGAGAAGCACAATGGACCTTGAGCAGCTGAGAGAGGAGATGTGAAATTATCCCTGAAAGTAGCCCCCGTGTCTGGTGATGGCCAAAGTGGCAACAAAGCCTTGCCCGTGGCCACCATGGCCAGGCAAGCACAGCCTGGACCCAGCCTGGAGCCTGGAATGGCCTTCCACACCCTCTGGATCCTACAGGACCCCCTGTGCCACTGGAGGAGGCTCTGGGTGGCAAATCCCTCCATTTGCCTTTCCCAAATCCCTTTTGGGCTCCCTGTGCCCTGGAGGGTGGTGAACCCCCCTGGCTCTGGCTCTCATGAGCTTGTGGAGGAGTGCACAGAGCCTGAGGAGAGGAAAGGGAAGGAAAAGGGAAGGAAAAAGGAAGGAAAAAGGCAGGAAAAGGGAAGGAAAAGTATCTCCTGAGAGCAGGAGAGCAGGAGCAGCAGAGCCAGCAGCGGGAGCTGCACTCTCAGAGAGGAAGGAGCCCTAATGAGGTGCTTTATTAATTACGTTGTGAACTTTTCCTTTAACGATTCTCCCCGCAACTCCCTGTAGTTAAAGCTAATGGCCTGTGGCGTGTTCAGCAGATGGAGCATCCAGAGGTGCCCAGGCAGCGGCGCAGGGGGTGGCGGCTGCCAGACAGGGACACAGGGATCCAGCGGGGCTGGGACACCAGTCCCGGCCCCAAACTGGTCCCAGTAGGTCCTCAGGTGTGGAATGAGCAGCAGGCAGAGGGGGTCCCTGCTGGGAGTCCCAGTCTGGGAGATTTGTGTCCTGTGGGACACCTCAGTCCCTGCTCCAGGACACATGTTCCTGCTCTAGGGGTGACACAGAGCCTGCTTGGCTTCTGCCTCATTGTTTATATTAAATATAACTAATTAACTAAATTTAAATATATATATTTTAAAAAATGAATGTTAAATATATATTTCTATTTTATATAATATATATTCAATTTATAGATTTTTAAAAATACATAAATTATCTATATATAAATGTTTATATAGTTATATAAATAGATACAATATTTATATGCAAGTATAAAATTATTAGATCATTTTAATCTATATAAAGATCTATATTCAATATTATATTTATATATTAATATATAGTTTATATATTATATATATTTTATATATACTTATAATATATATTTCATATAATTTATATATTTACATATATCTATATTTATAATGTATGTAATATACATCATGTTTATGTTATATATTTTAATAAAAATTTGTGTATATTTAATATATATGAATTATATTTATTATTTATATAAATTAGTATTTATTAATATGTAAATATATATTTTATATGTTCATATAAAATATTATATATTTATAAACATTTTATTTATTTATTTATTTTGAGTGATAAATAAATAAATATGAAGTACTGAAATAATGAAAAAATGAAATGAAATGAAATGAAATGAAATGATGAAATAATGAAATAATTTGGGGAGCAGCAGCTGCTCCCCAAAAGCACCACGTGGCACCAGGCAGTGCCAGCACCCACCCCCTGAGAGCAGCAGGGCCCCCTGGGATAACCCTGGCACGGCAGGGGGGCCTCTCATTCACCCCACACATTTAACAGCTCCTGGTGACAAAATATACCTGTGCAGCTCTTGGTGACAAAATACCCATGTGCAGCTCCTGCAGAACGTGGGGTGACGGCCAACAGCTGCACAGAGCACTGCCAGCTCAGGATGTGTGCAGGCACTGCCTGCTGGGGAGCAGGGAGCTGAGATCCATGAAATCCCACAGCACTGTGATCCATCAACACCACAGCACTGAGATCCATGAAATCCCACAGGATTGAGATCCATGAACACCACAGCACTGTGATCCATGAACACCACAGCGCTGAGATCCATGAACACCACAGCACTGAGATCCATGAACACCACAGCACTGAGATTCATGAAATCCTACAGGATTGAGATCCATGAACACCACAGCACTGAGATCCATGAACTCCATAGCACTGTGATCCATGAATACCCCAGCACTGTGATCCAGGGAGCTGAGATCCATGAACACCCCAGCACTGTGATCCGGGGTGCTAAGATCCATGAACACCACAGCACTGAGATCCTTGAACACCCACAGCCCTGAGATCCATGAACACCACAGCACTGAGATCCATGAACACCCAGAGGACTGTGATCCATGAACAACCCAGCACTGTGATCCATGAACACCCCAGCACTGTGATCCAGGGAGCTGAGATCCATGAACACCACAGCACTGAGATCCAGGGAGCATCGGGGCTGCATTCTGCAGCTCACAGCCCGTGTGACTGTTCTCTCCAGTTCTGCTGCATCAGACCCTGCTGTGCATCCTGCCCTGCATCCCTGTCCTGCAACCCTGCCTTGCATCCCTTGCTTGCATCCTGCCCCGCATTCCTTCCTGCATCCCTTCCCTGCATCCTTCCCTGCATCCCTTCCTGCATCCCTGCACTGCTCTCCCATTTCCCTTCCCCTGCCCCTTTCTGGCTGCTCTTTTCCCGGGGAATTTGGGCACGGGCTGCTCTGCCCTCAGCCCACACTGCCGGCTGAGCAGCAGCAGGGGGAATCCATCAGCAGCAGCTCCAGGAGGAGCCGGAGCTTTGCTGGTGGGAGTTTGTTTCATTTTCAAGCCGCTGCTGGGGAAGGCTCGGCGCTGCCGCCCGGACACGATCCGCTCTGACTAACGGGGCCGTGCTTGTATTTAGCGTTAATTGCTGCTGGGAGGTGGGGGAGCGTGGGCTGCGCTCTCCGGGGTGACTCAGCTGTCCCCTCCTCCTCGTGTGGCCGTCCCCAGCTCGGTGCCCGGGGTGGGAATTCCCTGCCCGGCTCCCACAGGAGGAGCGATTGCTGTGCGCTGAGAGCTGCGAGGGTTTTTCACCTTGGAGCAGCTTTCCTGCAGAGCAGCAGCCACTGCTGGGGAATTTGTGTCCCCTCTCCTTTGGATTTTGGAGGTGCCCACACCTCAGGGGTATCTCAGGTGGGGTTTTCCCTCCATCCGTGTCCCCCCGGTGTTCCATGCAGGCTCAGGAATGCCGGGGTCACCTCAATCCCTCATCCACGGTCCCCAGGGAGCGCCCAGACCCTGGGCATGGGCTGGAGGTGGGGAAGGGATGGGGGCAGGACCCCCCGCTGGGGGAACCTGCAGCACAGAGGGGTGCAGGGAGCCAGCAGAGAGCTGAGGAGGGACCACCTCAGAGAAGGGGAAGTGACAATTTTTGGGATTGAGGTTCAGATGGGCAGGTGGGTTTTATAAAGCACATTTCCTCTGCGCCGCCTCTCCCTGAGCAGTTCCGTGGAAATGAAGCCTGGGATGAATGTTCAGGTGCTCTCCTGCTGCAGGCTGGGGAGGGCTGAGTGTGGCTGCAGGGCAGGGGAGCCAGCCTGGAATCCAGGGATGAGTTGGAATGGGATCAAAGGATGTGCCCTGGGGTGGGGGGCACATGCAGCCACCCAAAGCTGGGGGGTGTGGGGATCCCTGAGCTCTTTGGGGTTCCTCAGAGACCCCCCAGAGCCCCTTTAGCTCCCCAGAATCTCACAAGGGCAGGGATGGGAGGTCCCTCCCTCTCTGGGATGGACATTCCCCAGAGCAGCTTCGTGCTTGAGTTGTGACTTCAGAATTCCAGCAGCTCCCCACCCGTGGTGACCAAACCCACGGGACAAACCTGCCCTGCTGGATCCCAGAAACCTGGAGCTGGCTTTTTTTTTGAGCTTTCTGTGCTTTCTGACAGTGATCCCCTGAAAATGTAACCTAAGACCTTAAGAAAATCTTCCAAATTTGAATAATAAAGCTAAAATCACAAGTATGCAATGAAATAAAAGTGCTTTCACATATAAAAAGTTGTACATGTAAGGTTTTTATAATATAATAATAGACAAAATGAAAAATTTTAAATAATAAACAAAAAATAGAAAAATCTTAGAACAGAAAAAAAAAAACCCAGTAGAAAAATTTTAAATCTCTTTCAATGCCCCAGCTCCCAGATCAGCTCCATGTCCCACCAGCGATGCCACCAACCCAGAGTGGCCTGGAGCAGCCAAACCCTGCTCAGATTTGGCAGCAGAGCAGTGAAACCCCCCAAGCCCTCTCCTTAGGAAGGCAGAGGGAATGGAGGGGTCGTGGCCACCCATCCCATGAGATTTCCTGCCTCTGGAACACAAGGCAGCTGTGTTGCCAGGTTTTTTTTCTCCTCCAGTAGCTGGAATTTTGCTGAATGCTTTGCCCTGAAAATAGCTCCAGTGAACAATTCATTCGCTGCCTTTTGTCGGGGAGCTGCTGCCTCGCACGGGAGGGGAACAACTCCGCAGAGCCCAGAGCTTCCCAAAGGCTGCAGCTCAGTGGGGAGAGCCCTTCAAAGGCAATTTCCACGGGCTGCGCTTCCCGACCCCACTCCTGGCTTTTCTGAAGCACTGGATTGTGCAGAGCAATCCTAAGGAATGAGTCTCCCGTTATCCCGAAGACTGGCCCAGCCCATTCCCAGCTCTCCTCAGAGATGTTGCCGGAGCTCAGCACAGCCCTGGCAGGATTTTGCAGTTTTTGCAGCCTCTGCGTGCAGCACCATCAATTCGGGGACAGGAGAGCCCGGCACAGTCTTGGCTGCTGTCCGTCCGTTCCCACTCCTCCTGCCACACTTGATATTTTCCCATCTTCTGCTCTGTGTCTTCCCATTTCCCGCATGGGGAGCAGGGGTTTCATTACCAGCAATGTCCTTTCCTGGCTGCCCTCGTATTTATGGCAGTCCTTCTTTTTTATGGCCAATTTTGTAGAGTGCCCAGCAGTTAGCTCAACTGCTTCCTTTCATTTCGGCATTATTGCCAATTTCCTGTTCCCCGGGCTGGATTTATCACTTCTTTAATTGTTTGATAACTCCAGGAACCAGCTGAGAGTCACCCTGCCCTGTGCCAGCCCCTTCCCCGGGGGAGGGCTCCACACTCCCACCTCCAGCACGTCTTGGTGAGCTCTTGCTCACATCTCTGCGAGGAAGATTCCAGCCTCAGAGCCATTCCCAGCCTCTCCAGGGTGCTTTTGGCCTCCTTTCCTTCCGTTTAATTTGCCCAGCCGAGTTCAGCGTCTGTGCTTTGGTGCACTGCCAGTTGATCCTGGGAATCCTTGTGAGCTCTGAGCTCGTCCTGCTGCGGTGTCACCACTGGGGCTGTGGCCTCAGCTCAGACCCATCCCAGGACCAGGGCCAGGTGGGAAGAACCTCCCCAGTTGGGTTTCAGTTTGTGACAACCCCTCCCTGCCTGCCTTTGGGCTGAGTAGGAGAGCAGGGGATGGATTCTGTGGGGTTAGGACAGCCCAGCCCTTCCCAAAGATTGCTCCAGGCTGTGCCATGGAATGAGAGCTCAGCTGCTGAAAACCTCCAGCCTGCTGAGCCCTGAGAGCCCTGCAGAATCCCTGGGGACTCTCTGGGTCCCTGCAGGACTCCAACAGCATCCTGGCTGCTGCTTCCAGCCCCCAGAGTGCAGACTGGGATTGTGGCTCCTGCTCCAAAGGTTTCCCTCCCAGCTGCAGGCTTTGCTGGGAAGCTTCCAGCTTTTCTCCTGGCTTGGTTGGAGCTGCCCTTGTTCTGTCTCCAGTGCTTACTCTGGGTTTGTGGAGCCTCTCACAGCCTCCTGACTGCGTTTGGATCCCTGTTCCCTCGCTGTTCCATGGGATCCCCAAGCCCTGGATCAGCCTCCCAGCACAGGGTCTCACCCTGTTGCCAGCGCCCTCCCCGATCTGCAGCGAGCTCGGCTGTGGGAGGGGGTGGATGCCTGGAGCCCAGCCCCAAGGCTGATCCCACAGCTGCTCCATTTTCCCACACCATGGCATTCCAGGCAGGTTGTGTCTCTGAGGACAGAGAGGTTTGGGGTCTGGCACAGACCACCCCATGGGGTGACCCCTTCCACCCTGTCACAGCTCAGTGACACCAAACCAACACCAAGCCAAGACCTTCTGCTGGATAATGCCCCAAATTCCCAACAGCCCTAGACATCCAGGGCAGTGATCACAGCCCCGAGGTTGCCGGAGCTGCAGGAGGATTTGGACAGCCCTCAGGCACAGGGTGGGATTGTTGGGAGTGTTGCACCGGGAGCTGCAATGGATGATCCTTGTGGGTCCCTTCCACTTGGGCTGTTCCATGATCCATCAGCCCAGCTGTGCTGTCACAGAGCATTCCAGCTGCACAACCCAGGAGCCCCACACTTTGACCTTGTCCTATTGGGGCCAGTTTGCTGCTCCTTGATGCATGAATTAAACGGGTCTGGGTGCGGGGCCCTGTGTGAAACACCCACACCCGAGGTCCTGCCCCAGCCTATGTCCCCCAAAGCCACCCTGGTCCCGCAGTGCTGCAGGTGACCGCTCCCTCTGAAAGGGAATTTGGAGTCACAGAATTAGGAGGGGGCTTCACGCCTTGCATTGTTAGTGCTTGTCAAATATTTATGAAAAAAACAATCTGGGGATAATTAATTCAACAGCAACGGCAAAGCCCCGGCAGAGATTTATTGGATGGGATGCGATTGGAGCACGGACAGAGCTCTGCCAAGCCCAGCAAAAGTGTGTCATCAATAATAGATTTGTCAATAGATGAAAACATCAGCAGATAAACTAGTCTTGAGTGCCACCTGGCCAGCACATCCCCGCAGTCACCCCGGCAAGCAGCTCCCGGTGCCAACCTTTCCCGGCTGGAATCGCGGGGATCTGCAAGAGCATCTCCAGCGAGCGGGGGACAAGGGATGAGCCGCAGCTCCAGGCTGTGCAGAGCCCCAGCGCTGGCCGCGTGCCACAATTCCTCCCTTTGGTGTCACCGCCCGCCCCCGGGGCAGCCCCGGCTCTGGCATTCATGGCACAAAGGCGACCTTGAGCGCCGAGGGGTCCGAGCCCTTTCCCTGAATAGCTCCGTGCCCGCGGGGTCCCGCTGACCCCAGCCCCGCCGGCCGGGGGGCTGCGCACACTGAGCCCATTCACGGGGCAGAAAGGGGCCCTTGTTCCCTGCAGACGGAACCGCAGGGCTCCGAGCAGCTGCGGCGACGCGGGGGCCACCAGGGCCACCAGCAGCCCCGGGCTATGAGCGGCCCGCTGGCTCCGGCGGGGCTGCGCCGGGAGTCACCCCGTGTCCCCAAGGCTGGCAGCTGCAGCAGGAGCCCCACAGCCGCCAGCTCCTCAGCAGAGCCTGGGAATGTCACCCCGGCAAGGTGACAGTCCCCACGTTGAGGGGACACTGGACAGCACAGCCCGGACACAGCGGGGGTGGCGCAGGTGGGAGCAGGAGCGATGTCGGGGTGACCCAATCCAGCCTTGCAGCCTCTTCCTGGTTCTGAACATTCCCAAAATCCATCCTGCAGCAGCGTGGGACAATTCCGCGGGGCAGGAGCTGCCAGGCCGGGCTGGGCCGGGCTCTGTGCCCGCTCGCCCCGTGGCCACCGGGACTCCCCGGCCGGCTGGGCCGCTGGCTCAGGCTGCTCCTCATCCATCTGCTCTCCTGTCACATCCCCGTCTCCCTGATTATTTTAATGAGGATAATGATTCACACCTGGGCAATTCAAACCCGCTAACAATAACAATTTTAATTAGTTTCCACTACAAATCTGAAACGTCGTCATTAACATTTAAAGCGCTGGCGATTGGCAGCTCCACGGAGCGCCGGGGCCGGGTGGGAGCTGAGCGAGGGGTGGGCAGAGCTCCGGGGTGCAGGTGGGATGGGGAAACTGCTGACGGGGTCAGGGATGAGCTGTCACACGCCAAGGTGGCACTGAGCTGGTTCTGTCACCCCCAGCCCACCACAGAGTGGGAGGGAATTGGATCCTCCTGGCTCTTCAGTGGGTGCAGGCAGGGACCAGCACTGGTGGCACTTTGGTGGCACTTTGGTGGCATCTGGGCTGCTTGCTGGGTGCTGTGGTCTTTGGGGACAGTGCAGGAAGGGGACATTTGTCACCCAGGCAGGGCCACCTACCTGCCCCACGCCAGGCACAGGAGAAAAGATTGTGTCCCAAGGGCTCAGCCTGCTGCCCCAAAGCTTTCTTGAACCCCAAAAAAGCTTTGCTACACACTCCCCACAGCAGCCATGGCACTGGGCTCAGCCTGTGTCGGTGCCACCCCCTCCGTGTGTCCCTGGTGCCAGTCCTGCCGTCCCTGTGCCCCGGCCATGCAGGAGCACCCTGAGGGCACCAGGCAGGGCTGCAAACAGCATCTCCTCTCCCTGGAGACGGGGATTGGGAATTCCTGGGGACAGGAATCAGGGATTCACAGGGTGTGAGCTCAGTGAGCAGCCCTGGCTGGCACAGCCCGTGTGAGATCAACACGGGAGGGGCACGCAGAGAATTTCCTGGACCACCCCTCATCCCAGGCAGGCTCTGGTGCCCGGAGTGGTGTCTGGGGCCCTGCCCTCCGCACTCCCCTGCAGCCTGGCACAATCCAAGGCAGCTCCTCGTTCCCAGGGCTCGGTTTTCCTCCAAGCTGGGGTCAGGGCTGTCCCCCGGCCCGGCTCGCTCAGGCGTGTGCGGCTGGGGACCACACCCGGGAACTCGCTTCAGGCGCTGCAGGGAACACGGGGAAAACACAGCAGCGATGCTGCCGAGCTCCAGCTGCTGCTGCTGGGATCCCCGAGGGTCCCAGCTCGGCTCTGGCTCTGCAGAGTGGAGCCTTTCCAGCCTCTCTCCAAGAGCTCCCGGCTCTGCCTGTCCCTGGAGGGAAGGAACAGCAGCACAGGGCCCAGCTCAGGCAGTCTGACAGGGATCACATCAGTCATTCAGCCCGGCCGGCACCCCCGGGATGTGCTCAGCACCGTGTGGGGTGGCGCATGGGAGGTCTGTGTCACCCAGGAGCCTCTTCCCGAGGCAGCAGCAATGAGCAGCCAAGCTGAAGCTGTGGTTTCAGGGACCCAGCAGCCCCCGGAGGATGCTCCAGAGAGCGGGGAGCTGGCAGAGCTCCTGCCCACGGTGCCCTGGGGGCCAGGGGATTGCTGGGTGTGGGTGGAGATGATGGATGCTGGCCAGGGAAGGGTGACCTTGGAGACGTCGGGGTCACCCCGGGGGCCGTTTGATGTCCTTGGAGCTCCTTGCTGGAGTTTGTTCTTCTCTTTGAATGCAGGAGGAGGGAGCTGCCTGGTTCCTGCCCTGCTGAGAGCTCTCCCCAGCCTGGGGAGCTCCAGGGCTGGAGCTGCTGCCCTTCCCTTCCCTTCCCACAAGGATTCTTGAAGGGCCCTGGGCTGGAGGTTCCTGCTGACTGGGAAGGGGACAGGGACAGTGGGCAGCAGCCCGAGGCCACCATCAGCCAGGACAGTGCTGGGGAAGGGCAGGCTGTGCTGGCAAAGCCCAGTCCAGCCACATCCCAGAGCCAGAGGTGTCCCTGCCCAGGGACAGGGGAGGGCTGGGGACCTCTGGAGCAAACAGAGCCACCAGGCACTGGGTGTGGACAGGGTGGCTCCTGCTGTCCCCCTGATCCTGCTGCCTTCTCCCCTTCCCAGCTCCAGGTGAGACCAGCACCTCCAGGCAAGGTGAGCAGCTTGGTCCCCCCAAAACCCCCTGTGAGTCCCCTGGGCAGCCTCGAGTGACATTCAGGGCTTGAGACAGAGCGGTGGCATCACTGCTGAGCTGTCACCAGGACCATCCCTGCAGCCAGAGCCCGGCCTAACCCAGGCTCAGCATCTGCTGAGGGGCAGAAAGCCCGAGTGAAGATTGCAGGCACCTCCCCTCCTTCCCCCAGCTCCACCGGCTGTTGTCGGAGTGTAAACAAGGTATTTAATATGCACAGGCACTCATTAGCATCTCCTGCTTGCAACAGCACCGTGTCTGCAGCTGGACTCGCGGGACGTGTCACAGGAAATCTCTACACACAACTTTTAATTACAGACAAACGGGGGGACACGCTGGCACTGCCAGCCCCCGGTGCTTCCTGCCAGCCCGCTCTGGAGCATCCCTGGGGGTGGGGAGGGGTCCCAGGGCAGCAGGGACTGAGGGGACACTGCAGGAGGTGGTGGCAGGAGGGGAGCAGTGCCAGCATCGCTGGGTCACGGTGACAAGGAGCCAAGTGCAGGAGCCCTGTTGTTATTTTTGGGATTTTTGAAGGGTGTCAGGGTGGCTGTGGGGGACACTGAAGCAGAGAAAGGGCAGGGGGGCTTCATCCATGTCACCTCATGAGTCACAAGGGTTTGGGTCACCAAACTTCTGACCCCCTCAGGGTTCTGTGGCTCACCATGACAAAGGGGCAAGGTAAAGCCCAGCTCTCTGCCCCAGGATGGACCTGCTGCTCCCAGTGTGCCAGCAGAGCCAGCCGGCTGGGCTGCAGGCCCTTGGGCAGAAAGGAGGTCATTGCTCATCCTTTGTTGCCCAAAATCACACGTGCTGGCCCAAAGTGCACCCTCCAGCAGCCCAATGCCTTCCCAGAGGCTGCAGCTGCCCATCTGTGGCAGGGTGGACAGCCAGGTCCTGCTGGAGGAGCAGAGGGTGGAAAATCCCCATCCCCACACGGTGGGAACAGCCCTGGGCTGATCCAGCTGGGAATTGGGAATCAGGAATACCCAGGGGGCAGGAGGAGGGACAGAAATCCAGAAATCCAGAAATCCCCTCTGAACAAGTGCCCAGGGCATGGGCAGAGGTGTCCAGCACTGTGAGGTTACTTTTTGATGCTTTTAGTGCACTTTTTGTGGTGGGTTATCTCTAAATGATCAAAGCAGCTAATAATTCTTCAAAATGTTATTTATTGTAAAAGTGTATTAGTCTTCAAAGGCACAGTCACAGACATTAAAGTTCACTTTAAGTTTAATGTAAAGTTTTGAATAAAAGTAGGAGCTGTCCCTGGGGTTCCCAGAGAGGGTTGGTGATGCTGCTGGAGTTTCTGTTTTCTTCTAAAAGCAGTAAAGCAGTAGTAAAGAAAAAAGAAAGCAATGGTAAAAAGCAACAGCAAAAAGCACTAACTTTTCTCAATTCATAATTTTTTATAGGATTTTTCTAACAAGCTAACACATACATTTGAACTACTATTTTTTAACTTACTAGAATTCTAATTTCTGAACATGTTAGGGTTCGTATAAACTGCGTGTATGATTTATTTTGTTCTATTTGAAAATTGTAAGCAATAATCTCACTGGAGTTCTATTATGTTTAAGTACTGTTTCAAACTGGGCTTCTGGAGCTCCTACTGAAAACAACAGTAGAACTTGTTCTTTACTAGATTTTACTAGAACTTTACTAGAAGTAGTTCTTTTACTTTGGCATCTGGACCTTTTACTTACTGAAAGCACTGCAGCTCATACTAAAACTAAATAATTGACTTACTGACTTATTCACTTACTTATCTTAAAACTTATATTTACACCTAAACTTAAACTTATGCTTATTTTTTTACTTAAACTCTCATTCTATATGTGCGTGGCTTGACATGTTTTAATCCATTTAAAGGCTTTAATTTAATTTTTTGTACTTTGAGGCACAGGAAACAGCTGGAACTGCCACCACATCTGCACCAGAGTGTGGCTCCCAGGCAGCTGCATCCCTGGGGAGGGATTTGTCCTCCTGAACTGTCTCATCCTGCCAAGCTTTGAGCAAAAGCTGTTCACTGGGGTCACCTGCAGCATGGAAATGTCCCTCCCCAGGTGGCAGCAGGCAGAGAGCAGCAGCTGCCCGGGAGCTGGGAGGATGCTCTGCTCACTCCAGCAGCTGTTCCCATACTGGTACATACTGGGATGTACTGGGATGA
>VRYO01002774.1:537483-550216 GCA_009812075.1 Sialia sialis
CAGGGGTGCTCTGACCCCTACAAGGCCATCCTAGAGACACTGAGCCATGCCTGGGATCAAGGGAAGAGCATTTCTCACTTTTCCTAGGAGGTGGAGATGGCTCAATCCAGCAGGGATTGGAATGGGATTGGACCAGGGCTCAAGGCTGCTTAGCATAGCTTTGGGAATGCTGGGAAGGAAAACAGGGAAGGTTCATAGAGCTCTGATGGCAGATGCATCGGAGAAAATAGGTGTCCTGCTTTGGAGGACAGGTGTCTGCTAAGAAAGGCAGGAGCCTCTGAAATGGAGAATGTAAACCCCCTCCCTCCAAATTATTATCATTTTGAAATCAAGGGGCTCTCAGGCAAAGATATGGGAATAGGAATAACAGTTCTTTACTAGGAAAATTAAAATAGAAATACAGTACTACAAAGAACAAACCCCAAACACTGCCAGAGTCAGAATCCAAGCTGACAGCCGTCAGTCAGTCAGGGTGTTGGCAGCAGTGCCATTCAATGGTGGCTGCATCCTCCTGCAGTGACAGATGTGCTTCAGTTGGAGCAGTGCTCCTGGACAAGGTGCAGTTTCCCTCTGAAGGTCCAGTGGTGATGTGGAAGGGTCTGGTTTTCCTCTGGAAGTCCAGTGGAAAAGGGCTGCCTTAGTGTCCCAAAAATCTCAGTTTTTTATCTTGGTAGGAAATGTTTGGCTCTTCCCCCTGGCTGGAGCATCTCCCAATGGGATGAAGTAATTTTATCAGTCATGCACTGGGACTCAATGGCCATGAACAGGAGAGATCTCCTGGAGGGAGGATGGGTTGTGAAAAGATAAAGAACACTGCCCCACCTGGTTTTACACATGGCCCATTAACAGGAGATATCTCCCACAGAGATCAGGATCACTGCCCCACCTGGTCTTAATAGATGGTGACAGAATTCACACTTTTGGTCACATCCTGTATTGCAACCCAAGACAATAGGGATTAACTCACAGAGAGCAGGGTAAAAACACAGGATGGAAATCAGGAAGGACATGGAGCACAGATTGGGGGAAATGTGGTGGAGATTTGGGAACACACAGCCAGAACTTGGGACAACCTCATGCAGGAGCAGAAGCTGTGTTCCCAAACTCATCCTCCTCTGATGAGACTGAAGGTCTCAATCCAAGCAACAATTTGGGAAACTTCTGGAAACTTCTAGATCAAAGACTGGAGAAAACCCTCACAGCTCTCCAGGTAACTCCTCACACAGGGCACCACTATTTTACATTTCATTTTCTTTTTTCCTACTCAGTCAGAGTCGGGATTAAAAGCACAAGAAACAGAATTTCATGTTCAGACTGTTACTTATTAATTCTTATCTATAGTACAGTGAGTACTACAACATTTCTAACTAATAAGCTAAAAATAATAAAAAAATTGTATCTCACTCATTACAAAGTCTTTTAAAACTAAATAATAGAATTAAAATCTAACAAGTAAATTATTTTTACTTTTAACTCATGATACAGCATTTTCTATCCAGTTGAAAAGTACTACCTGAACTAAAAACAAACCCCAAAAACAAAATAAACAACAAAAAAACCTCTCCACCCTAAAACCTCCATCTTACTATATATCATTACTATATTTTAAACCCCCAAATTCCAAACCCTTTACCATGTGATATTACACACCCCTAAACTACACACCAACAATTTGAATCCTACCATTCAATTTTAAAACCCTTCTCCAAAACCTCCAACCAAAAACCACACTCCTCTAAAAGCCAACACCTAACAACACAAAAAAATCCAAAAATTCAGAATTCCAGCACTCCATCCTCAGAGTTGGAGGATTCACAGCACAAAACGCAGCAAATCCCCCGGCCCAGATGACACATCTGGAGCCATCCACGCGCTCCAAAGCTGGTGATGGAGCTCTCAGCAATAACACACAAATTTCACATCCTCCAACGACGGCCCCGGGGGCACTAAAGGCTGGGCCTACATTTGGAAGCAGGCCCCGGGGTGTGCTCGGCCTCACAAACCAATAAGCTTCCGAACAATTATGCAGAAGCGTAATTAGGAATCTGGGCGAGCAGGGGGCTCCCGAGCTGCCGGAGCCAGCACTTCAAACGAGCTCCGGCTTTCCAGGCTGGGTTATTCCTGGGGCTGCTTCCCCCCATGGACACAGAGCCGTGCCCGTGCAGCAGCAGGCATGGTTTGAGGCTGGCATGGAGAGGCTGGTGAGCAAGGAGAGCTTGAGCCGAGCTCAGGGCCAGCAGGACCCGGTTTTAGAGGCGTTTAGACCCTCCTAAAACCCACCCTGAGAGCTGCCAGCAGAGCTCAGGGACAGCAGGACCCAGATTTAGATGGGTTTAGGCTCTGCCAAGCTCCTGAAACCCACCCTGAGAGCTGCAGGTCCCAGTTTTAGAGGGGTTTAGGCTCTGCCAAGCTCCTAAATCCCACCCTGAGAGCTGCAGGTTCCTCCCAGTAGAGCTCAGGGCCAGCAGGACCCGGCTTTAGAGGGGTTTAGGATCTGCTGAGCTGCTGGAACCCACCCTGAGAACTACAGGTCCCAGTTTTAGAGGGGTTTAGGCTCTGCTAAGCTCCTAAAACCCACCCTGAGAGCTGCAGGTTTGTCCTAGCAGAGCTCAGGGCCAGCTGGACCTAGTTTTAGAATGGTTTAGGCTCTGCTGAGCTGCTGGAACTCACCCTGAGAGCTGCAGGTCCCTCCCAGCAGAGCTCAAGACCAGCAGAACTCAGCTTTAGAGGGGTTTAGGCCCTCCTAAAACCCACCCTGAGAGCTGTAGGTCCTTCCCAGCCTGTGACTCCGTGGTTTTAATAAATGTGCAGATGTGGCACTTGGGGACATGATTTCACAGTGAACACAGTGCTGCTGGGTTAACTGTTGGACTTGGTGACCTTGGAGGTTTTTCCAAGCTTAAACAATTCTGTGATTCTGGGATCTAAATCCTGCAGAGCTGCCTCACATCGGTGACATCAGCCAGGAGCTAAAATCACCTCATTGCCTTAAAAACCTGGCTGGAAGAGAAGGAATTTAATGTGCCTGGCAATCCCCTGAGGCACCGGGGTGTCCCTGCAGGGCTGGGGGTGCTGTCTCCCTCTGCTGCTGCTCTGGGGTTTATTTTTGCCCTTCTAACCACAGGATTGCAACCAAAATTCAGTTATGGGATGCTCCGTATGGCTTCCTCCCCTCCCACTTTCCTAAGGAGGTGGAATGGCACGGAAAGGTCCACAGGGTTTTAAATACCTGACTCAGGCTGGGAAAAAAAAAAAAAAACAACTGAAAAAAACCCAGGAAAACCAGCCGAGAAATACTTTTCTGTAATATTTTTGGTGACAAAGCTGTTTGAAAAGCAGCTTTGGGATCATCCTGCCTCCCCTCCTTGTGTGCCCCAGAGCTTTGGGGACAGCGGGCACAGGGGAGCGTTTGTGCCCCGGGGCACAAAGGAGAGCAAGCGCCTCCCTCCAGGGTTCCTGTGCCTGCCTGCTGCCCCGGGGCGTTCGCGCACCTTCCTCTGGAGCTTTGGCAGCAGCGGGCACCTCCGGGACTGCGGGCTGGGAGTCCCCGCTGCAGCTCCCTCAGCATCAGCCCAGGAGGGGAAATCAGGAAGGAAATCAGGAGGGACCCCCGCCCTGGCTCTGGTGGAAAAGTAGGACAGCTCTCGCAGGGTGTGCCGTGCTCCTTCCAGCAGTGCCAGCATCTCCTGCTCATCCTGGCTGTGCCGTGCTCCTTCCAGCAGTGCCAGCACCTCCTGCTCATTCAGATAACCCTGCTCCACCAATGTGATCCTCAAATCCAACAGAATCCCTGATTTTGCTGCCCCCTGCATTGAGCTGGACCTGTGTGGTGCCTCCCAGGGCAGGAGTGGGGTCACACACAGCAGATGTAGGGCAGGGAAGAGGAGAGGGAAGTTCCCAGCTTGGGGAATGTCCCTTCACCCACTTACAGACCAACTCTTGGTGCTCAGTGAGGGACCTGCACCCCTGGCACCCAGGAGGGACTGGGAGCTGATGAAGACCCTGATGGGCACGGGGGATGTGGCGCTGGTGTTCCTGCAGGGCGGGCAGGGACCTCAAGCTGAGGTGGCTCAGGGATCTCGTTATCCCATAACAATGGGATCTCATCATCCAAATTGTCTCGTTCATCTTACTCCTTGCTGTGGAGAAGGCCCAGACACCAGAAGCTCCTGCTTCATGACCTCCACATCCTGCAGCTCAAAGTCTCTTTTGTGGTTGAACCCTTGAGCCAGGATGAAGTTGGAGGGTCAGGGCCAGGCTCTGGCCAGAGGGGAGGTGACAGGAAGAACACCCATCCCCATGGTGAGACTGTCCCCATCATTCCCAGGCCGTCCCAAGAGCCTGCTCCATGCCCTCTCCAGCCCCTGCAGGGCTCTGAGACCCAAAATTCCTGCTCCCAGTCCACACACATTCCTCCTGTTTCCAAACCAAGCCCCTGGGCAGCAGAGCCCAGAGCTGGGAGCAGCATCTGGGCCACCAACCCATCATCCCTGCAAGAGATGCCATGCCATGAATGCTGGGAGGAGACACAGGTGCTCATTCCCTGGACCCCACACAGCCTCTCTCCAGGTCACCCCACCACATCCCCGACCCTGGCAGAGGGCAGGACCCAGTCCTGTGGCACCAGGGCCAGCTCCTGCCCTGTGCCAGGCCACCAGGGATGCTGCTAGTGGCCATGGACTCGTTGGCCCACTCAGCTCTCTCAGCCCGTGGCTGCCAGGCTCCCAGGCATGTGGGCTGCAGTCCCTCCTGGGGGCCCTTGCACCGTGCCAAGGGAGCTTTTCTTATCTTCACAGGAATGAAAACCTTTCGGAAATCAAAGTGCTTGGGTGGCTTTGAAGAGTTTCCTCTGGAGATGAAACGAGGCTGTTTGTGAGCGCCAGCAATCGCTGCTGAGCTGCAGCTCCTGGGGACACCAGGGGCTGCTGGGCAGCACTGGGCAGTGGCCTGGGCATGCCCTGGGCTGGGCACTCTGGCCACTCCAGGCTGGAAGTTGCCCCTCAGTGCAGAGCCCACCGAGCTGTCCTGACTCATTCCCAGCCGGGAATTGTGTGCCAGGAAAGGAACCAACAAAGGGCTGGCAGAGAGGATTATGTGGAGATGCTGGAGATGTTCAAAGCACATCCTGCACTGCCAGGGGCTGCAAATCCTCCAGTCCCCAGGACCCACAGGGCCCTTTGGTGAGGGAAAAACGGAATTAAGGGCCAGTGCAGCAAATGAGCCTGAAGAAAAACTGTCCCTCCGGAGGAACCCACCCAGGCTGGTCTGATTTGAGGAGCTGGATGTGGAGGGGCCAAGGTTGCATTGGGCTTGGGGACAGATGTGGGCACGTGAGGTGGCACTCAGCAGCACTCAGCCTGCCCTGGGGAGCAGAGAACGCCTGGCAAGCCGGTGTGCATGGAGATTATTTGTTGTTTGATATTTTCCCTGTAATGCATTTGCCCTAAAATAAATACACAAAAGTTCAGGGCCCTGCAGGCTGTGTGTGTTAGGCATGGTGCACTCAGGGATTGCTTTGTTTACCAGGATGGGCAAAGTCTGCTCTCCCTGCTTGCTCCCACTTCCTCAGGGTCCTTCCCCAAAGCTGCCTCAGCTCCTTCCTGCCCAGCCCTGCCACCCTTCCTGCTCTGGGCAGGGCACACTGGGGTGTGGGGCACAGCTCCTTTCTCTTGGGACAGACGGACTTTGTCCCTCTGGGGGGAAGCAGGATGTGCTGTGAGGTCTGTGGCACCTGGGCACAGCTCATTCCTAATATTGCAACCCAGGTCACTGTGTCCCCACCCCAGGATCCCCCACTCCAGCCCTGCAGTCCTCCCATGAGGCTCATTCCCTCCCTCAGGATGTGCTCAATCTGATCTTTCTTGTGGATCCCGGCTTGTTTAGCCCTGCATTCCCCTTCCATCCTCTCTCCAGCACCTCTGGATTTTGCCCTGAGGGGTGCTGGCTCCAGGATATTGCAGAGCAAACACAGAGGGGAGATAAAGGGACAGCATCACCCCCTGGAGCAAACACAGCCCCAGCCCTGCAAAGGTCACTCAGGTCCCTGGCTGCTGCCACCACTTCCCACCCCAGCCCCTCGCTGGCCCCGTGCTCCTGCCACGTGCCAGCTCCAGAGGGACAATGTCCTTCCCCCAGAGCCATTCCCAGCCCGTGCTGCCCTGCTCCCCCCATCCCAGTGCCAAGGATTTGTTCCTGCCCTGGTCCCTGTCCCCTCTCCTCTGCTGTCCCAAAACACTGGCCCTGTCCCCAGTCTGCCTGTCCCTGCCACCTCCTACCAAACCCACATGCACGTCCTGGCTGTCCCCACCACGGTCCCTGACCTGCTGCTGTCACCAGGACCCTCGCACGGTGCCTGTCTGTCCCTGAACCCCACAGAACTCGGCTGACCCCAATCCCTCCACACCAGGCATGAGGGATGAGCCTCTCCCTTCCTCCAGCTCCTCTCCTGCCCAGCCCAGGCTCCACGGGCAAGCCTGAGCAGAGGTTTCTGCGTGTCCCATCCCCTGCCAGTCACGGGCAGGGCAGGTCTGGTCTGGTCTCCCATCCCTGAGTCTTCTCCTGCTCCCTTGGACCTCAGGATGCTGTGGAGGGAAGTCAGGGCTCAGGATGTGGAAACCTCCCTTCCCTGGTGCCTGCTGCTTGTCTCCAGGGCTGCTCCATCTCCCAGAGCAGCTGGAGGTGGGATTTCAGGCAGGAGACCGTTGGGCCCTAACAAAAGCAGGAAATGGGTGTAATTCTCCTTCGGAGGAGGAATGAATAGCAGATCCCCGGAGGAGGCGAGGCCAGCTCAGAGAGCGGCAGCGCCGTGAGAAACCCGGCTCATTCCCTGAGCTTCCTGAGAGTTTTCCCTTCCTGCTGCTCTCCCAGCTCTGCCAGACCCTCGGCAGCTCCAGGACCAGAGTCCTGGCCGGGGTGCCTGTCCCCAAACCTGCTCCTGGCAGGTCATGGGGAGCCCGGGCTGGGGACAGCCACAGGGACCAGGGGACCTGGATGATGTGATTTAGTGGGTGACATCCCAGTTTGGGATTGAGCTGAGTTTTAAGGCCCCTTCCAACCCAAACTGTGCTGTGGTTCCATGACTCTGTGAGCCCACACCTCGTGTACAGCTCCGCACACTCCTTCCTTACACCCAGGAGCAGGAATATGAGTGTTGGGAATAAAAAAAGTGCCAGAGGCAGGGGATGGGAGGGAATCCAGACCACTGGTGTGTGCACGAGGATGGGAATTGAGAGCTGCCCCTGGGGGTGGCTCCCAACCTGGGGAAGCTGTTGGAGCATCCCACGGGTTTCCAACAGCCTGGGAGCTCCTCTCCAGTCCGAATCCCAGCATCAGCTCAGGCGCTGAGCACCAAAGCTCAGTCAGCCACCAGGGTCTCATGTTGGGGCTGCTTCTTCTTGAGGAGATCTCTGGTGCCGCAGAGGATGGGTGGGGATTGGAGAAACCTCCCTGAACCCTGGAGCAGGGGATTGATTAATCAGTGCTGGAATAATTGCAGGGCACTGCAGACATTCTGTTCCCGATGCTGTGGAGGCAAGGGATGAGGTGGAGGATGGGGCCAGGGAGGTCGCTCACCCCAGCCCGTCCTCAGAGCTGCTCCCAGGATTAAATGGTTTCTTTTTAAAAGGGAGATCTAATCTGGTGACAAAAGCTGCAGCAGTGCTGTGAGCCCATCATCTCCCCGAGAAAAGCCTCTCCAGCCTTCAAATGCTTTCACCACTTGGCTGCTGGATTTCAATCCAGGGCTGAATCTGCCTCTCTTCAGCTCCAGCCCTGCTCTTGTTCTCCCGGCTCTGGGATTTCAGGGTTCCCCGCTCTGTTTGCCGTGTGGGAGGACACAGGCCAGGTGCTCAGATCACCTGATAACAGAGTTTTAGCAGCATCACACCCCCAGGCCCGGCTTTTCCAGCCTGTGTGGTGTCTGTGGTGCTCCTTCCAACTCTGCCGGTGTTCCCCTGCCATCCCCGAGTGTGGGTGCCAGACAAAGAGCTCCAGCAGGGCGCTGTTCGCTGATTTTCAGCCCCCACACATCAGTACACAATGATCCCTAATTACTCTTTCACAGACAAATCTGCATCACTGGACCGGGCAGATATTCCTGGCAGGGTTTAAACTTAAAGCTCCCTTGGTTTCTGGTGAAAAGCCAGGATTCCTCTCCCCAGCCTGTACGGGCATGTCCGGAGTCACTGCTTTCCAAGATCCAGCCTGAGGGGTTCAAACCCAACCTTCAGTCCCAGACATATTCCGGATATCTGCAGTCCAACACCCCCTGACCGTTTAACCAGGTGCAAACATCCTCTTCCCTTTCTGTCTCATCGCTCTGGGTGTCATTTTCCAGCTTTCCCAGCACAGATTTCATCTCTTCATCTCCATCATTGATAAAAATGTTTCATAGCGGCGGACGAAGCACGGGGCCCCGGGGGAGGGAGGTGGGAATAATGTTCCTTTCTGCTCTCTCCCCATTAGCAGCCCCCTCGGAGATCTGCCAGGGAAGCAGTTTGAATCCATCTCATCTGTGCCCTGTTAATTCCTTCTAATGCAAGTTTTAATCAAAATGTCAGGTGGAAGGAAGTCAAATGCCTCGGAGAGATCCGAGTGTGCTCTATCAACACAAGTGCCTCTCTCCCCCAGCCCGCTGCTGCTGTCACACAGAGACTGCAGCTCTGGGTGACAACCCTGCTGGCCCTGCCACCAACACTCCCGAGTCTGGGCACGTCACATCACCAGGTGGGGCTTGTCCCAGGGATCTGTGTGTGTATGGAAAACCATGGGACACCAACAACAGCCCCTGAGCAATGCCCTCACCCTTCTCCAAGCCTCATTATCTGGGGAATGGGGCTCCCTGAGGAGCTTTCTGGGGTGCTCAGCACCAATGTCCATCCTGGGAGCAATGGTGGAGCTGATGTGGCCCTGAGGGACAGGGGACAGTGATCCTGAGGAAGAGGAAGATTTCAGGGCTGGATGAGGAGATTGGAGATGCTCAGCCCCCATGTCCATCCCAGGAGGAGGTTGCAGCGTGACAATGGTGGAATCCATGTGGCCTTGAGGGACAGGGGACAGTGGTCCTGAGGAAGAGGATGAGCTTTCTAAGCTGGATGAGGAGATTGGAGATGCTCAGCCCCATTGTCCATCCTGAGAGCAATGGTGGAGCTGATGTGGCCCTGAGGGACAAGGGGACAATGGTCCCTGAGGATGGGAACAGCTTTCTAAGCTGGATGAGGAAATTGGAGATGCTCAGCCCCAATGTCCATGCCAGGAGGAGCTTCCAGTGTGACAATGGTGGAGTCCATGTGGCCTTGAGGGACAGGGGACAGTGATCCTGAGGATGAGGAAGATTTCAGGGCTGGATGATGAGACTGGAGACGCTCAGCCCCAGTGTCCATCCCGGGAGGAGCTCCCAGTCTGTGTGCCCTGGGATGTGGGCACTGTGGGAGGACCAGGGCTCAGGGGCTTCCCCAGCTTGCAGGATCTTTCATCCTCCGTCACCACAAAGCCAGGCCAGATCTGCATTTGCAGCAGCCCACAGAAGCTGCCTCTGTTGTCTTATTTTTGTTATTTTTGAGAGGATATTTTAGCGCTGAGCACATTCCCTCCTGTTGCCATGGCAGCCGTGACAGGGGTTATATACCGTGAGAAAAATACCAAAATTAATGAGTGAGTGAAAGAGCAGCCAAGAGAAAAACAAGGTTAAAAAAAGAGTTAAAACAGTAATAAAAACAATCTCCCAATAATTTGGCAGCGTGCATCCCACAGGCAAGACGGGCTGCGAACGCCCCAGCCCTGCGGCTGCTCCGCGGATCCCAGCTGAGTTCTCTGCCCGCATCCCGCGGCCGGATCCTCGCCCTGGTCCGAGGGATGAGCTGCTCCCACCCCATCCCACCGAGGATCCGGATGGGGCTGCACCCACCCGGCTCCTTCCCCCGCAAACCTGCAGCCCTCGGTGACGCAGGAGGCGAGCGGAGGAGAAGTTCTTTAATGTGCTCATTTCCTCGCATTTGGGTTTTGAGGATCTTTTTGTTTTTAATTGTAGAAACAAGCGGATTGTCAGAACATCTGTGTTATTAGCATTTGCTGCCCAAATCCGAGCTGCTGCTTCTCCTGCAGAGCCCAGAGCTGATGAGAGAGAGAACAGAGGAGCCTTTGAACTCCTTGCAGCAGACGGCAGCCAGGTTGCTGCGTGTGTGCGTTGGGGAGGGGGTATTTATTCTCTTGTAAGGTTCATTTGCTCGCCGTGTTTCCCTTTCTTCTCGCTTTCCCAGAGATTTAGCTGCATGCTCTTCCCTCGCAGGCTTTGTTCTTCTGACAAGGCCCCACCGGCACCACGAAGCTGCTGCCTCTGTGTGATGCCACAAGAGCCCAGCACGGGGTACCTGGAGCAGCCCAGCACGGGGGACCCGCAGCTCGGGGCAAGGCAGAGCCTCCAGCAGCAGCTCCGGGGGCGGTGGCACTGCCAGCCCTGCAGGGTCTCACGGAATTACTCTGCAGACAGAGCTGCAGCCTCAGGCTGGCTCTGCTTTCCTGGAATGCTGAAGACAAGGTGAGGATGGGTGACTCATCTGAAGCTGGTGCACATTAGGATGGAATTCTTTCTTCCCCTGTGAGGGTGGTGAGGCACAGGTTGCCTGGAGAAGTTGCGGATGTTCCATCCCTGGAAATGTTCGGGGCAAGGTTGGACAGGGCTTGGAGCAGCCTGGGATAGTGCAAGGTGTCCCTGCCAGGTAAAGGTGGAACGAGATGGTTTTGAGGACCTTTCCAACCCAAACCATTTTGGGATTCTACAACAACACCCAGGAAGTACAGGGAATTACAAAGCTTCCTGCATTGCCAGAGGGCAAGGAGCACTCTGGGAGGGGCTTTCAGAGGCACTGGGGTGGAGGAGGAAGAGGAGGTGGACGAGGCAGCCCTGTGATGCCAGGCCAGCAGTGGCCTGGACATGGTGTACCCTCAGCTCCCTGTGCCAGGCTGCTCCTCTGGGCTGCACAGAGCTGGTTCCTGATGCCAGGACACTTCCCCTGCATTCCTAGAGCCTGGACCCGTCCCTCTATGTGAGCAGAGGCTGGGGTGACAGTCACCAGTGTCCCACAAATCAGAGATCCATGTGCGTGCCCAGCTCCCCGGCACTCCCCGCTGCCGATCGACTGCCCCGTGACTCTTGTGAAATGCAAACCTTTGGTCCCCAGCAATCTCTGAAGTTTGCTGTCCCTGCTCCACGGGCAGCCTCGGATCCACGGGGTCACTCCCTCGGTTTCTCCCTTTGCTCCATCTCTCCGTCCCTCCAAGGAGGGCTGCCAGTTACTGATCCATCAAACTTCCCCTCATCTCCTCAGAATTTCGCTCCCTCTCCCTGCCCAGCTCACGCTGGATCAGCAGGGCACAGCCTGACAAACCCCACAGCTCCTCTCCCTGCCCCAAAGGTGGGCTCTGACCTTCCCTGCCTTCTCACTTCACATCTTCTGCTAAATTGGCTTCATGTGAATTGACACTCGGGAAAAAACCCCCGCGCCCGGACGCAGAGAAGCCGACATCTCTGCAGGAGCAGAAAGTCTGGGAGAAGAGCTGTGCTCTCCATCCTGAGGGGTGACTCTCCAGCCCCCTTTTCCTGCCGAGCAGGATGCCCCACGCCACGGGGCTGAACCCGCTTGCTAGCGGGACAAAGCGGGGAGATTTGGGAGAAAAGCACGGCAGTTCTAGGGGGAAAACCGGGGTGATTTCGGGGGTGAGCTGGAGCCGGGCTGCTCCGAGCAGGCAGGCGCAGCCTCTAGATGGTGCAGTCATGCAGCCGAGCTGAGCATGTGTGCAGCGAAGGGCGCTGCGCAACAGGTTGGCGTAGCTCAGCGGGGAGACGCGCTCCCATCCTCGCTGCGGCGGAGCGGGAAGGACTTTCCAGCATCCTGGCGAGAAATCCGCGCTGCCAGCGGCCCGGAGCGCGGGTGAGGGGCAGCGCGACCCTCGGAGGGTGCCGAGGGTTTTTGGCAGGGTCGGGCTGCGGTTCCAGCCCCTGGCAGGGAGCGCGGAGGCGGCGGAGGCAGCAGGGGAAGGAAGGGGCAGCGCTGAAGCGCGCTGTCCCCACGGCGAGGGGACTTTGCTCGGCCAGCCAGGGTGAGGGAGAGCAGCTGCTGAAGGCATCACAAGGGCGCTGGGAGCTCGCCGGCTGCTTTGGGGAGCCGCAGGTGCTCCGTGCCTGCTGCGCCCCGCCACCCCGCCATAAATGAAGCCGTGATTCACCGAGGTGTGACGGCAGGACACGGCGGCCGCTCCAGCCCCGCCGCCGCAGCCAAAGAGGAGCTGTGCAGCCTCCTCGCAGCCCTCCTGGGCTGAGGGTGCGCGGAGGGGTGGGCACAGCCCCCCGTGAGCTCGGTCCCACGGAGGGACCCTCCCGGCCGCGCTGGCCCTGTGCAGTGGGACTGTGGGGCCGTGAAGAGCCGGCTGGAAGAATAAAAGAGCGAATGAATCATTAAGAGCAGCGAGAGGGGAGTGAAAAGGGAGAGCAGAGCCGCACGTGTGCGGGAGCGGAGCGGAGGGGTCCCGGGGTGAGGGGATCCGGGGGCACCCCCGCTGTGCACAGGCACGGCGCTGGGCGCGGCGCGGGCACCCCAGAACCGGGTGGCTCTGCCCGGCAGCCGCTGCCCGCCGGTCCCGGCAGCCCGGCCGGGCTCGGATCTGATAAGGAGCCGGAGCTCCACCTCCCCGTGGTGGTGGCGGCGAGAGGCGGAGGCAGCGGCGGGCGGGGGGGGGA
>VRYO01002774.1:551216-562186 GCA_009812075.1 Sialia sialis
TGCGGGATGCCCCGCGCCGGAGCTCGGCGCCGTGCGGGAGCGCGGGGCCGGGCGGCGGCGGGAGCGGCGCTGGCGAGCATCCCGCTCCCGAGCATCCCGCATCCCTCCGCTCCTCTCCGCGCCGGGCTGCGCGGGGCTCCGCGGCCACCGGGGCGGGTCCCGCTTGTCCCCGGTCCCGCCCGGCGCTGCCACTTGTTGTGCGGAGCGGAGCGGAGCGCGGCCAGCCCCGCACAGCGCAGCGCAGGGCGGGCGGTGGGTGCGGGGGATACGCGCGTGTTTCAGGGTGTTTATTTTTCCGCGTGGGGGTGACCCTGGGTGTGTGTCCCTCGTCCAGCCCTGGGTGTGTGCGCCCGCGGGGTGCGCGGCTGCGTGGGAGCCGCACAAGTTGCGGGCGAGGCGGGAGCCGGCTGGGAGCGGGGCTGTGCGGGAGCCGGGAGCCCGGAGCCGGAGCGGCGGGACGCGAGGGGCTGGCGGGCTGTCCGAGTGGGTGCGTGTGACACCGGGGTGCGGGGGCGCGAGTGGGATGCGAGTGTCTGTGTGTGGAGAGGTGTGCGTGTGTGTGTGACGGGGTGTGCGTGCTGTGAGTGTGTCAGCCTGTTCCGAGTGTGTCAGCGGGCTCCGAGTGTGTCAGCGGGCTCCGAGTGTGTCAGCGAGCTCCGAGGGTGTCAGCCGGCTCTGAATGTATCAGCCGGTTCCGCGTGTGTCACCGGGCTGTCCGTGCCTGCGCCGCGGACGATCCGCGTTTCCCGGTACGCGAGGCTGAGCGCGAAGCCGGCAGAGAGGCTCCCGTGGGTTTTTTCACGGGTGTCTGAGTGTGTGTGTCCGTGTGTGTGTGTGTGTGTGCGTGTCTCCGTGCGTGTTTCTGTGCTGCCAGAGCCGCCTGGAGGAGCGGAGGCTCCGCTCTCCTCCGTGCCCGCAGCCGGAGCCGGCGCCAGCCGGAGCCTCAGCCCGGGCAGCGCCGCGGGGACCGGGGAGCTTCGGCCTCGGCGGGCGGCAGCGGAGCCCGGCCTCCATCCTCCCTCCCAGCCGCTGCAGACCATCCTCGCCATCCTCCCCATCCTCCCTCGGCGCGCTGCGAGCCCGAGGGGCACCCTGTCCCCCTTCCCCAAGGTCCCCCCGACCCTCCCGGCTGCATCCCCGGAGCAGAGCCGCTCCCGCTGTGCCCAGCTCCCAGCGGCCCTGCCGGGGTGTTTCAGGCCCGCGACATTTTTCTCTTGCCCCAGGATCCCTCTCCAGCCGGGATGGAGGGTGGCATGGTGGCGGGAGGGGACAGGAGCCCGGAGTGGCCGTGGGGGACCCACGGCTGGGAGGATGGGGGTGCCACTCCGGGGAGGCTCTGACAGGTCTCTGCCTCGCTGGCTGCCAGAGTTGGGAGGGATGTGGAGAAGGCAGCAGGAGGAGGGAGGGCCCTGGGCTTTGCCGGCTTTTCATCACTGCTCAGCTTCTCAGGGATGATTTTGGAGTGACGCTGTTGCCAGGCCAGTGGGGTTCCTCCTCGCGGGGTGCTCTGGCTCCGGCCGCTCGGGCCCAGCCTGCAGAAACGCCGAGCAGCCGCAGTGGCAGCCGGGGCTGGAGCAAATCCTGGGACGTGCCACGGAATACCCAGGATTCAGCCCATCCGTGCCTTCGGCGCAGGACTGACCATCAGCCGCCGTTCTCTCGGCTGGCAGATCCCTGGGATGAGCTGCTTGCTGCTTGCTGGGGTGTCGGAGCAGGGCTGGGGGGAGCGCAGGGGGGGATTAGCACTTGTGTGCTCAGCGCAGGGTTTGGACTGACTTGTGAGCCGTGGCTCCGAGCCACGCAATCAGCCGCTGGGAGCAAGGAGCGGCTGGACTTTGGTGCCCATTCCCGAAGCGGTGCTGCCTCCCGTGGAACGGGGCCAGGAGGCTGTGGGAATCACAGGGAGCACAGGCTTGTTCAAGCAGTTGCTTAAATTCGCGGCGCTTTATAGCCTCTCTCTCATTAAGGCTTGTTTTTTTTCTTTTGGTGGGGATAGCTGAATTCTGTCGGATTTTGCATGCCACTGTCCTCCGAGAGCTTCCCAGTCATGCATTAAGCAGCGTGACTAACGCCTCTCTCATGTGGTTCAGTCTCTCTCACACTCTCCCCGTAGGGAGAATTGTGTGTGCGGAGGAATAGTTGTTTTGGGAGGGGTTTTTATTTTTAAGTGCTCGGTGCTTTGCCAGCAGGTTGGAAAAAGGTGCCTGGCACCAGAGAAGAAAGTGTGGGATGGTCCTTAGATCCCATGGGAAAATAGCCTGGTGCCTTGGACTGGCCCCTGGGAAGCCTGAGTCTCCTGCACAGACGTGCTTGAGGAGGCTTCCTCCTCCTCCTCCTCCTCCTCACGCCCAGCTCTGGGCTCTCACGTCTGCGCTGTGTCATTCGCACCCCTGGGTGCCGAGCAGGATTCCTGATCCTGCTGATTCCTTATCCTGCCGAGCTCAGGGCCCCTCCTCGTGCCTTCCAGCACTGCCCCTCAGGCTCCCAGCCTGTGTCCTCCTTCCACCACCCTGCTCTGCAGGGTTCCTTCCTTCACCTGCAGGAATGGGGCTTGGGTTCACACTCCAGCCCTGTTTCTGGAGCAGAAATCCTGGGCACCTTTGGGTGACACCCTTCCTCCTCCAGGCTGGCACGGGGCTCCTGGTGTTTCCAGCTGCTGGGCCCTCCTTCCCAGCTCCCTCAGCCATGTGAGGCATCAGCGCTGCCTTGAGACTTTCCCCTTTCTTTCCTTGCGATCTTTCACCTTGCACCGGGGCTTAGTCAGGATGTGGCTACGTCACCAGCAGCCAGGGCCCTGCCCAGTGCAAACAGCCCAGTGCAAACAGCCCAGCGGCGGGCACCATGCCTCTCCCAGCCCAGCCTTCCTCCGGGAGCCTTTCCCAACAGCTGGACCTGCCCATGCTCCCTGTCCGCACTCACAGCCATCCCCAGCCGGAGCGCAGGGCTGAGGGACCGCAGGGCTGAGGGAGCTCAGAGAGGAGGGAACTCAGGGATGAGGAAGCTCAGGGTGGAGGGAGCTTGGGGCAGGTTCACCCCATGGAGGAGGATGTGGGGGTCCGGTGTGGGGGTGTGGCAGACATGAGTGTGACCCAGGTGGCAGTGCCCCCGCACGGGTGACATCACACACATGCACAGCAGCACCGGGGGCATGCGCACACGCGGACACACGCGTTGTGTGGGGCACACACACGCGCAGGAGCACGAGCTCACACCTGGGGCACGGGCCTGGAGCGGGCAGGGATGTGCTGCTTGGCCCGTGTGACACACTTGGACACCCTGCCAGGGCACAGGTGTGATGTGTGTGTGACACACGGCTGTACTCTGGGCAGGTGCGTGCCCCTGGAGTGCTCACAGGCACAGCAACACAGACACACGCGTGTGATGTGTGATGCACAGATCTGCTGTGTTCCTGCCCGGCTCCCAACCTCCTCCATCCTCAGCCTGGTCCAGGGATGGAAGAGGGATGGATTGCTGTCCTCATGCCTTCCTGCTGGAGTCACACATCCCAGCACTGGTGTGGGCAGTTCTTCATGGCCTCAGCCAGCTGGGAATGGCTCAGCTCTGCACATGAAGGAAGTGGCAGGGCAAGGGGACAGAGGCAAACTTGGCTTCAGGGCCACAGTCTGCTCTCCAGGCACGGAGATGTGTTCTCACTGCGGAGGCAGAGCTCATCTCTTCCATGTCCCCATGTCCATGGGGAAGCAGAGGGGTAGAGGGACTGGGAGCTTGTGGGAAGTACCAAGGAGGAGAGTGCAGCGTGTTCCTCTTGCTGATGAGCCGTACAATGCCAGGCTAACCAGGATCTGGGCACTTGCTCTGTGGCACCATGGTCATGGAGCGCTTGCCATAGAGCATCTGCTTATCCTTGGGTGCAGAATATGGAGAGAGGGAGCGATGGAAGCGGTGAGAGCACGGTGATGCTGCCGGGCCCTGGCAGATGTTTGTGGCTGTTAATTTTAGGGCATCCAATCCTTGGCTTTTTGGGTGCTAGTGAGATGTGTTGAACCCCTTTATGCTCACAGCTCAGCAGAAGCTGTGTGGGTGCTCCTGGACCCTGGAGGAGGAAAATATGTTCCCAGAATGGAAACCAGGCAACGGGAAAGCTGATGGCCAAGCGCAGCAGCAGATAGGGGCTTGGTGGCAGGGCATGTGGCTTGGCACAGGAGGGGACACTCTGTGGGGCTGGCAGTGTGCCTGGCACGGCCTGGGCAGTGTGCGGGCACACAGAAGAGGGGCAGTGGTGCAGGGGTGCAGCAGTGCAGGGGTGTCTCTGCAATGCAGAGGGGCAGCGCCACTGCATCAGTGGGGTGGGCACTGGCACAGGGTGGGCACCCAGTGCGTGCCATGTCCCAGACTGGAGTGGGAGGGAACGGGAAGGAACAGTGTGTCTGCAGTGAGGAAGGGAACGGGAGCTGCTGGTGCAGGGTGTGGGGTTGCCTAGTGACTGTGCAGCGAGGGGGATGCTGCGCTGCCGGTGCAGTGTGCCGGGGCTGGGCACTGCTGGGGGCTGCCCGGGGGGTTCCTGCACTGCAGAGCAGCCCGGGCAGGGAGCTGGTGTCCCTCTGAGTGCCGGGGACATGGGGGTGGCAGTGCTGCACAGGCAGCGCAGGAGGGATGATGCTCAGGGCCGCTGCATCCCTGCAGTGCTGGGTGGGTGGTGCCTCTGCACCTTGCAGTGCGAGGCTGGCAGTGCCACTGTGCTGGCAGTGCAGCGAGGGCAGCGCTGCTCTGTCCCTGCCACAGCAGTGCCCCACGGCCCTGCAGTGCTGGAGGGGTGGCAGCCCTGCATCCCCGCAGCGCCCCATGGCCCTGCAGTGCCCTGCAGCCCTGCAGTGCTGGATGGGCGGCAGGCCTGCGCTTCTGCAGCATCCCCAAAGTGATGGCTGCTGCTGTTCCTGCAGTGCAGGCAGTGATGGAGGGCAGAGAGCAGTCTGCTGGCAGTGCCCCATGTCCCTGCAGTGCTGGGTGCGTGGCAGCCCTGCATCCCTGCAGCGATCCATGGCCCCACAATCCCTGCGTGGGTGTCAGCCCTGCATCCTTGCAGTGCCCTGTGTTACTTGTGTGGGTACCAGCCCTGTGTCCCCTCAATGTCCCATGTCCCTGCAGTGCCAGATGGGTGTCAGCCCCACATCCCTGCAGCGCTGGACCTCGCAGAGCAGGCAGAGCTCCCCGTTTGGTGCTCCCATTTCTGCAGTGCTGGCAGCTGTGTGCAGTGCCCATGTGTCCCCGCTGTGCATGGCAGGCAGTGCCCCTGCACTGGTGGCACACAATGCTCCTGTGTTTGGGTGGTGAGAAGCTGTCTCAGAGTCTGGCCGGCTCCCATCGGGTTGTTGGCAGCAGGCTGCCTTCAGTCCACCCTGTTAGTGTGCCTCGTTGGGTCTAATTACAGTTGGTGTGGTGACGAAGAGGGTGGACAGTGGCAGGAGTGGCTTCCTGCAAGTGGCAGGGCTGAGGTTTCAATGACAGGGTTACTCACTCCAGCAGGGTGTTGCAGGAACTCTGCAAGCTGGGACGGATCCTTTGGGGCACTGGAGGCTGCCAGGAGCCAGCCCCAGCAGCCCCTTCCCTTCGGGAGCCGTGCCAGGACTGTGTGCAGTCCCACTGGGATAAGCCAGGGAAGTGGGCTGATCCCTAACCTCCGGTGTCTGTGTCTCCTCCAGCTCCCCTGCAGCGCAGGATGAACCCGCTGGCGTCCTGCCTGGGCCTGTGGCTCCTCTGCCAGCTCCCTGCCCTGGCCTCGGGGACACGTGTGATCTACAAAGTGCAGGAGGAGCAACCCCCCAACACCCTCATAGGGAGCCTGGCCTCCGACTACGGCTTACCGGACATGGGGCACCTCTACAAGCTGGAAGTGGGGGCCCCGTACCTGCGTGTGGATGGCAAGACTGGGGACATCTACACCACAGAGACCTCCATTGACCGGGAGAACCTGCGGGAGTGCCAACACCTCCTGCCCGGAGAACCCTGCTACCTGGAGTTCGAGGTGTCCATCACGAACCTGAACGCCAACAGCAGCCCGCGCCTGCTCGAGGGGCAGATCGAGGTGCTCGATATCAATGACAACACCCCCAACTTCGCCTCGCCTGTCCTCACCCTCTCCATCCCCGAAAACACCAACATTGGAACGCTCTTCCCCATCCCCCTGGCCATGGACCGGGACTCGGGCCCCAACGGCGTTGCCTCCTACGAGCTGATGGCAGGTCCAGAGGCGCAGCAGCTCTTTGGGCTGCAGGTGGCTGAGGACCAGGATGAGAAGCAGCCTCAGCTGATCGTCATGGGCAACCTGGACCGCGAGCAGTGGGACTCCTACGATCTGACCATCAAGGTGCAGGATGGGGGGAACCCCCCGCGGGCGAGCAGTGCCCTGCTCCGCATCACCATCCTGGACATGAACGACAACGCGCCCAAGTTCGAGAAGGCCCTGTACGAGGCAGAGCTCTCTGAAAACAGCCCTGTGGGGCACTCTGTCCTCCAGGTGAGTGTGGAGGACTCTTCTCCTCACTGCTTCCCCTCCTGCCTGGCTGCAGGGACAGCCCAGGAGCTGTGGTTCCTCCGGGGAGGAGGGAGGGCTGGGTGGAGAAGCCCACAGTGTCACCCGGGGCCAGTGGGCACGCAGGTCCCTGGGATGTCACATCTGCTCAAGCGAGGTTGGAGAGGAGGTACAGGAAGGCGCAGCCCGAGTGGGGCTGCAGGACATGGCGGAGGGAGATGCAGGGAGCTCCGGGGTTACTGGGAGGGCTGGGACCCTGGGGCCACCGGGAGTCTGGCATGGAGCCAGCGCAGTCTCAGTGCTGCCCGCAGACAAGACATAGAGCCTTTCATAAGTTGCATTCCCTTGGCCGCTCCATGGAAACTCGGGAGGTGGGGACAGGGAGCATCCCTGCTGCCCGTGTGCAGGGCTGGCCATGGCTCTGGAGGTGCCCTGCTGTCTGCAGCGAGCCAGGGCTCTGCCTCGTCTGGGCAGCGCTGCAAACTGGCCCGGAGAGCCCAGGGGGTTGGATCTTGGTGGATTTGGCTTGGAGGGGGCATTGAGATGATAGTAGTCGACATCTGTTTATCTGCAGCTGCCATCTTAATAAGCGGAGTGCGGCCAGCTCTCATCTGCCTGTTAATTCTGATGTGAATTTTTTAAGAATTCATTTTTCACTGTTAAGAGAATGGGAGCTGGAAGCAGATAAGGGAGCTGCATGGCCGGGAGGAGAATGGGCTGAGACGCCGCTGCTGCCATTGCTCAGCTTTTATCTTTCAGGGGGAAAATGACTTCCGCCTGTTTTGTGAGTGGAGGTAAAAGGTGGAATTTACATTTAACAACTTTCGTTCTCCATCCAAATCTGCTGAGCAAGATAACGGCGGAGCAGCAAATGGTGCAGAGAAGAGGCTGCTCAGAGAGCCGATTAGGGAGGCAAATGTTAGACAAACCTCATCTTCTTTAGAAAGCAAATAATAGGTGTAGATGCAGGTTTATGGGGATGCAGGGCTCCTGGCGGGTGGGGATGGACGGTGCTGTGCAGGGCTCAGGCAGCCCCAGCCCCTTGCTTGGCTGCGTCCCCGGATGCTGCTGCTGCAGCTCCGCACATCGTTGCCTCCCTCCTCGCCCTCACCTGAGCCAGGCAGCTGCTCCAGCCCCTCCTCGAGGGCGCAGCTGGAGCCGTCCCTCCCTGCTGCTGGCTGGGTCTCAGCGGCACGGCTCCATGGTTCCGGAGGATTCCCTGCGTGCCGGAGCCGGCCGGGAGGGGAGCGAAGCCAACCGGCCCAGCCAGTTTCTCCGGAAGAGCGAGGCAAAGCCTCCGTGCCTGAGGGCGGCTCCCAGCTGCTCTGCCGGTCCCAGGCTCTTTGCCCCACAGTCCTTGGCCCCAGAAGAGGAAATCCTGGTTTTCCCCCGCCGGCTGTCCTGGTTTGTGGAGGGACTGGCTTTGCAGTGTCCTTGTCCTGCTGATTGATTGTCCCTCTGTCCTCCAGGTGAAAGCCAACGATTCGGACCAGGGCGCCAACGCCGAGATCGACTACTCCTTCCACCAGGCCTCAGACATGGTGCGGCGGCTGCTGCGCCTGGACCGCGCCACGGGGCTCATCACCGTGCAGGGCCCCATCGACCGTGAGGACATCGGCACCCTCAAGTTCTCCGTCGTGGCCAAGGACAAGGGCGCCAACCCCAAGAGCGCCCGCACGCAGGTGGCGGTCACCATAAAGGACATGAACGACAACGCGCCCTCCATAGAGATCCGCGGCATAGGGCTGGTCACCCACCAGGATGGCATAGCCAACATCTCGGAGGACGTGCCAGTAGAGACAGCAGTGGCTCTGGTGCAGGTGTCCGATCGAGATGAGGGTGAAAACGCCGTGGTGACCTGTGTGGTGGCCGGTGACGTCCCGTTCCAGCTGCGCCAGGCCAGTGAGACAGGGAGTGACAGCAAGAAGAAATACTTCCTGCAGACTACCACGCCACTGGACTACGAGTCGGTGAAGGAGTACACGATTGAGATCGTGGCCGTGGACTCGGGGAACCCACCCCTCTCCAGCACCAACTCCTTGAAGGTGCAGGTGATGGACGTCAATGACAACGCCCCTGTCTTCAGCCAGAGCTTCACTGAGGTGGCCTTCCCTGAGAACAACGAGCCCGATGAGCTGGTCATGGAGGTGAGTGCCACGGACGCTGACAGTGGCTCCAATGCCAAGCTGGTTTATTCCCTGGAGACAGATCCCTCCTCCAAGGGCTTCTTCACCATTGACCCTGACTCCGGGGAGATCCGGGTGAAGGCCGTGCTGGACCGAGAGCAGCGGGAGCGCTACGAGTTCTTGGTGGTGGCGGAAGATAAGGGCACCCCCAGCAAGCAGGGCACAGCGTCTGTGGCCATCAACGTCATGGACAGGAATGACAATGACCCCAAGTTCATGCTGAGTGGCTACAACTTCTCTGTGATGGAGAACATGCCACCCCTCAGCCCCGTGGGCATGGTGACGGTCATCGATGCCGACAAAGGGGAAAATGCCCGGATCCAGCTGTCGGTGGAGCAAGATAATGGGGATTTTGTCATCCAAAATGGCACTGGCACCATCCTCTCCAGCATCTCTTTTGACCGGGAGCAGCAGAGCACCTACACCTTTCGCCTCAAGGCAGTGGACGGTGGGGATCCCCCCCGGTCTGCCTACGTGGGGGTGACAATCAACGTCTTGGATGAGAATGACAATGCCCCCTTCATCACCTCCCCCTCCAATGCCACCTACAAGCACATCCTGCCCCACACCAGCCCCGGCCAGCAGGTGAGCAAGGTCAAGGCAGAGGACATCGACTCGGGCATCAACGCCGAGCTCATCTACAGCATCACAGGAGGAAACCCCTTCGAGCTCTTCCAGATCTCCCCGCAGAGCGGGGACATCACTCTGGAGAAGGAGATCCTGCGCAAGCACCACGGCCTGCACCGCTTGGTCGTGCGCGTCAACGACAAGGGCAAGCCCTCGCGGCACGGCACGGCTCTGGTGCACTTCTACGTCAACGAGACGCTGGCCAACCGCACGCTGCTGGACACGCTGGTGGGCCACAGCCTGGACACCCCGCTGGACATCGACATCGCCGGCGACCCTGAGTACGAGCGCAGCAAGCAGCGCAGCAACATCCTCTTTGGGGTCATCGCCGGCATCGTGGCCGTCACCCTGGTCATCGTGCTGGTGGTCCTGGTGCGCTACTGCCGGCAGCGCGAGGCCAAGAGTGGCTACCAGGCGGGCAAGAAGGAGACCAAGGACCTGTACGCGCCCAAGCAGGCCAGCAAGAGCGGGAAGAGCAAGGGCAAGGTGAAGAAGAGCAAGTCTCCCAAGCCGCCCAAGCCCACGGAGGATGAGGAGGAGACGGGGCTGCAGAAATCGCTCAAGTTCAACCTCATGAACGACTCTGTCAGCGACAGCCCCCGCATCCACCTGCCCCTGAACTACCCTCCGGGCAGCCCAGACCTGGGCCGCCACTACCGCTCCAACTCGCCGCTGCCCTCCATCCAGCTGCAGCCTCAGTCACCCTCTGCCTCCAAGAAGCACCAAGTGGTGCAGGACCTGCCGGCCACCAACACCTTTGTTGGCACTGGGGACAACAACTCGACGGGCTCCGAGCAGTACTCGGACTACAGCTACCGCACCAACCCCCAGAAATACACCAACAAGCAGGTAGGAGAGCTCATCCTGAGGCCGGCAGCGGCCCCCGCGCTGCACCGGGGAGCCATCTGGACAGAGGTGTGGGAGTGAGCGTGGACTGGCCCCCAGCCCTGCATGCGTGGCCCAGGGGGCTGGCGTTGGACTACCCTGGAGCTGAGCCACAGAGCCTGGGTGTGGTGCAGGGAGGGGATGGGGAGGGTATGAGGGAGGGCAAAAACTGTCGGAGCCTTTGTCAGAGCGCCCAGGGCTGGGTCCTGGTGGCGCTGCCTGAGTGACGGTGACGCGAAGGGGGCTGCATGTGTGTGGCTCTGCATGTGGGGCTCTGGGCAGGGAATGCCACCCGCCTGCCTCCCCTTTGGGGACCGCTCTAGGAGCACCAAGGAGGGCGATGCCCACCCTCCCATCCCTTCCTCCGCTTGGGCTGGCTCATGGGGAGGAGGGACTGGTCCTGCTCCTGCCACAGCCGGGTTCCAGCCCTGTCCTGCTCCAGGGAGCAGCTGGGAAGGCTCTGGCCTCACCCGGCTCTGCTGGTGTGGCTGAACTCGCCACCATCCCTGCGCCAGGGCGCCTCAAAGGGAGCTCTGCGCCCGCTGCGGCTGCCCGGGCAGGTGGGGCTGGGTGGAGGAGCAAACCTCTGCCTTTTTCCCAGGCTCAGGCTCCGGCTTCCCCCAGGCTCGGGCCCTCTGCCACAGCCGGCGCGGTGAAATCCGCGCTTCCCTTAGCATGAGCGCCAGGCCTGGAGCTGTGGCTCTGTGGGAGAGGGCTCACAGATGCCGGTGGCACGGGAATGGCCCGTCCGTGTGGCGGGGCTGGGGCTGTGCTGGGGGCCG
>VRYO01002774.1:563186-608329 GCA_009812075.1 Sialia sialis
CATCTCCACAAACCCTCCACCACACCACAGTGTGGTCAGTGCAGAGGCCTCATGGTGCTGACCCTTCATCGCAGGTTGACATGTCCCATGTCCAGTCACCTCCTGGCCCTGTGAAGATGTTCCTGCAGGACAGGGCTCCCAGCACCTGCACACACACACACACACACACACACACTCACACGTGTGGATGTGGATGCAGTCTGAGCCATGGCCCAGCCTGCCCAGCTTTCATTCCATTTCACACCAACATCCTGCCTCCAAGCTTCTCCTGGTTGATCCCCACATCCTCTTGAGCCCCACCCACATCCCACAGCCAGATCGCAGTGCCTGGCTAGCCTGACCCAAATCCCTGGCAGCCGCCGGCTCCCCCCGCCGCAGTGCTGCAATGAGGGCGCACGCGGTTGCAGATGGAGCCTTGGCGTGGCAGCAGCGCCCGGATCCCGGCGCTCCCCCACCCTGGGGAGCGATGGGAAGGAGACATCCTCTCAGGAAGGCTTCCTGGAGCCAGGTGGGATCACCTGGCAGGATGGATGGGGGTGATGCCAATGCCGTGGGGGATTGCTCTGGGTCTTGTCTCCAGCTGTTTGGAGAAAAGATGGATCTTGGCAGGCAGGAACAGTCCAGAACCCCTCTCCCACCATCCCACCATCCCACTACCCCATCTCAGGCATCCTCTCCCTGGCCACCCGTTCCTGTTTCTCCTGGTTTTTCTTCCGAACTGGGGCACCCATCCCTGCTCCTGTCACACCAGTTCACCTCTTCCCCAGGGCCTCCAGTGACCTCGCCAGGCTGCCGGGGCTGAGGAGCTCCGGCGCTGGGAGAGATTAGATCAGCTGGGGAAACCAGTGGTTCTGGCTTCGGTGGTTTGAGCCCTGTGCCAGCCTTGGCTCTCACAGCCTCCTCGTTTGTTTTGCTAACAGCATAAGGTTTTATCTTGAACCATCCAGGAAGTGTCTGGGCCTCCTGGGCAGGCAGGGCTGGGGCCCGCGGGGAGATGCGATGGCTGCAGAGGAGGAAAGGAGACACCAGCAACCACCTCAATAACTGCTCCCCGCAGGGCTGGGCAGGGCAGTCTGGGGGCTTGGCTCAGCCCTGCTATCTGCTTCCCTTTGGGAACTTTCTGAGAGAAGTTTCCCTTCCTTCCTCGTCCTCGGCAGCTCTTTGATGAACCTGGGGTGAGAACTCAGGCGCTGGCGTGGGGAGCGGCTCTTTCTTCTGCCTGGCTCCCAGGCTCCATCCTTTTTTAGAGGGAAAGAGATATTCTACATCCTTTCCCAGACGTGCCCCGGGTCCTGGGATGTTCTACATCCTTCCCCAGAAGTGCCCCGGGTCCTTACAGCCCCCCACCACCCGGGAGGGCGGCTGGAGCGGTGTGAACTTGAGGGATCTCAGCCGAGGTGCCTGCACCTGCCCGCGGGCTCGGAGCGCGGTGCAGCATTAATTACTCTCTGCGGGAGGGGAGGAGAGGAATATTGTAGCTGTAATGGATAGAAATGAAATCGTCTTGTTTGAGAATTTAGCTCCGAGTCTCCATAAATTGCAGGTTTAGGTGCTGGCAGATGTCTGGGAAAGTCTCCCACTGTCCTGGGTCAGTGGGTTTTCTCAAGGTCGTTCACGTGGAATGAGCTGATAAATGGATCCAGCAAGGAGTTGCAGATGGAGCTGAGGGTTCATGGGGGACCTGCCCTGCTTTTCCCCAGTTTCAGAGAGACCCTGTGCTGGGAGCAGTTCCTCTGCGCTGTGAATCAGCTCCTGCTCCTGCGATCCACTGGGCTTGGCTCAGATTTCGGGCCGAGATGGAATGAGAGAGGTGTGGCTGGGGGGCTGCGGATCCCTGGATCTGCTGGGAACAGTGGCTGTGTGAAGCCCAGCAGCTTGTGAGCATCACTGGGGTGCCTGGGGGAGCTGGGGGAGCTGGGGGAGCACAGGGTGGGGAGTGGCTCGTTCACTGTGCTGGGACATCGGTGACGATGCTGAGGGCACCAGGGGCAAGGCAGGAAGGTGCTGTGGCTCCTGGCACGTCTGTGCTGGGGACTGATGGCAGCGAGTGAGAGCACCGTGTGGGGTTTGGGACCTCAAAAATGAGGAGAGAAGAGCAGAGGCTGGCTGTGCAGCCAGAGGCAGCGTGGGTGTGCTGCAGGGGGAGGTGACAGCAGGGTGCACCCAGCCTGCGCCCCTGCGTGGGAGGTGACAGCGGGATGCTCACTGCCAGCGCCCTGCGGGGGTGGCACAGAGGGCAGCACGGGCTGTGTGACAAGAGGCGGCAGGGACACACGCACAGGCTGTGTGTCAGCGGCAGGGGATGCAGGGGATACAGCCAGAGTCTCCCCGGGGGGAAGGTGGCACAGGGCTGTACAACCCCTGTCCCCAAGGAGGTGGCAGTGGGGACTGTGCAGCCTGGACTGCGGTAGGAGGTGGCACAGGGGTTGCACAGCCCCAGGGAGAGGGACACAGGGCTGTGCACAGGCTGTGCTGTGTGCAGGGTGACAGTGACAGCAGATGACAGCAGGGTGGGCAGCCTTGGCCAGGGGACGACGCTGAGGGCAGTGTCTGCAGGAAGATGGTGGCACTTGCTGTCCCCAACATCAGGGAGGTCATCAGGTCTGTCCTGCCTGGCTGTCACTGGCCCCACCAGCACTGGGGACCTTGTCCTTCCTCACCCAGCCCGTGCTCCTTTCCTGGGGCTCCCCACATGGGGCTGGGTGACATCCCTGCCATTCCTCCCTGCCCTTGTCTTCCTCTCCCCAGGAGCTCAGCCTTTCCTAGCCTGGATCTGGGGAGCCGCTCCCTTTTCCTCCCCAAATCTCTCAGCTGCTTTCACGACTGTGTCTGCTCCTCTCCACCCTCTCTCCTGATCTCTCCCTTCTCCCTGGCTTTCCCCAGTCCCTCCTGACCGTGCTGGCCCCAGTACACAGGGATGCTGAGCCCTCCCAGCGCAGGGCTGAGCCCCTGGCTGGCTGAGCTGTGGATCCTGGGGGATGAAAGCCCTGGCTGTGTGTGCAGGTCCAAGCCTCCCTGATTGATATTCCCAGCACTGCTCTGCCCGCTCGGCCGGGCTCTCAGCTGCAGTGCTGTTCCCTGGAGCGGGGCCCAGCCCTGCAGGCTGCTTCACCCGACACCCAAATCCTGGGGCAGAACCCGGGGCTGGGACAGGGAGTGTCCCTGTATGTCCCCTGGGTGTCCCCTCGTGGTCCCTGTGTGTCCCCTGGGTGTCCACTCAGCCCACAGAGCACCCAGAGGCTGTGGATGGGGTGGAGCACAGAGGATGGGGGTGGAGGGGGTGGAGGGGTGGGGTGTACCCAGGTGAGGACAGAGCTGGGATGTTCTGGGATGTTCTGGGATGTTCTGGGATGGGGTGGAAGGAGGTTGGAGTAATGAGAGGGTGCAGGATGTAGGACAGGGTGTTGTGGAGGGAATGAGGGTGAAGGAATGCCTGGAGCAAAGGGCACAGAGTGGCTGGAGCTGTGCAGGGCTGGGCAGGGCAGTGGGACAACAGCAAAGAGATCCCTGAGCTGGTGGCCAGCCAGGACCCCAGAGTGAATCCCCCATGTGGGGCTGTGCCAGGGCAGGTCCCAGAGAGCCCCTTGGTGGTTTGTGAGGTGTTGGACACAGCCCCTGTGGTACCCTGGCAAACATCCTGCTGGTTGGCACATCCTTTGGAATGCTGAGCGCTGTGCCAGGCCCAGGTCCCCTTCCTGCCCCTCCGCCCTGTCCCCACACCCCTGTCCTGGGAGAGCAGGTGGGACTCCTGGGCATGGCCCAACCCCAGGGCATTGCACAACCCAGCTCTGCTCCTGGTAGAAACCAAGATGGTTTCACTGGAGATTATTCCCAAAGAGGCTCTTCCTGCCTTGCCCTGGTCCTCCAGCACCCACAAAGCACTGATAGCTCGGCCAGGGGTCAAACAGGGGGGAGGAGGTCACCCCTGGCATTGTGGTGTCCCTTTTCTTGTCACCTCTGACTGTGAGTCCAGCCTGGGTAAGCTCAGCCTTGGCCTCACCTCTGGAGTCAGACCTGCAACTCAGACTGAGTCAGCTTCCCCCCAGCAGGTTCTTCCTTGATTTGGTCTTTTGTCCTGACACTTTCTGTACTTCAAGGAGAGCCACAAAAAAGATGGAGAGAGATTTTACACAGGCAGAGAGTGAAAAGACAAGGGGAACTCTTTTCAACTAAAAGAGCAGGGATTTAGATGGGATTTTGGGCAGGAATTGTTCCCTGTGAGGGTGGGCAGGGCTGGCACAGGATTCCTGGATCCCTGGCAGTGTCCAAGGCCAGGCTGGATGGGGTTTGGAGCAGCCTGGGATGGTGGAAGGTGTCCCTGCCTTGGCAGGGGGTGGAATGAGATGAGCTTTAAGTTCCCTCCCAACTCAAGCCATTCCATGATTCCACCTTCTGACTTTCTGAACTTCTCTGCACCCTTGAGGACCTGGTTTCCACACCCTACCTGGAGTGAAGTCTCCTTTTCCCAGCGTGATTCCCAACCCAACCCTCTCGAGAGGAAGAGGAGGTCAGGCAGAGGACCAGAAAGAAAACAACTCCCCCAGATCCCTTTAAAAAACCATTCTTGGTTGTTTTGCATCAATGCCTTGTGTGTTGGAAGCTGTTTACTGCCTCAGCCCTTCAGCTGCTGGCAGGGAAGCGTGGGTGGCTTTGTGGTGGGAGCGTGGGCTGTGACCTGCCAGGAGAGCAGGAGACAAACTCCAGCACCTCATCATTTCCATCCTGGTGGCACTCACAGCCAGCCCTTGTGGCTGCTGCCCACAGATCCCCGATGATCCCCTTTCCCAGGATGTAAACAACCTCCCGAGCTCCTCCTGGCTTGCAAAACACCCGCCCTGACCTCCTGTCTGCACGTGGCACGGGGATCCCAGCACGTTCCATCCAAATCCTGAGCCATCCTTTGGGGAGGGCAGCGAATCCCAGCTCTCTCCCTGGGAGCTGATCCCGCTCCAGAGCTGTCGGAGCAGCCTGCCCTGATTCAGCTCCTCAGAGACATCTTGAAAAGCCCCAGCAACCTGAGAGCCTGCAGCTCTTGTGCTCCCTCATGGCCTGGTTTTCACATCCCGCCGCCTCCCCGGTGCTCAGCAGAGATCTGGCCCTGCTGGGGGGCACCTTGGGGCTGAGCTCTGGACTGAGATCCTGCTGGAAGTGTCCTGTGATGTTCCCCTCACACTCATCCTTTCATCTTCCTGCTTGTTCATCAAAAGCACTCGAGCCCCGTGGAAATCAAACCCCACATTTCAGATGCTGGAAGAGCCCTTCGTTCTCATTCAGGCTGGGGTGTTGGGATTCCAGGCTCTGTGTGTGCCTGGAGGAGCTTGGGTGGGTTTTTTTCCAAGGATTTCAAGTGGATCACAGTTTATTAGGGACTCAGGGCCTGGACAGCTAAGAAACGTGCTGGAATTTTGCCTGGAGCCAGGATCTGGTTTGGCCAAAGATGCGACAGCAATCCTGGGATTGGAGGAGCTCATCCATCCCAGGGGTCCCGTGGGATGGATGGATCCCACCAGGGAGTGGTGGGAATGGCAATTGCAGCAGTGCAGGAAAGACCAGTGGCCCTCAGAAGCCTCCCAACGACTTGTCCTACCCGTTTGATATCTCCAGAGTTTGTCTCAGCTGGTATCTCCTCTCATGGGGAGGTGCAGACCACTAAAGCGAGGGCTCTGCCCATCTCTGCAGTGTGTGGGTGCCCAGACCTCTGGAACAGGCACAATTCCTTGGGCAAACAGGAAAAGCTGCTGCCCTTTGCCTGTGGAAGCAGAGCTGGTTGCAAAACAGGTTTGCCCTCAGAGGAAAATTTTCAATTTGGAAGCAAATCAGGAAGAACTGACAGTTTTTCCCCCTTTTCCCCAAGTCAATCAGAATATATATTATATATAAATACATTTTTTTTCCCCAGCAATTTCTAAAGGCATGATTCTGCCTGACCTTTTTGAGTTGTGCTCCATAATTAATACTTGGCTGGAGTCCTGAAGTGAGAGGTACCTTTGCAAGAGCATCATTTTTTTATTTTCACGTGTCAGCAAAGATCTCCCCCCCAACACCCCAACCCTGAAACAAGGAGCTCGCTTGAATAATGATCTGATTTCAGCAAATTGACAGGTTTTCCATGGAAAGGCTTCCATGGAGGCATTCCTGGTTATCTCTTTTATTTTTTTTTTGTAATAGAGAGCCCTGAGTCTACAGCTTTGGACCCCCTGCCCTCCCCAGAGCCTTCAACACTCCCTGTCAGCTCCACTGGGTGCAACTGGGAGCCAGATTAGCTCATTATTTTCCCAGCATTATTTTCCCACTCTGCAGCTGTTGGATTCCTTGAGGGTTTTATTCAAGTGTTGCTCCCAGTCCCGGAAGCTTTTTCTCCCTGGGATCTTCAGATGGTTTTAATGTGATTATGAGGCCTCCTGCTGCATCCAGGGCAATTTCCACTCCACACCAACCACCTCCAGAATGGCTCCATTATCAGCTGGATGGTGACAGGCATTCCAGGACAGCATCAGGCCAATTTAGACATCATTCCCTAAAGATTACGACCCCTTTCGATTTTACTGCTCAGCCTTCTGATGATTTATTTCCATGTTTTCTTTGCCCGTCTTCATTTCACCCAAAGAGAAGCCAAATGGCACCTCCAGAGCTGGGATAGGCTGAGGGTTAGGCAGGCTCTGTCCCCAGGCTGCCTAAATGGGTTTCTAATTGCGTTAGATCTTGCTCTGAGTTAGATAAATTCGATCTGACCAGGCAGGTTGGCACCGGGCTTTGGCGGCTTCTTTGAGCATCATGCAAATTTCAGGAGGCTTCAGGGCACCTATGTGGAGTCAGGCCGCATTTTCCCTGGATTTATTCATTAAACAGTGCCTCGGGAGCTGATGTCCATTTGAGGCTGGCTGCTCTGCTATCATTATTTCGGCAGGACTTGGAGACTGGCTCTGCTGACTGCAAGGTCAGCACTCGCTAATTGTCAGCTGAGCAGGCGCTCAGGAGGGCGAGCAGGTGATTTTTTGGGGTGATACCTGGCTGAGGGAGGTGGGATCTCATGGATTCCCACGTGGTTTTGCTCTGGTTGTGGATTTCTTTGGTTGTTGGGAGATGGGCACAGGGATTTGTGGGCAGACGCAGCCACCACACCACACCTGTGAGCATCAGGGGACAGAGCTGTCACCCCGTGGCTGATGTGCCTTGTGGGACCCCAGTGGCTGGAGGTGACCCCAGTGAAGTCAGACTGGCAGGTGACAGATTTGGGCTTTAGGTGTGTTCCAGAATCCAGGGTTCTTGGGAGGGCCTGAAGGAGTGTTTTGAATGAAGGATGGGTGCCATGGGTGTGCACAGAGCACAGCTTGGCTGGGACATGGCTCTGTCCATCTCCCTCCCCTGTCCAAAGCAGGCAGAGCCCCTGGGCCTGATCCCTTCCCTCAATTCCTTCCTGTTGTGCATCCTGGGAATGCAGCTCTGCTGAACCACCTTGACACCTGGAAATGCTGGGGCAGGGCAGGGAGGGAGCCCTGGGGCAGACAGGACAACCAGGCCACCAAGGGCAGGAGCAGAGGGGAACTGGAGGTGACACCAAGCCAGAGCAGTGCTTGCCTTGTCCCTTGTCCCTGTCCCTCAGGGTGCTGCCGTGCCAGGAAACGCCGAGAGCTCTTCCCATCACCTGCAGGGTGAGTGCAGAGTGAGCAGGGAGGGCTCCTGGGGGGCTTCTCCTCCAAAAATCAGCTGGGGGATCATGGAAAAGGATGGGAAGAGCTGTCTCAGCTCCATCCTCGCCCCAGCACGGCAGCAAAGCTCTCGTGGCTCACACGAGCTGTAAAATGGATGAGCTGAGCCCGTGTCCTGTTTCCTGGAGCTCGAGCGTTGCCCTGTGTGGTTTTGGCAATTCAGCTCCAGCTTTCCTCCAGGCCTGCCCTGGTTTCCATGGACATAACATTCCCCTCAGCCTGCTGCTCCCAAGGCTGCACTACACTGCACCGGAGCCCCGCTCCTCGCCAGGCAAAGCAAATCATTCCCAAGCCTCCACCCACGGAAAACTGGCTCTGGGTCATTCCAAGCACGGTCCCTGGGCTTGTCTTCCTCTCTTCCTCTCCATACCCAGGGATGTTGCATGGCTCCAGGTTGGTTTGTAAAGGAGAGGGGCTCATTAATCCATCTGAAGTTGAGCAACTCCCACGCCACAATGGCTCCCTTGTCACTTATTTTGATATTCCGGGCGCTGGCCTTTCACTCCCGGTCCTGTGAGTTGCTGCATTGTGGTGGCTGTTGGGGAAGCAGCTCCTTTGGCAGCTGCCTGAAAGGAGGATTCTGGCGTGTGGGGAGGCGCAGGAGCTGCCAGAGGAGCCCTGGAGCCGCGGATCCTGCTCTGGGATCAGCAGCGAGCCGGTTAACAAGGGTTGGATTTTCTTGGGGAGCGGGGAGGCTCCTTCCATCCCTGCCAGCAGGAAAATGGTGCCTGGGGTGGATTTTATGGTTTCCTTTGTGAACAATGGAATTTCTCCTGCTGCTCAGTCCCTGCTCTGTGCACAGGTGGTGATTCCATGGGTTTGTGGGGACGTGGTGACATCCCAAATTCCTGGCACTGCTGAGTTTGTTGTCCCTGGGTGTAGCAAGGAGAGTCAGCCTGGTGCAGGTCCTGGAGGGAGCTGGAGATGTTGGAATGAGGGAAGGAGAAGGCAGGAGGGAGCAGAGGGGCTGAGGAGTGCAGGGTCCCCTTAGCCCCATCCAGCATCCATGAGTGGGAATCCTCATGGAATCATTAAGTTTGGACATGACCTCCAAGATCAAGATTTGATGTCACCCAGAGCACTGAGTGCCACCTCCAGTCCTTCCTCGGGATGAAGATTCTACCACCCTCCTTCCAACACCTGGCCACTCTTCCCAAAAAGAAATTTCTCCCAGTATAATTTTTCCTAGCGTCCCCTCATGGCAGAAGGAATCAGCACAGCCAGGGATTAGTGCTGGGGGGTTTGGGGTGTGCAGCCAGGACCAGGGGACAGTCCACGAAAATTCCTCACTGAAACAAGTTCCTCTACTGCCAGATGAGCCCCAAAATTTGAACGGGGGGGTATGGGGCTGGCTTCCCTGTGGCTGGAAAACTGGGAATGAGCTGCACAGGGAAGGGCAGCAGGGATGGAAGGAGCAGTGAAGGGCAGCAGGGATGGGAAGGGAACAGGGAAGGGCAGCAGGGCCAGCCAGACCTGCCCGGTGTCTGCAGGAGGACCTGTCAGAGCAGGATGCAATCCTGGATTTGTGGAGCTGGAAAGGGGCAGAGCGAGGAGCAATTACTGCTGCTCCCTCACAACCCTGCAGGGTAGGAGAAGTTCAAGGCAAAGCGAGCAGGCAGCAGAGGCAGGAGCAAAGGGAAGAGCTTTTCCAGTGAGCACATGGGCCAGGAGTTCATTGCTGCAGAATCCACGGGGGCCGGAGCAGGCACCGACTCCAAAAAGCAGGAGAGCACTTCACAGAGGATGGGGGAGAGCTGCCAATGATTCCTCCTCGGGAAAAATCCCTGAGCTGTGATTTTCCTGGGGATGAACATCCCCATCAGAACATCCCTGTGGGGTGGGGGGGACAGGGGCTCTGTCCCTCAGATGTGGCACAGGTGTCCCCATCAGGAATATCACAGCGAGCACCAGCGAACCCTGAAAATGCTTTTTTTTTTTAACCCAAAGTCACAATTTCTGAGCTGAGAAAACAGCTCTGCCCCAAATCCCATTGCAGCACAGTGGCAGCAGTTGGAAGCAGGAAACGAATAAATACTGGGGGTAAAAGGAGGGAGTTGCAGCAATTAGGAGAAACGAGTTGTTCTGGAGTGTATAAAATTAACAAGCAAAGCCAAAGACATTGGGGGAAAATCAATTATTACAAAGTCAACACAATAAGTACTTTAAAAAATGTGCCGGGAAGAGGTGGAATTCAGGAACTGTCAATTCCAAGTGGAGATTGCAAAATTGTTAATTATGGAGAAAAATGCAAAAGTATTGACTAAATAGTTGGAGCAATTTGGGCTGAGACATAACAGCGTAGGATGTGGGATCTGCCCATGTGTGGGTAACAAACAAAGGCACTCCAAATACAGATATTTGACATAATTGAATGGAATAATTAACCAGAGGGTGGGATGTCTCTACTCCAGAGGTGTCCATGGAGCTGGGATGGGCAGGCTGGGAGGGCAGGGATGCCACGAGCAGCTGGAAGAGCTGTGCAGTGCTCAGTGTCCCCGGCAGCCCCAGGGAACAACTGGATTAATGGCTAAAGCAGGGAAGGGCTGATGGAAATAGCACTGACGTCAGTCACTGTGGCTGATGGCAGGGGACACTGGGCACTGGCATTACGTGACAGGTCTGGCTTTTAAACCTTTCCTTAGGCATGGTCTCTGTGAGGAACAAGGGCTGCTCCAGGCATTCCTGCGGGGCTGGAGAGGCAGAGCTGGTTTGTGTTGGGTGCGGAGACTGATGGACACGCCCAGTTGATAATGGGGGTTTTATCGTTATCATCATCATTATTTTTATTAGTAATTTCACGATTATAAGCCACACCTTTTTCATTGAAGAATCCAGCCTACCCCAGCAGTGCGGCTTATATTCAGGTGTGGCTTATCTATGGACAAATCCCAGCGAAATGCCAGCCCAGAAGTGAGAGCTGGCCGGGAGGGCACCTGGGGCTGCCTTTGAAGGCTTGGCTGGTCTATGAAAACTGTTTGCAACTTGAGCACCTGACACCAAACCCCGCGCTGGCGCGATTCTGTTACTTACTTGTTACTTTGTCGCACATGGATCCAAGCTTAAAAAAAAAATAAAAATAGTGCGGCTTATATTCAGGTGCGGCTTATATGTGGACAAATCTCGTGGTCTACCCGGCTACCTGGATGTGCGGCTTATAATCAGGTGTGGCTTATAATTGTGAAACTACTGTATTTTGCTCTGGGGTTGGACATCAGGAGGGATTTCTCCATGGGAAGGGTGGTCAGGCATTGGGAGGAGCTGCCCAGGGAGGTGTCCAAGGAACACCTAGGTGTGGCACTTGGTGCTCTGGGCTGGGGGTCAGGCACAGCTTGGACTCGGTGGCTTTTCCAACCTGGGATTCTGGGATTCCTGGCACAGCATTGCGAGGCAGATCTGGTTTATCCAGAGCTTAGAGAAGGGAACTTTGGCTGGGATTCCTCGTGGAGCAAGGTTCTCCTGGAGCTGCTCCTCGTCAGCGGCGCCGCGCCCGCTGCCATTCACCGCCGCAATCAATGGTCTGGAAGGAAATCTAAAATCAGTGCTGATAAACCTGCACTGCCATGGAGATTGGTGGAGTGGGAGATGGTGCTGGGGATGGAGCAGCCGTGCAGAGCAATCCAGATTACTTGGTAAACCATTTAAACAAAGTACATTTTAAATGCAGTGTGTGGAGAAACAGGGAATGCTGGTGGATATCCTGGGAAGTGCTGACCTGAAAATGGATTCAAGGGTCACACTGCATGAGTAGCTCGAGGTTAAGAGGCTGGCACAGACCTCAGGTGGCAAAACCTGCGAGGTTGGAGGGGCAGGAAGGTGCTGGAAGAAGCCCTGATGAGATGGCAGCTGCAAAGGTCACCCTTGATGAGGAACAGGGGAAAACTGGGGCAAGTAAAGATGAGGGCCCTGAACCAGATTTGCTGTTTGCAGGTTGTGACTTGGACCTGCTGTGTTTGACTCCTCAAACAGAAGGCTCTGCTGTTCTGAATGCACTGCACAAGCAGCTCCTTGTGCAGAGGCTGCTCAAAGGCTCTTTAACCTCCCCCAGAAAGGTCACACCAAACCCAATTTCTGCGAATCAGGGCTGGACAAATTGATTCCGTGCTTTTCCATGACTGCAGAGCGGGGCTGTGCAGGGTAGAGAGCTTCCCAGGGCACAGAGGGAGGGGAACAGACCCCATGCCAGTGCCACGCTGCCCCGTGGGGCTGCAGGGGACAGGGCTTGGGAGCCCTGCAGTGAGAGGAGCCCTTTCCAGGGCTGCCTGGCAGGAGGTGACATTTAAAGGAGGTGTTTCTCAGGTAAAAGCTGTTCTGGAGCCCCCTGGGGAGGGGGGTGGGATGGTGGCTGTCACAGGATTTGGGAGGTTGTTTATCTGTGTTATCACAGCACCCCGAGGAGCCTGGCTTGTCTGACTGGGCGGGTGCAAGCACAGAGGGAAAGCTGAGCTCAGGATGGTCTGTCCCAGGCAGGAAATCGGCTTCAGCTGGGGGAGAGGGTGCAGGGGTCTTGCACAATCCCTGTGGGCTGGGAGGGGGCTCCAGAGGCACCTGGGCAGCACTGCCTTGTCCTCAGCTCCTGTGCAGGAGCTCACCTGGGCCCTGATGCCGGGGTGGCACCCTCTGCTCTGGTGCCCCACTGGCACAGGGTGCCTGTGCCCCATCCTGGCAGTGCCCAACGCCAGGCTGGAAGGGCTTGGAGCCACCTGGGCTAGTAGAAGGTGTCCCTGGATGAGCTTTGAAGCCCTTCCAACTCAAACCATGCCACAATTCTGTGGCTGCACTTGGCCAAAGCCACCACTGTGTTTTTTTGCCACAGTGATTAACCTGGTCTTGCCTGCTGCAGGTCGAGGTCACTCCTTATCTTCCAGTGGTCCCAAGCAGAGGCTTTTTCTTCCCAGCCTTTGCCACCCTTAACCTTCTCTTCCCTGAGCCAGTTCTTCTCTTTTTTTTTGCAATATTTTGTCATGGTTTCTAAGGGCTGCTTGTCTGTGCTTCTCTGCTGAAGTGGGGCACTTCTGCTCAAAGCCAGTGCCCAGCTCAGCCCCCTGGCACCCGGCCCAGCCCCTTTACACTGATCATTCCTGGCTGGGAGGCTGGCATCATGGGTGGATCCCCAGCCTGAGATGTGCAGGGATCCTCAGCCAGCTGTGCAGATGTGGCAGATCCATCCACATCTGTCACACCAGCAGTTAAAAAACCACAGCCTAGCAATGGACTCGGGACACAACCTGGAGACTGAATTTGATCCATGATCCCAGCTGAAAAGGCTGTCTGCAGGAATTCCTTTGGGAACAACACTTGCCAAATGATTTGCACCCACATTACCCAGGCAGGGATGCACTGCTTGCATTACTTATGAGGAAATCAGCTAAAAAAGTGTCAAAAAAAACTTCCTCAAGTCGAGCTAGAACATTTACTGCTCCTCCTCCCTCCACGAGGCCTGCTGTCTTTTCAAAGCAAGGAGTTCAATGGCTTGACATGTTTGTTTGTGACAAACCTACAGTGGCTGTTACTCATTTCCTTGTTATCTTGTAGGTACTTACAAAGAGTTCTTTTATCTGCTTCAGTATTTTTCCAGGAACTGAAATTAAGCTAACTGTTTTATAATTCTCCAGCTCTTCTTTTTTCTCATCATTAAAGACAGGCGCTATTTTAGCTCACTTCCAGTCTCCTGGAAGCTCCCTGATTCTCTACAAATTCTTCAGGAAAAAAAATCTTGGGGAAAAAAAAAAAAAAAAGCAGCCCTAACAGCTCTGAAGTTACTTAAATCAGGTCTCTAAGCATCTGTGGTGAATTTAATCAGGTCCAACCAACCTTAAAGCAGCTCATCTAAATGCTCCCTCTGTGTTCCTTCCCTCTGTTCGTCTCAATTCCTTCCCCTTCCTGGCCGGTGCTCGCTGTGTGTGGGACGCCTGATTGCCACTGATTTGTAGTAAAGACACCAGCACAGAAAAAAAAAGGGTATTAGGCCTAAAGGATGTGCTGGCTCCTCTCTCGCCTCATCACCTTCAGATCCCCATCAGATAATTCCTGTCTTGGGCTTCTTCCCGTATTCCTGGAGAAATATCGTGGTGGTTTTTCCTCGCTCTCGGTGGATGCGTTTCGTTCCCCGCTCTTGCCCCTTGAACTCGAGCTGCCCTCTCCACTCCTCGGTAATCACACCAAAGGAGGATTTGGTGGAAGGATTTGGAGCGGGATAATGATGTGGCTTAGTGGCTGCTGGCAGGGAGCACGAGGCAGAGCTGGGGAGGGAAAGTGTGAAGTGGGGTCTTTGAACCCGTTTTTTGTCAAAGTTTAAAGTGGGTTTTGTGTGCTTAACACAAAAGTGATGCTGGGGGTGACCCTGGGTGGAGAGTCCTGAGGATGGGAGTCAGGCCAGGGACTGGCAGGGGAGGGAGGATGTGGCCAAGGCTCTGTGCTGGCCGTCAGAGAGTTTTTGGGGTGGCCGTGGCCACGTGAGGCTCTGGGGTTGTGTCGGGATCCTGCCGAGTGGGGACAATGATCAGACAATGTCCAGAGCCATCCTGCCATGGCAGGGGACAGCTGGGTGACAGAAGAGGCTGGGACAGAGCCGTGGAGGGAGTGATGGGTTGTGGGGAGCACAGGGACTGTGCAAAGTGTGCTTCCTGCATGTGGCGGGGAGCTCTTGGTGGGGTGGAGCCTGGTGCTGGTCAGGATGGCTCTGGGGGCTGAGGATGGGGTCAGGTGGGGTGACCCCACCCTTTGCCTTCACCTGCCAGGTGGGTGACACAGTATCTTCTCTCTTGTCTGCAGTTACCTCATCGCCGAGTGACGTTCTCTGCAGCCAGCCAGGCTCAGGACCTGCAGGACCCCTCCCAGCACAGCTACTACGACAGCGGGCTGGAGGAATCCGAGACCCCCAGCAGCAAATCTTCATCAGGGCCCCGCATCGGGCCCCTGGCCCTGCCCGAGGACCACTACGAGCGCACCACGCCCGATGGCAGCATCGGGGAGATGGAGCACCCTGAGAACGGTACGTGCCCGCCCCTCGCGCCCGTCCCCTCCCCTGGCACCCGTCCCCGAGGCTCCTGGTCCTCCATGATCCATGGCCCCGGTGCTGGGGGGTGTGGAGCTCGGCTGGGACACGCTCGGCTTGGCGGGGATGGGAGGATGGGGAAAAGGTGAGGCTCAAATGAAGGGAGCAGCAAGGAGTGGTGGGAGGGGAGAAGTGGGGAGGGAGGGGAGTCTGGAGGAGCTGTGGGATGGGAAGAGTCAAGGAGACAGGTGGGTGTGGCAGGGAACAGGTGGGTGTGGCAGGAAGCAGGTGGGTGTGGCAGGAGATGGGTTTGGCAGGAGATGGGTGTGGCAGGAAGCAGATGGGTGTGGCAGAAGATGGGTGTGGCAGGAAGCAGGTGGGTGTGGCAGGGGACAGGTAGATTTGGAACAGTGCCGAGAGAGGGCCTGACAGGGTGGTCTGAGATGTCAGGGGTGAGCTGAGGGGCTGTATCCCAGCCTATGGGGAGCTCATGTGCCACCCTCAGGGGTCCCACGGGTGCCCATCCTCGCCTCAGGGGGAGCGGGGTGTGCTGTGTTTGGGGTCAGAGCCATGGGAGATCCTGGGGGCAGAGCAGGTTTAGCGGCACAGGCTGGAGTGCAGTCTCATGGAGCGTGCTGGTGCTGGTGGCAAACCCCAGAGCGACGTGTTCCTTCACCGTGCCCCTCAGGTCACCTCCCGGTGGGGTCCGGCTTTCCCTGAGAACCCCTGGAGGTGGCTGTGGTGTCACAGCTGCTTCCCCCTGCCCCGACACAGCTTCACCTCCGTCGTGCTGCCCCTGTGCTGCCCCGCCTGGCTGCAGCTCACTCCCTCAAGCTGTCTTCTCCGGCTAGCTTCCGTTGCTTCCTTGGATTTGGCTCTGGCTGTGCACATAACATCTTCTCTCCTGTACCTGCTGCCTTCTGTGCTCGTGTCCCCAGGGGAGGTGGCTGTGGAGGTGGCAGGGTGGAAAAATCTTCTGGAGGGAAGAGGAGGAGGTGGCAGAGGGTTTTCCTGAAGGCTCCTCCTGTTTCTGGGAGCATCCTTGGCTTTGGGATGAGTGTGTGTGTAGTGGGAAGCCAGTTTTTAGGGAGCTGCAAGCATGCTGAGTCCCTCTGGTGTGGACCTGGACAATTCTAGTGGAACATCTCTTCCCAATTCCCGGGTTATTCCTGGAGTAACACTGGCGTTCTCTGTGTTACAACTTTTGGAGCAAGGCATGGTGAGGTTTCCAAATCCATCTGTTGCACCCTCCTGTCCACAACCGTTGTGCAGATCACTTTGTCCCCAAAAGTGCCAGTCAGTCACCTGGGAAGAGCAGTTTGGAGCAGTTCCTGGAGCCCTGGCACACGAGAGCAATACTGGGCTTCCCTGAGAAATTTGGAAGAGAGGCTGGAAGGGTGATGGGCAAGGAGATGCCCCATGGATGAGTTGATGGAGGTGGCGGGGGTGATGGACCTGGGAGAGGAAAGGTTGAGCCCTGGAATGTGGCAGAGATGATGAGGGAGGAGCAGGGCTAAAAGCAGAAAGACAGCAGAGAGGAGCAGAGAGGGCAGAGAGGGTTGTCTTGGGATATTCCTTGGAATGTTCATTGTGTGCCCAACCGGGATGAGCAGAGCTGAGGGAAGCCAAGGGACACAGCCTGGAGCCCCCAGGAATGGCTCCCAAACCTGCCCTATAAACCCATAAACCAGCTCCCCGTCTTGGCACAAGGTGCTCTGTGTGTGCTCACCTCACCAGAGAGTGGGAATCACCCAGGCCCATGCACCACCAGATCCATGTGTGAGGATCCCAGGCAATAACCACGACCTGTTCCTCTCTCCGTCCCTCACAATGTCCTCTCTTGGCTCCCTTCCCATGGCAGGGGCTGGAAATCAGGCTGCAGAGCCTCCAGCTTCTGTCCTGACCTGTACTCGGTACAGAGCCCGTGGCAGCTCTTGGGAATCCACCAGCATTATCCTGAACTGGTGCTCTGCAGATAATCTGGCACGGCAGCCCAGAGGGGACCCGAGGAGCTGGGAGCAGGGTTGTGATCCTCTAAGGGGATCTGTGAGGTCCTGGGACAGGTGATTTGGGGTTTAGGAGGCACTGGGGGTGTTAGACCAGCTCACCAGAGTTGTTTACTCCATGCCCTGCCTGAGCTGTGCTTCTCGTTTGCCAGAGAAGGATCTTGACTTGTTTCCCACAAAGCCTCTCCAGTGATGTGAGGCCATTGTGACCTTTTGGGGACTGTCCCACCACGTCCTTGCCTTAGCCTCATCAGCAGCACCTCAAAGAGATCAGATCTTGTGTTTTTGGGCAGACTAAGCTGTTCTTGACCTCCCGATAAACCGCGGAGATGTGCTGGATCCCGCACCCCCATCCCGCGGCACGAGCGCTGACACGACTGTGCATTTTCTCAGCTTTCATCTGGTTATAAATATCCAACATAACAGGGCTTCCATTGCTTTCTCCAGGAGATTATCCCTGCAGCCGAACCAATCTGATAAGCAAGTATGCAAGGCTATTTATAGCTTTTCAACTGGAAGACAGATCCATGCCTTTTCTTTGTAGATGGTTCTTCACTTGATTAACACACATCTCAGTGTCCTCCTTTTTTGGACCCTCTCTGCTGTGCAGACTGCAGTAAAATGCTGTATTGCAGGGGCTGAGCCAGGCCCTTTGCAGGAGGAATTGTGCTGGTTCTGGTGAGGACTTCTCCAGGAGCTTGGCACTGACGTGGCAGCTCCTCAGTCATCCCAGGCGTTTATCATCCCTGCTGTTTTCCCTCTCTGCCCACTCTTTCCTCCCCAACGTTCCCCCGCCCTGTTCCCCACCTCGGTGGGACTCAATGAGCTGGGAATGAAGCTCAGTCTCCCACTTGGCCACCCGGTGCTTTTCCCAAAGACATCTGTTCCCCCCAGATCCCAGATTTGCTTTGGCTGGAAGGAGCCTGGGAATGCTGGTGCTCCGTGGATGCTCTGCCATAATGGGGACAGTGCCAGTCACTCTCCATCGGCCATCGAGGGAATTTAACAGGATTTCAGGGCCAAACACGAGCAATTTAGGAATTGCTGCATGGAGCCTGTGTTCCCTCTCTCCCTGCGTGGTGCAAACGTATCTGAGATTGTGATTTATTGGATGAGGCGTTTCTGATTCATGTTTTTCCACCTCCAAACTCTGTTTTATGGCTGTTATTTAAAGTGGGCACCCCATGCCATTTTTAATGCGTGCAGTTACAGCCCTGCTCGGAGTACGGAATTAACAAGCACCTCATGAGCTTTCCCAACACTCTCCATGTGCCGTAGGATCTGCGCTTCCCAGATGTTCATGACTTTATCCTCGCAGTTCCAGGGAAGAAACTCCGCCGTAGGTGGGGAATGAAATTGAAAATTGCAATTTGCATTTTTCGGAGGTGGCTGCTCGCTCTGGGTGACCCTGGGTGAGCTGGCAGCTCCTCCTCCCTGTGTGTTCCAGAGCACGAGGCAGGAACCTGGCTGCTCCCAAATGCCGGAGCCCAGGCTGCTGCTGATGTGCGGGGCGGGAGCAGAGCTCAGCTCTGGGATTTTGTGGCAGAGCCTGGTTCATCACCGGTGTTTTGCCAAGCCCAGCTTTCTCCCGGTGCCGTCTGAGCATCTCCCAACACCTGGGAGCAGCTGGAGCAGATGGATGGAGATGCTGACGCCAGGGTTTGGCTGCTGGGCTCAATAAAACCCCTCCAGTGCAGGTTTCCCTTTGTTTCAGGGAAGGTTTAGAAGGATGCATTGCAAAGCCAGAAGGAGCAGCTTGTATGTCTTCCCCGTGTGAAATCCCAGCCCGTGATTTGTGCCGGGCGCATCCCTTTGGGAATTTCCCACTTTGGTAGCACAGTGAGTGAGAGCCCAGGTGAGCCCTCCCAGTGGAAGCTCCTCTCTGCCCCCAGTTTCACCAGTCTACGCTTCAATTCTGCTTCAGCTCCTCCCATTCCTTCCCACAACTCCACAATTCCCTCTCCTGGTGCGTACTCGGAGATCCCATTCAGGCAACTCAACATTTAAAGATCTCTTTGAAAGAAAACTGAGTCAAGTCCCTCCCTGTGAGCAGAGCCAAGGCAAGAGATTTTGGCAGCTGGGTCTCTCTTCCTCTCCTCCCACCCTTCCTCGCACTCCTCCCGGCCATTGCCATCTGCTCCTGCCACCACCACAGACCTGCAGCCTCATTCCTGGGCAGCAGCAACATCTGGCACATCTTGGATGTGTGTGGTGCTTTTTGGCAACCCTTGCAGAGGCAGTCTGGGGAGAAGTTTCCCTTCTCCTCTTGGCTAATTTCTGATTATAGTTCAAGCCTTCCATTCCTCCAGCTCATTTTCCTCTCTGCGTGGTCTCCAATTCTCCCACAAGCTTTTGGTGGGCTGGATGTGGCCAGGTGATGTCCCACAGCCCCCCAGTAGCACTTGGTGACATCCACAGCAGCTCCAGGTGCAGGGATGACATGTCTGGAGTGTTTGTGTTCACACTGTGGCATGGGAACGTGGCTGCACCTGGCTGTGTGTGCACCCTGCAGTGCTCTGGGATCGTGGAATTGAGGAAAGGACTTTAAAAGCCATCCAGCCCCACCTCCTGCCATGGGCAAGGACACCTTTCCCTATCCCAGATTGCCCCAACCTGGCCTTGGACATTTCCAGGGATCCAGGGACAGCCACAACTCCTCTGGGAAATCCATCCCAGCCCTGCTCACCCTCCCAGAGAAAAATCCCTTCCCAAAATCCCATCCAGCTGTGCCATTCCCTGTGTCCTGTCCCTCCATGCCTTGTCCCCAGTCCCTCTCCAGCTCTCCTGGAGCCTCTTTGGGCACTGGAAGGGCTCTGGGCTCTCCCTGGTGTGTTCTCAGTGCTGACCCCCAGCTCCGAGCTCCTTGAGAAGGTGGATGGCTCAGAGTGTTCCCAAACCAGCCATCCCCTTTTCCTGCTCACCACCAGGATAGATTTGCAGCCCTGGGCAGTCACTGCCTCCTGCCTCTGCTTTAGTGCCAGTCATGAGCTGCTTTTTAAGGTTCTCACTGCGATTGTTGTTCGATTCCTCGCAGCCAACAGATGGGAGAAAAAAATTACATTCTGTCTCCTTCCCTGGCACAGAGACTCCTCTAGATCTTAAAACCCATTCTCTTTTTCCTACATTATCTTTAAATGTCCCTTTTGTCTTGCAGAAAGAGTTCCAGGCACATTTGCAGCCTGTGGAGTTGGGTTTGGTTTTATTTTTCAAATGTACCACGCAGCACTTCTGCTTTGTTGCAGAGGCTGAGGAATGCTTTGGAGTGGGATGTGGGATTCCAGCTCGATCCGTGCCATTCCTGCTCTTTGCTGACCTGGATCCAGCAGGTCACACATCTGCCCAGCTGAGCTCAGGTCTGGCTGCTGCTTGGACTCCTCTCTAGCTGAGGCATTGTGGCTTTGGGGTTTTCGGAACTGATCTTCAGCCCTTTTTAACCCTTCAAGGCCGGAATTCATATTGCCCTGAGCAGCAGCTCCCACTCCTGCCTGGGTTTAGGGTGCCCACATTCTTTGTGCCCATGTTCTGCTCCTCATCTGCCCCAGGAAATTCTCTCTGGGTCCCTCAGTGATCCTCAGCATTTCTTCAGGAGAAATCTGGAGCTTCTCTCCATGCTTAATGTTGGTTCACCCCCAAAACCAGCTCCTGGTTTGCTTAATCACTGCTGGGAAAAGATTTTTATCAGGACAGACAACATCCAGCAGTTTGCAAATGGCCTGGATTGCCCCATCCCAGTTTCAACATTTCTGCCTGAGCTGTCATCCCAGCCCTATTTCCTTATTTTCCATGTTTTCCAGAGGCTGTGTCTGGGCAAACTCTTACACCAGAGCTGCTCGAGGCAGTGCAGTTGTCCCGCCACCCAGCCAGGTCACCTCCCGTAATTGTCCCCAGGAGCCCGGGGTAAACAGGGGATGGCTGCTCCCCTGCCCCAGGAGCCAGAGCACAGCTCCCAGCCCCAGAGAGTGTCTTTAATCCTCTCAAGACCTTCTAAGAAGGCTGCTCCTCGCTTCAGACCACGTCCAAAATAGCTGGAATGATTTGTCTGCCTCTCTCGCCTCGCAGGATTACGCGGCAGCGCGCACACAAGGGTGTCCTTGCATTCTCCAAAGATCCTTGACGGATCCCGGACATGTTTAAAGGAGTTCTTTGAAGAACCCAAATATCCCTGTTGGTTCTGGTTGCTTTTTTCCCCATCTCTCTGTCCCTGAGCCCTTTTTGGTGTGGTTGTGAAAGGTCTTGTCAGTGCACTCACTCAGAGTCTACACCCAAAGGACAAAATCTCAGTGTTTTTGTGGGAAGCTCTGTCTCTTGCAGCATGTCTAGGTCCCCATGGCTCTGCTGCACTCAGGATTGGATTTGGGGAGTTTTCTGCTGGTCCTTGCCACCCTGGGCTGGGATCCCTTCCATTCCCTCTTGCTGTCTGTGTCAAATCCATGAACGCCCTCCAGCTTGTGTTGTGTACTTCACATTCCTCTTGCTCTGAATTTACTGGGTGGAGAAAATGTCATCATTTTTCCTGATCTTTATTCCTCTTTTCCCTCTGGAAGCCCTTCCCAAGATGCTGCTGTCTGTGCCTGGTGAGTGCACAGCTCAGGGAGGTGACCCTGCCCTCCCTGTGAGGATTTTCTGGGTAATCCTGCAGAGACCTCAGGCCTGGGGAGCACGCTGGGAGCTGCTGACCCCAAACTCACCCCGCTCCTTGGAACCACTGTTAGGCTCGGTCAGCTCCATGGCAAACTTTCCCGAAGGGAATCAGCTACAAACAAATGGGAAGATGGAAGTTGTCAGCTAGGAATTATAAATGAGATCATCAAGGGAAGGGGACTTCTGCTGTCCCTGGGAAGGGAGGATTTCCCATCTCCCAAACTGTGTCGTGGAACTCCTCCAGTCCAAGGCAGGAACATTTTCCATCACGTTCCACCTCAGCAGGCCTGGGAAAGGGTTCTCACCTGGCAGAACACGACCCCAGAGACGTTAAAACAGGGAACCCAACCCACACAGGACTTGGCATTTTCCTTTTCCCTGGCAATGGTTGCAAATTCCGATGCAAATGCCCATGCAAATGGTCATGCACGGCTATTCTTATCTCTGGGCCAAATCTCAACATCCCTTCTTTGGTAGAAAGTCGATTTTCCAAAAATAGATTACATCAGCCTCCAACTATTCATGGCTTCGTCTTGAGTTTGTTAAACCCGGTTCCAGGAAGAGTTTTCAAATTAGATCCTAGATGGGAGCGGGAGGGTGGGGCCCTTCTTTGCTTGTCCCACTTGTTCCTCTCCAGTGAGGACACTTCCTCGGAGTGAGGATTTGGGTGAAGTTGCTTGAGGCTCCTCTTTTGTGATCCCCAGCTCATTTTAAAACACACACTTGAACTTGGGATTCACTATCGTTCCATTGGACATGTGGAGAAATGGGAATGATGATTTGTGTTCAAATCATAAACTCTGTGTGTTTTGGGAGCAGAACAGACAGGTTGGCTCACCCCAGCTCCTGTGCCCTCTTGCTGTCCCAGCACAGCTCTGTGCTCAGCCGGACAGGGCAGTGACCAGGCTGAGGTTTTGCTGGCTCACATTTTTTGGCCGTTTTGGCTCTCCAGACAGAGCAGTTTTCCCACCCTGCCTGCTCCGTGGCTCCACAAAGAGCTGAACTTGCAGGAAGCCGGGATTCTGCGGAAGGCAGGGATTCTGAGCTTGGCATTCAGCTTTAGAACACGTCTAAACCAGAAAAAGCCACCGAGTGTAAAAGCAACAGACAGGCAGGATCCCTCAGCAGCCCCAGACTATTTGTTGTTTTCAAAGACCTGCTTCCTTAGAAAGCTCCTTTTGAAGTAATTTGACGTGCCATTTCCAGCTCCTGTGTGATCTACCGCAGCTATTCCCCCTTTATCTGCCTCCCAAGGCTGGGGAATGTCTCCATAAACCCGCCTGGCAGTGCCTCTGCCCATGCAAGGGACCTGCATTAGTGGGGGATTTAAACCTAATGCCAGAGGAGCTTACAAAGCCTCCCATTTGAGCTTCTTGTGGACTCCACAGCGCAGTTCCCTCCTCGTAAAAATAGCAGGTGGCTGAGTTTGGAGGATGGGTCAGGTGTGGATCCCTCCCATGGAAAATCCCTCTCTCCAGCAGGAGATAGAGGATGAGGGATTCATCCCTGTCCCTGCTGCAATCAATGGGAGCTTTGCTGTTGAGACAGGTCAGGTGTCAGTCTCAGTTGTTGGCTCTTCCCTGGGATTTGATCCTTTGTGCTCTCCCCATTAGAGAATCTCTCTTCCTGTCTCCTTCCCACGGGCTCTCATCCATCCTGATTTGAAGTCCCCTCTGTTAAGTGGCTGGAACGCCGGCGCTGCGCTTCCCCGGTGGAGAGGACACTCCATAAATCTCCCATTAGTCATGGATGTGGCCAGCCATCCCAGGGATAGGCTGCTGTGCCTCAGAGGTTATCAAACCATGGCAGCCCCTGCGTTTCCCTCTCCTTTCCCGGAGCTCAGCTCCCTGACAGCATCCAGGGCTCATTTCCCAGCAGCTGAGGCAGCCACGCTTTGCTCAGGGACACCACTGGTGCTCAGTCCTTGTTCCCTGGCCAGTGTGGCAGGAGCTGGGCTCTCTTTCCAGCACCTCTGAGCAGGACAAGAGGATTCCAACATGCAGGAATGAGGGAATTTATGTGTTGGCTCTGTTTTCCCAGGAGGGACACACAGGGACATTGTCTGTGTGTGCAGTGGGATGGAGGGGGGGGTTCCCAAATGATCGCTGTGAGGCATTTCAGCCTCAATCCTCATGGAAAAGGAGGGCTGAACCTCACTGATGGCAGCATGGAACCTGACAGGGTGTCCTGGACAGCGTCCTACCTGGATGCTCAGTTCCAGGGCTGTGTCCCTAAAAACAAACATCCAGAGCTCATTCCTGGGCTTGGGGGACAGGAACTGGGAAGTATTCCCACAAAGTGCTCTGTTCTAGGGCCGTGTCCCTAAAAACTGACATCCAGACCTCCTTCCTGGGCTTAGGGGACAGGAACTGGGAAGTATTCCCACAAAGTGCTCTGTTTTAGGGCTGTGTCCCTAAAAACAGACATCCAGACCTCCTTCCTGGGCTTGGGGGACAGGAACTGGGATGGATCCCCACCAAGTGCTCTGTGCGGGCTCTTGTCTGGCAGGGAGCTCACATCAGAACGAGCTGGGTGACGAGGACTCTGCTCGTGGTGGCTATTGGACATGCTTGGATTTACACTTGGCACCTTCACTCCAGCACGAGGCTGGTGTCGTCAGGTTAAAATAACATAATTTTTCCAAGGATTTGGGGTAGTCTGGCAGGGATGCTGTGGATCAGGAATAAATCAGCTCAGACCCATGGGTGAAACCCGTGACTCTCCTGTAGCCTGTGCTCTGTATTGCTCAGATAGAAAATGTTCTTCCAGGGGTGAACCCTCTGGACAAGGAACACGGGAGAGGCTGGTGAAGGGATGCAGGGTTCCTGGGAACAGCACTTCTCCACCAGCTGAATGTGTCTGGGTTAGTACAGCCTGCCTGGACGTGGGGAGGCAGCAGGAAAAGGAGGAGGGGGCCAGGATGTGATCCCTGCTCAGGGACGTCGGAATGGCTGTCGTGTTGTTTTATCGCTGCTGAGGAAAGAGAAAATGGAGCAGGGAATGCAAAATGACAGAGAGTGAGGAGATGTGATATTTGCCTGATGTATTTTGCTGGTAATTAGTGTAATGCCAATTAGACAGAAGTAATCTTTTTCTTTTTTTTCCCCCCTTCTTCAGCTGTATAAATTATTGCCAGCTCAAACCGAGATATTAAACTCGGAGTGATGTGGAGATCTCTGCTCCTTGAGGATCTCTAGATGAAATTACCCAGACAACAGGGATCTTGACAAAAGTAAGGCTGACTCTATCCAGAAAGAAAGCGAATCAAAGCCAGAGGAATTTTTGTATTCCACGTCTGGCGTCTTGCTGCTTATTAGCCACACAGGAAGGGGCCCCCACAGAGATGCAGCAGCATCAGTAAGAAAAGGCAAATATCTCGCCTTTCCTGCAAACAATGCCACTTGCAGGCTATTGTTCCCCTATCAGCTTCCCTGAGGAGCAGATCCCGAGCCCTTCCCGTGCTCGGGCTGCAGGCAAACCCTGCTCAAATTCCATTTGTCGCTCCCCCAGCCCTGTTTTCTCCCCACCGGGACAGCAGCCGAGCCGGGGATGTTTTGCCTGCGGCTCCCCTGGGATGTGAAGCTCTTTAATGATGATGTACGGCTTCCTTCAAAGGGTCAATTGCTGCCCTGGACCTCTCCAATCGCGCATCCCCCGGAGCTCCCTACCTGGGCACTGCTTTGCTCCGTGCTGCACACGGATTTTCCCTCGCACGAGGAGCAGACCTGCTCTCGCTGTCTCTCCTCCCTTTGGAAAAATAACCGCTAAAAACGATGCCCTTGGGCCGACTCGGGAAATTTTCATCCATCTCTGTTGGACCGTGAAAGCCAAATCTTCTCGTGATCATCCTGGTGCTGCGCTCTGGGCAAATCCCCTTTGCCAACCTGCCTCTGATGGGGTGGGGGGGATGATGCCTGGATCCCACCTGGATTTTGGGATTTTGCAATCCTCGCCGGTTCTTTAAAGCGTGTTTTATTCATGGCAGCCTTTAGGACTGCCTGTGGCGGGCCTCCCTCGAGTGGTGCAAACTTTATTGCGTGTCTCCTGCAGCATCCTGTAAACTGCAGCACCCAGGGGTAGCTGGAGTTTGATATTCCCTATCAGAAGCGATTATCCATCTTTCCCCCGCTTCCCCGCGAGGGCTTCTTGCTACCATCGTAAAAACAAACACAGGGCACAGCAAAATTCATCAGGATCAGGGTTTTTTCCCGTCACCAGGCTGCCCTGTTCCTAAACTTCCCCATATCCCGTGTTTGTTCCTTCAGCTGGATGCTTTGGCGCTGATCTCTCCCTCTTTTCCAGGGGAAGGGGATTTCTCCCCAGCCCTGGCAGATCCTTTCAGTGCTTGCTGTGGAATCCCAGCAGGAGTGCAAACGCTCCCATTCCAGCGCCAGGGTTGATTCTTTGGGGTGAATTTTGCCTGCTCCTGCCACGTGCCAGCCGCAGAACCTCTCCCCGTGGTGCTCCCACTGCAGATTTCCAGCCTCGCAGTCCGTGGGCGTCAGAGGCGTCAATAAGGAGCGTTCTCTGCTGCTTTGTGGCACGGATGCACTGCAGAGAAAAGGGCTGGGCAGTCCAGGGGTTTTGGGCTCTGGATCTTGGAGCAAACAGCAGAGGAATAGCCCCGTATGGTGTGGGATCATTCCCACAAAGTTCCCTGGGTGTATCCCTGCTGTAACGCTCCCAGGATTGATGTGTGCTGGATTTCAGGTGGGTTTGGCTCCCCAGGGCTGGGTTTGGGACCCAGAGCTCCATCAGGGACTGACATTTCCCCCTCAGTGCAGCCCAAGAGCCTCACCCTGCATTTAGTATCCATCCCCTGGTGCTTCTTACAGCCACCAAAAATTCCAGCAGGGATCTGCCTCTTCCCCCTCGGGGTCTGCAGGGCAGCTCAGGCTGGAATGACACGAGGGTGCTCCCCTTCCTCGGAAGCAGCCCAGGAAAGACCTGTGGCAAGGAAACAAAGCAAACATGCAAATCCATCCAGTCATTTCCTCTCCCGGTTTCCTTGGGGTTTGGCTTGACTCCCTTCCAAGGGCTCTTCCTTCTCCCTGCTCCGCTTCCCTCCGAGTGGTCGGGGTTGCCTTTGTTTGCAGATCCCCTCCTTGAGACTAGCCCTTTTCATAAACTTGTGATTTCTTTTGTCACTTAAACACCTCCCGGACTTCAAAGGCCGGGAATAGCACTTGGCTCTGTGGCTCCCGGCCCCCCTGCTCCAACGATCTCCCCCCCATCCATTGTCCTGCCGGGGAAGGATTATTAAATTGTTGATGGAGCTGAACAATGGTTCTGTTCAAAGGCAGACATGCGAACGCCACTTCTTTTCTCCTTGACACAAGAGCTTTAATACCCGGGAACAATGAGAGGCAGCCACCAAGGAGCAAACACTAGAGAGGGCTCACAAAGCCAGGCTGGTATTCCCAAATCCCAGTGCACACGAACTGCTGCTTCTTGGAGTGCTGGAGGTGAGGTGAGAGGACTGGCCCTGCCGAAAATTTATTAGAAATAATCCAAATATTGCCCTAGGACATGAGCAGGGGATGGGAGAGGACCACCCTTGGCAGAGAATCATGGAATTAAGGTTGGAAAAAACCTCTGAGGTCATCAAGACCAACCGTTTCCTCCAGCATTGCCAAGGCTGCCACCAGTCCCTGTCCCCAAGTGCCACGTCCACGTGGCTTTGAAATCCCTCCAGGGTGACTGGACAGCTCTGCCCATCCTTCTGGGAAGAACTTGTCCCTCATGTCCAACTGAAGCCCCTCCTGGAGCAACTTGAGGCCACTCAAGTGTCCTGATGTCCCCTGGCTGCCCCTCCTGTCCTGGGGAGTTGTGCAGAGCCCCCAGGTGCCCCCTGAGCCCCCTTTTCTCCACCCGAGTCCCTTCCCCAGCCCCTCCCCGGGCTGGTGCTGCCAGGGCTGCTCCCGTGGCTCTGTTGTGAGCACACCCAGCTCTGGGAGCTGCAGTGAGGATCCTGCCCTGCTCTGCGCAGCCTCAGGCTCTGACATTTTGTGTTGTGCAGGCTCCGTTCCGATCGCTTATCGCCTCAGCTGCTTCCCAGCACCACAGCTTCAATTTTCCATGCTGGGTTCCCCTCAGGTTGATTTCTTTTTCTGTTTTTGCCTAAGTTTGAGCAGAGCTGTTCCAGCTGGTTTTGGAGAACAAGCCGTGCTGTCTCAGCCCTGCTAACAAAGTGATGATGAAAATTCCCTTTCAAGATCCATTAGCTTAACCACGCTTTGGGAGGGAGGTGTGGAATCTGGCATGGGAGCTGCCAGCAGAGGCTGGGGGCTGCTTGTCCCAAAATGTGCCCTGAATGTGCTGCAGAACACATCCCTGGGGAGCTGTGCCCACACTGCCCTGTGTGGCCTGCAGACAACAGCATTCCCAGGGTTTATCCAGCGGGGGAATGAGTGGATATGAGTGGAACTGACACAGAGGAGGGTTAGATTGGATATTAGGAAAAAAATCTTTCAAAATCTTTCCCTGTGAGGGTGGTGAGGTTGCCCAGAGAAGCTGTGGTTGCCCCTGGATCCCTGGGAGTGTCCGAGGTCAGGTTGGGCAGGGCTTGGAGCAGCCTGGGACAGTGGGAGGTGTCCCTGCCCATGGCAGGGAGTAGGATGAGATTTGAGGTTATTTACAATCCAAATTATTTTGTGATTCCACAATGCTGTGATCCATGTTCTCCTCTAAAGACAAGCAAGGGTTTGCTGCCATTGCTTTGTGGACATCCATCCTGTTCCTTGATTTCTTGATTCACATCCATCCAGGCCTTGGTGGCTGACATTTCACAGTGCTCTGTGGTCCCCAGATTTTGGGATGCTGGGTACACGGATTGTGTTTTTCCTCTGGGAGGGTTGAGCATGGCTGCCTCTGCTCTGGGACTTGGGGTCAGGGTGCACCTTGCTGGGAGCCCAGGTGTGTCCAGGTGGGCAAGGAGGCCATGGGCACCTGGATCACAACCAGTGTGACAGCAGGAGCAGGGCAGGGCCTGTCCCCTGTCCCTGGGGGACCTTGAGGGCTGTGTCCAGTTCTGACAGGGAATGGAGCTGGGAAGGGGCTGGAGAGTTCCTGAGGAAGCTGGGAAGGGGCTGGAGAGCTTCTGAGGGAGCTGGGAAGGGGCTGGAGAATTCCTGAGGAGCTGGGAAGGGGCTCAGCCTGGAGAAAAGGAGGCTCAGGGGGCCCTTGTGGCTCTGCACAGCTCCCTGACAGGAGGGGACACCGGGGAGATTTGGGATCTGCTCCAGGGACAGGGACAGGAGCAGAGGGAATGGCCTCAGGGGAGGCTCAGGGTGAATTTTAGGGAAAATTTCTCCATGGAAAGGGTGCTCAGGGATTGGAAGTGCCCAGGGAGGTTTGGATCCCCATCCTGGAGGCGTCCAGGGAATTCCTGGAGGTGGCACTGAGTGCTCTGGGTGGGGATGGGGCACAGCTGGGACTGGATGATCCTGGAGGTCTTTCCCAACCTCAGTGATGCTGGGATTGTGTGGGAGAGCTGCTCTGGGGAGATGGAGTCAGCCTGAGGTGCCTCCCAGCAAGGCTCCTTCCCAGGCTGTGACACCGCCCAGCTGGAGCAGAGCTGTCCCCACATCCCCCCACCCCTGGCACAGCGGTGCCACACTGGGGTCCCTCACTGCATTCCAGCCTCAGACAGCACAAAGTGACTCTCCCTTTATCTTCTCCTCCCTCTGATTGTCCTCTGTTCTCTCCCTTCTGCTGCTCGTCCTGGCAGAGCTGCCTCAAGCTCCAGTGCCCTCGGTGATGAGCTGCTGGCAGCCAGGGAAGCAGGGCTGCAGCTTTAATTAAATGATAAGGGCAGAGCCCCGGAAGTGGGGAGATAAGTGCACTGGTGTCTGCCACCACACTTGCCCAGGCTCTTTCTAATTAGCTTGGAGAAGCTCTGGACAGGCAGATTAACCCTTGCAGGTGCTGGATGCAGCAGGGGGAGGGCCCAGGGATGCTATGGTGCAGTGCCATGGTTTGGGTGGGATGGGGCTGCACGGGACTCTCTGTCCCCCCCAGCCTGGAGCAGAGGGGACAGGTCAGGGACAATCAGACCTGGCCTCTCATGAGGTAAAGCTCAAGGATTATGTGCTCAGGTTCCTCCTGGGAGAAAGATTTGCTGTTGTGACATCCCCCTGCCAGGTTGGAGGACTGTCCCCAACCCCACAGGGCACAATCCTGCCGTGGCTCAGGTCTCCAGCCCCTCTGGAGCCACAACCAGTGATGCTCTGAGAGCTGGGGACATGGGGACAAGGAGCAGTGTGTGTCATCAACCGCTGCTCCCCAGGACCTGGTGTCACCAGGGCCACCACCCTGGGCTGTGGACACTGTATCACCAGGTCAGTGAGTGGTCAGAGTGGCACTGGTGATGCTGCTCCTGGTGGCCCAGCCCCTTGTGGCCTCACTGGCTGGCAGCACAGGGTACTCAGAGTGTCCCCAAGGAGTCTGGGGTGCCCATTCCTGTGTCCCCAAGGAGCTCTGGGACAGCCATTCCTGTGTCCCCAAGGTGGCCATTCCTGTGTGCCCAAGGACTGTGGGGTGACTATTCCTGTGTCTCCAAGGAGCTCTGGGTGACCATTCCTGTGTCCCCAAGGAACTTTGTGACAGCCACTCCTGTGTCCCCGGTGAGCTCAGTCTGGAGGAGGGGACAGCCCACCCCCAGAGCCCCCCAGGGCGGAATCCCTCGCATCCATCAGCAGAGGCTAGGTAGGAATGCAGGCAGGAGCAATCGCGGAGGAATTTGGGCAGCAGGAATGCGCATCCAAGGCATGCATGAGCTGCCAGCCCCGGGGGCGGCAGGTGCTGCCCGCTCCCGTGGGATTTACATAACCATCATTAGCCCGTGCCCCACCCGGGACAGCGCTGGGCTCCCACCTGTCCCGCTCCTGAGGCAGCGCAGGAAGGACGGCAGCTCCATTGCCCGGAATTCCACGGGTTTAGGATTTTTGTGCGCTCCTGAAGGAACCTGGGGCGTTGTTGCTCACCTGGATGCTGCAGGGGAGAGGGTTTGGTTATTCCATGGGTTCGTTTGGACTCCCCAGCCTTCTCGGATTGTGGAATGTCTGTAGGACAGCCAGAGGAAGATGTTGGGATGTTCGTGGATGCAGGATTTCGTTCTGGAGCTGGACTGGGTTGTTTTATGCAGTGTGAATGAGGAAGATTGCCCAGCACTGCTCACTCCTTGCCTTGCTTTTGGCTGCTGTAAATTTTCACTGCAAGGACTCGATTTTTCACAGAGGGCACGTGCCAGATAGCAAATATTTTGAGAAGTGCCAGTGAAATGTGCCCAGATATTTTATTTCCAGAAGGAGGAGGGAAAATTGCTGTTTTTCCTCATTAGGAGATCAACACTCCCCATCTGTTTTAGAGGAGGAATTTTCTATGATCTCTTGACCGTTCCCTTGCACGTTCCCTAGTTTCTGCAGCCTCTGGGGCAGAGTGTCACTGGCAAAGCAGTTTCTTCCCTGTTAAAACTCCCAGGTGGTTCTGTGCTCTCCCTGGAAGCCCCTAAGGGACCCCAGGGGAAATATTTCCCACCAGAGTGTGACTCTGGTCTGCATCACAAAGCTCTTTCAGGAGGAGAATTAAGGCAGCCTGGACAATCCTAATTTTGGCATTTCCTAACCTTTGAACCCTCTAATCCTATTAAGGTGCTTCTTAACATAATTATTCAGCAGTTTAATGTAATAATTCTGCTTTTCATAGTCCAGTGAAGGTTGAAACCCTTCTGTGCCAGGTTAGGAGATCATGGGGGTGGCACCACGAGAACAAAATCCGTTCTGGGATTGAATTTGTTTCGCTGGGTATCACAGGGAAGCTGTGGGGTGAGGGGGATTTTGGGAGCCCTCCGAGTGTTGCTGAGCCCTGCAGGGACAGGCTCGGTGTCAGGGAACATCCATCTGGGTGCTCTGCCTGCCGTTGCTGTGGCGATGTGGCCGCTGTCACACAGTGCCCGCGGTGTGGCTGCAGCAGGGAGGTGGCTCCGGCACTCCGGGGAAAAACAGAGCCCCTGGGAGCGGGGAAAAGGGGAACAGATCCCTTGGGAGTGGGGAAAAGAGATCCCCTGGGAGTGGGCAAAAGGAAAAACAGATCCGTTGGGAGTGAGGCAAGGGAAAAACAGATTCCCTGGGAGTGGGCAAAAGGAAAAACAGATCTCTTGGGAGTGAGGCAAGGGAAAAACGGATTCCCTGGGAGTGGGGAAAAGGGAAAACAGATTCTCTGGGAGCAGGGAAAAGGGAAGAGCAGATTCCCTGGGAGCCAAGCAAATCTCCCCAGCCCCAGCTGTGCTGGCAGTGCCGAGCTGGTGGGTGCATCTGCCCACATGCATTCCTGGGATGGGATCCCCTGGTTTGGAGCTCTGGGATCTCCCCCAGGGGCTGGGGGCTGGCAGCCCGTTCACTTGAGGGCCAGCTCTCCGTGCTGCTCGGAGCTGCTGATGCTCGGCACCAGAGCAGAGCCAGCGGGGCTGGAGGGGAGATGCTGGGTGTGAGTTCCATCCCCTGGCTCCAGAGCCCAGGAAAAACCCGTCCGTGCGCTGGCAGCATCCTGCGGACCTCGGGGACGCTCGGGAGGAGCGCGTGTTGCTCCTCTTGCCCCGGGAGCTGGAGGTGTGGCTCGGAGCCGCAGTCACCTCCTCGGTGGGCAGTGCCGGGTCGGGCTCCGATACCGGGAGCCAGCTGGAGCGAGGGTGGGAAGTTTGGGAAGCCATCTGGCTGGGTGTTGTGGTGCTAGAATTGGTCCCGCAGCCGTCTGGCTGGGTGTTGTAGTGCTAGGAATGGTCCTGCAAGCCGTCTGCACGGGGAGGGGTGAGAGAGGGAAAGCTGGGGCTGGGAGAACCTGGGGCTGGGAAAAGCTGGGGCTGGGAGAAGCTGGGGTTGGGAGAAGCTGAGGTTGGGAGAAGCTGGGGCTGCAGGGAGCTCTGTGCTGGGCTCACAGCTCCCGAGCTTCCCGTGCCCACCGGTCCCTGGGCAGCCTCCAGCAGATCCCGCAGGGATACTGGTGAGCTCTGGGCCTATCCACGTGGGAATTTGGGCCAGAAATGGGTGAGGAGTTATGGGAGGGATCCTGCGTCCAAAGGGTGTCCTGGGGGAATCACTAGGAAGAGATTGCCCTGCTCTTCTCGGGGCTGGGGCAGCCTCACCTTGAGTTCTGAGACAGTTTTGGGTGCCACAACACCAGAGAGACCCAAAGCTGTTCCACAGTGTCCAGAGGAGGAGCCGGGGCTGGGGAAGGCTCTGCAGGGCCCCCGAGGGGCAGCTGAGGGCACTGGGCTGGTTCAGCTGCAGCTCAGGAGCTGAGGGCACTGCTCAGGGAAGGAGGGAACGGCTCCAGGGGGGTTGGGATGGAGGGCAGGGAAAGGTTCTTCCCTCCCCCAGAGGTGCTGGGCTCTTCAGGAAATGGGCACGGCCCCGAGGCTGCTCCAGGAGCGTTTGGCAGCGCTCCAGGGATGGACAGGGGGATTGTTGGGGGTCTGGGCAGGGCCAGGAGCTGGATCCATGATCCTTGTGGGTCCTTTCCAGCTCAGAGCATTCCATGATTCCCTGCTGGGATAATGCACTGGCTGTGCCCCCCTCATTTGGGGACTGAAGGGGGATTTTGCCTCTGAGCCTTGTGAGGCACCTGCAGCACAGCTCCCCTCTCCCAACAGCCCTGGCAAGGGGAAAACGTGCTGGGAATGAGCCAAAGAGCTCCTGTTTCCTGCAGAAAGCTCCTGCTGAGATGGGATGGCATGGGATGGGATGGGATGGGATAGGATAGGATAGGATAGGATAGGATAGGATAGGATAGGATAGGATAGGATAGGATAGGATAGGATAGGATAGGATAGGATGGGATAGGAATGGGGCTGGCCAGTGTAAGAACACGGGATGCTGGGCTGCACAATCCCAGCTGTTCCTCAGGCTGTGTGAGCAGGGAGGGGAGCAGCAGCACGGGTGCCTGGAGGAAGCAGCTCGGCAGGGAGTGCTATCTGGAGGGAGCAGCGCTGTAAAACATGGCACCTGCAGGAAAGGGCTCCACTGCAGCAGCGCTGCCTGCAGGGAGAGCAGCAGCGGGGGGAGGCAGCACCTGGGGGGACAGCAGCACAGAACATGGCACCTGCAGGACCTGACACCGGGGGGGACCCTACCTGGAGGCAGCAGCGCTGTGGGGGATGGAAATTCCCAGGAATGGCGCTGTGGGAAATGGCACCTGGAGGGAGCAGCGCCATGGGAGAGCTGTGCCTTGAGCAGTGTGCTGCAGGGGACACAGCTGTGGGGGATACACCTGTGGGGGACACACCTGTAGGGGACACACTGTGGGGGACACTCCTGTGGAGGATACACCTGTAGGGGACACTCCTGTAGGGGACACACTTGTGGGGGACATTTCTGTAGGGGACACACCTGTGGGGGAATGGCACCTGTGGGGGACACACCTGTGGGGGAATGGCACCTATGGAGAAAGTTGGTGTGGCAGGATGGCACCTGGCAGCAGCTCTGCCAAGGGCAGTAGGAGCAGGATTGCCAGGAATGGTTCCATGGTGCAGGAGAACGGCCCCAGGAATGGTGGAATAGGGAATGGTGCCCACTGCCGGGAGCTGTGGGGCAGGAAGGGAGTCCTGGTTGCACAGGGAGAGGGACAGTGCTGCTGGAAGCTGATGTCACAGCAGGCCACCACCCTCAGGGACATCCCAGAGGGCTCTGCAGAGCCCTGAGCGCTTGCAGTGGGAGAAGGGGCATTTCCAGGTGGCCAAGCTGCCTCCCCTGGGAGCACTGCCCCTCTCCCTGGCTGAGGACAGGTATTTGGGATTTCTGGTGCAGTGTGGACCCTGCTTTGTCCCTCTGTCCCCAGGGCCAGCATAGATCAGGGCTTTGGGGCTCTTTTGGGGCAGCTGCCTGGAATGAGTTCTCCCCAGGGAGGGGAGGAGGCTCTTTCTGATCCCAGCTTTGGGAAAGCATCTGGTTTTCCTCGCAGCTGCTCTCCCCACACTCCTGTTCCCCATTTCCCCACACCACCGAGCCTCTCCAATCCCTCCTGGCATTCTGTGCTTCCCTCCTCCCTTTTCCTGGGCTTCTCTGCACCCTCTGCTCTGCTCTGTCACAGCCCCACTGCCTCCCCTCCCTGAGCTGCTCCAGCACATCCCCTCCTTTCCAAGACTTCTGTGCTGCATCATCGAGCCCTGCTCTCCCTGCACTGACGCAAGTGGAAGACACAGGAAGACCAAACCAGGCTGGGGATGTTGCAGAAGGTGGCATAAAAAACTCACTGGAGGCTGGCTCAGCCTCTGCTTGGAGCTCCCAGGCTTGCAGAGGGCCAGGGAACCTCTGCTTGTCTCTTGGAAGTGCTGCTGGCTGAGGCTGCTGCTTTTGCCTCATTCCCAAAGTGCCCCAGAGCTCTGCTGGAATTCCCCAGAAAGGTTTTGGAGGAGCCCTGCGATGGGATGAGCTCCTGCCCTGGGTGGGGAAAGAGTGAGACAGGAATAACCATCAGCAGCCTCTTCCCAGAGCCAGCCTGGAATCTCTGAGGGCATCCTGGTGTAAAATCCTAAAAATCCAAAAGGATCCAAACTTTTCGTGCCCCGAATTCATCCCTAAGGGGAAGAGCACCCCGAGGCAGATGACAAGGGGATGCCAGAGAAAGGTGAATCTGCAGGAAGGGGTGATAAGAGGGTTGTGAATGTCCAAGCAACCACTTCCCTGCCTGGGAAGCACAGTCTGGTGGCCTGGAATAACCAGGATGGGCCAAAGCTTAGGAAAACAGGGCAGCTGCACAAGGCTTTACTTGGCATGGCCAGGACACCCTGATACCAGAGAGGGTGTGGCTGTCCTGTGGGAATGTTGTCACATTCCAGGGCTTCAGAGGCACAAAAGTGCATTTTGGGTGGAGGAGAGATCCAAAATCCCAAGTACACTTTGTGCACCCTGAGGTGTGGGCCTTACTCCTTACCGCCCCACAGAATTGGGGGAAAACTGGGTGAAATTCCCATCCAAGAGGGATTTGTGCTTGTCTGGTGGCACATGGGAGTTCCTGAGCCACCAGCATGCGCTGGGAATTAGGCCATGGGGTCGTGTTTTCCCTCAGTCCCAGCTATTCAGGAATTCCACCCTGCCCCGTTCCGGGCTCATGGCACCGAATCCGCTCCTCAGCAGCTCCACAAGCGAGGGGACAATGCTGGAAAAAGCCTCAGTGCCAGGAGCAGACAATGGGAAAAGCAGAATAAAAGACCCTGAACACAACGTTCCTGCTTGATCCTGCCATTCCCAAGCTGCTGCTGGCACGAGGAAATCTCCGTAGCTTTGTTCCCTGCAGAGGTGGATTTTATTTCAGTCCTGCCAGTCCCTTCTGTGGGCTCGGCAAAGCTCCTTCTGCCTCAGGAAGAGGGGATGGCTCCCATCCACTCCCCTGGGAGCACAGAGCACCAAGGCCTTTCTGGAAGAGGAAAGGATGTCCAGGAGGAAAGCTGGTGAGGAAAGGATGGCGATAATTCCTCTTGGACAGGAGTGAATGACTGCAGAACACAACCTCAAAGTGACCAAGCCATTACATGGCCACCATCCTGTGGATCCTGAGAGGAAATCCTGATGGATCCTGTGGGATTCAGATTCTGTTCTCTGAGCAGTGATGAAAATGGAGCTGATGTGCCCTGCCAAGCCATGCTCTCGTGCTGCCACCGCCACTGCCGTGTCCCCTGCGCTGCTTCTGTGCTACTGCTGCTTTTTGTCCCCGCGGTGCGAGCATGGCTGTCCCCCGCGTGCGGTGCGCAGGGCGGAGCATCCTCTGGGATGTATCCGTGTGTGTGTATCCATGTGTGTATCCCTGTCCACGTGTGTATCCATGGGATGTATCCATGTGTGTGTGTGCACAGCCCCTCCGCCCTCCTGAGCTTCTGGTGTCACCACCCAGGTGGCTTTGTCCCCGTGTGAGTCCCGCCAGGGCTGCTGGGCTGCAGGGAGGATCAGGATAAAGCTGGAGTGAGGGAGGAGGAGCAGCCGTGGCCCAGCAGCCTCCACGAGGCTGGAGAGGGCCAGGAGGAGTGGGGAGCAGGGGGACAGCGGGTGGCAGAGGCTGAAGGGGGTGTGGAGGCCGGGGCTGTGCACTGATGTGACGCTGTCGTCCTTTTTCTGCCCCTCATCAGAGTCCCCTGAGCGGAGCAGGCTGTGAAGGGGGGCTGCCATCAGGTATGTCCGTGTGGCTCCCGCCAGGATATCCCAGCTTCCAGGGGGAGCTCCCGAGGGTGCCAGGGATGGAATGTGGGCACAGGCCCCATGGGGAAACTGGACTGCCTTTGGGGACGATTTTGGGGCAACATGTGCTCACACAATGGTTGGCTGCTGATTTTGCCCCTTCATCCATGCTGGTGTTGAGTATTCCCAGCATTGTCTGGAGCCTTCTCCTGCATCCTGTGTGTGACAGCTGTGCCAGGGTGACTTGGCTGTGTGACAGTCTGGTGGCACAAGGGAGCATTGGCCAGGCCAGGAACCTCGCCATGGTGCTCTGGTTTGCCTCTTCCCAGGGTTCAGGGAGTGCTTGTGGCTCTGCCCTGCTTTAGGGATGAGGGAATTGTGGGAATTGTGTTCAGGGGGTGCCCCACATGTCTCAGGTGCCCAGAGCTCCTTAGCACTTCCCTCCATCAGTTTGTCAGGGCAGAGAGCTCCACGGTGGTGGAGAGGATTTTTGGGAGCCACAGGGACATCTGGAAATCCGAGCAGCCTCAAGGTGATGAGCAGCCCCTGCATCAGCACCAGGCTGGATCTGCTTGTGGCAGCAGGCAGTGACGTGTCCTGGGGCACTCTGTGGTGTCCCAAATTGGAGCAGGGATCAAGGAATGGCTTGTGGCTGGGATGGCTCTGGGAGGGACACTCAGCTCTGCATGGAAGTGCCAAATTCCAGCCTCCAAAGCCTCGTGACAGGTGCTGCCCGTGCCAAGGACACCTGGCCAAAGGGACACCTAGAGTGGCTGGTGTGTGAGGACACCAGTCCGTGGACTGGTGTAACTGGTGCTCAGTGTCCTGGCTGTGCCAGGAGTGGGGAGCTGTGGTGCCCTCGGGTGCTGGGCTGCCTCAGGGGCAGGGGTTTGGCGGACAGGGCACCCCTGGCATCTCCACAGGGCACCCCACGGCATCTCCAGCCTCTCTCAGGGTGGGCATGGCTTTGCCTCTTTGTGCTCAGGTATTCCAGGCCCCACAGGAGACCAGGATTTACTTCTGGCTGGACTTGTGGCTCCTGCTGAGGGAGGCTGGAATGTGGCCTGGAATGCCAGGTGGGAGCAGGGCAGGGATGCCCAAGGATGCTGCCCAGGACACACGGCTGTGCCTCAGGGCTGAGTCCAGGACACTTCTGTCTCTGCATGGTTCCCAGTGGGAATTCCTGGAATTTAGCAGGTTCCAGGCAGTGCCTAAACTCCTCGGATGACAATGCTGGTGTGGCAGCGTGTGTCCTGCTGAGCAAATCCTAACTGTGGAGCCTCCCTGTGCAATCCTGCTCTCCAAAGTGGCTCGGGCAGCTCTGCCCTGTGCTCTGCCTCCTCTTTGTGGCTTTGGGCTTCTCTCCCAGCTCTGCCTTGCTCTCTGACTGTCCATGGATGTCCGTGGGTCTGGATCCACGTGTCTATGGGTCCAGATCCCAGGTTCTGGGAATGCTCCCATGACCCTGCAGGCCATGGTGAGGGGAGAAATTCTGGGGAAAAAGGGAATCTGGGAATGCCCGGAGCTCAAAATGGCCGCCCTGCGCTGAGGGGAGAAACAGGCCCAGAGCCCACGGTGTGGGGAAAAACAGGCCCAGAGCCTGTGATGAGGGGAAAAATGGGCCCAGAACCCATGGTGAGGGGAAAAACAGACCCAGAAACCATGGTGAGGGGAAAAATGGGCCCAGAGCCCACGGTGAGGGGAAAAATGGGCCCAGAACACATGGTGAGGGGAAAAACAGGCCCAGAGCCCACAGTGAGGGAAAAAAATGGGCCCAGAGCCTGTGATGAGGGGAAATTCCAGGAAAAAAATAGGGACTTGGGAATGATGGGAATGCTCCTGAGACCTTGCAGGCCATGGTGAGGGGAAAAATGTTTGGATGAGGGGAGTGCAGCTTTCCCTCCCAGCATGGGTAGGACAGAGATGTCCGGTCCCTGCCGCCCATCCCTGCATCCCGAGGGATTCCCGGGGGTAATGCCATTGTCCCTTGTTCCCCGCAGATCTCCGGCCTCTGCCCGATGTAGCCATGACTGGGACCTGCACCCGGGAGTGCACAGAGTTCGGCCACTCCGACACCTGCTGGATGCCTGGCCAGTCCTCCCCCAGCCGCAGGCCCAAGAACGCCCTCAAACTCTCCACTTTTGTGCCTTACCAAGACAGAGGGAGTCAAGAGCAAGTCGGGAACGGCAGCCCCAGACTGTCGGAAGAGCGCAGCACCAAAATGGCCAACCTCCGCCTGCTCCCCACGTACAGTGCCTTCTCCAATAGTAGCCATGAGCCCTGCAAGGACTCTCCCATGGAGGAAATTCCTCTCACCCAGACCTCGGACTTCCAGCCAGCCACCACCCCCTCAGCGCAGACCACCAAGAGGGAGATCTACCTGTGAGGCTGGGCGTGAGGGGCAGGGAGCAGAGGCCAGAGGAACATTTTCCACTTCGATGCTTTATGGGCTCCGCTTCTCCAGGCAGGGGGCTCTGCGGGGAGCAGGGCAGGGTGAGGCAGGGATGAGAGGAGCGCCTTTTTAACCCCGTGTTGCCCTGGGGCTGGGGGTGGGTGGATGGGGAGGATGAAAAGCATCCCCAACCCCGATTGCCGAGCATCCTGAACTGCTGCCGGGGAGGGCTGGGCAGGCTCCTGGTGCGGAGGGCACGGAGAAGGGAGAGAAGGGCTTACGTACCAAAGGTCCACGCAGAGCTGGTGGAGTTCCTGGGGCATAGGACGAGGGGTGTCCCCGAGCACGGGGGGAGCCAGCTGCCTGTCTCTTTGCTGTAGACTCCTGTAAATACGAATCTTATAGGAATGACATTCAAGTCCTGCCTGATCGCAACTTTTTATTGTCCTTGGAACGAAAAAAAAAAAAAAAAAGACATTTAAAGAGAAAACAAAACAAAATGAAATGAAAAAAAAAAAAAAGCAGACAAAAAAAAAGAGGAAAAACAAAACAAAGCAAAAAAAAAAAAAGAGAGAAAAAAAATAACAAACCACAGGGAGCAAGTTCCAGCTTTTAATGGTTCCTGCGTGGAAGAGCCCCTGGGAGCGCAGCGTCCGGCCCGCATTCATGTTTTATATTGTAAATAGAGATGTGATCAGTCCCTGAAACAGCAGCTGAGGAGCTGGAGGAGAGGGGCAGCATCCTGGCCGGACTGTAGGGACTTTGCTGTTTTTTCAGCCTGGATCTCTTTCTGAACGTTGTCACTGTGCCCACAAGCTGCAGGGTCCCTAGGGACTGCCCGGCGCCATAGGTGGGGGCTGCTTTGGGGGTGTGCGGGGGTCCCCGGTGGTGGCCCTGCGCTTGGCGGGTGGAGGAGGCGTGGGGAAGCCCTCAGTCAAGGGACCGGCTGGGTCCGGGGAGGGGATGTCCCCAGGAAGGGACCGGCTGGGTCCGGAGAAGCCCTTAGTCCACCTCTGCTGTCAAGGAGGTCGCCAGGGGCTCCGGCTCCCAGCCCATCGCCTCGGGCCTCCTCCAGGGCAGAGGATGCCCGCTAGGCCAGGCTGTGCTGTGCCCTCGACCTCCGTCCCACCCGCCTGTAAAGCCACCATTGCCTTTGTGAGGAGGAGCTTTGTCTCAGGGTCACACCGGGGGCCGCCGAGCCCCTGCCCGCTGGACTCCCGCTGCCCTTAGGCCGCAGGGCCACTCTCACGGGGTCCAGCTTTCTCTTCCATTGTCAAAGGTCCACCGGCCTCCCCAGCAGGTCCCCGCTGCCCCGGCCTCCTCAGCTCCCGTGCAGGGTCCCCAAGCAGAGGAGCTCCTGTCCCTCACAGGGCTCCCCACAGGGGGACCCCTGCCTCTGTCGCTGCTCCCTTGGCAGCTGGGGCACAGTGCTGGTTTTGGGGTGCACCCCTGGCAGGAGGGGTCCGGGCCACTTGCGTCTCATTGCTGGGCAGCCCTTGCCAGTCCTCGCTCGCCGGGTGCGGGAGGGGCCGTGCTGCACCCTTGTGCTTCCCGTCTCCAGCTCTGGCATCTTCCTGAGGGATTGAGGAGGGCAGGATGGCACATGCTCGGGCCCTGTGGGGCTGGTGTGGGGCTCGGCCCAGCTCTGGCGGCACAGGGCTGGGCTGGGCCGGGGCAGGGCCTGCCCTGCCATAGCTGTAGTGCCTGTTGGGACCTCCCTGCCCAGCCTCCTTCCCCTCCAGCACCCGCTCTGAGCAGCTCCTCTCCCTCAGATGGGGTGGTGGCAGGACCGCCCGAGGGGACACAGTGCCAGCCGAGCCCGGGGGACAAAGGAAAGGCAGCAGAAGGCACTTGCTCACACCCGCTGCGTCATGTCCCTCGTGTCCCTCGTGCCCCAGCCCTGCCTCCCCTGAGTGGTGTCGCTGCCACTCCGCGGCCCCGGCACCTGGCGGTGCCACCCGGAGGAGGCAGGACCCTCCTCCCGGCTCCCGCTGCTGCTCCTGCCCAGCCAGGTGTCCCTGCAGGTGGGCAGGATTCTCCTGGGGGATGTCCAGCCACCCCCCCTCCCCGGCTGGGATTCCTGCTCTGCCCCGCGGGGCCGCGTTCCCCCGCTCTGGCTGCCTGAGCAGGTGCCGCTCCTGAACTCGTTTTTATTGTAGCTCTGTAGTTTCAGGGCCAAACTGGGCAGAATGTGCAATTTGGCCGCGCTGGCCACGATCTTTGACTCCACTGCCAACTCGGCTGCTCACGCCTCCCCTGGGCTCAGGCAGTGGCAGTGTCCAGTGCTCCTCTTGGGGACCCCTGGGAGAGCCACATCCAAAGGGGGCTTGTCCAAGACCACCTTATCCCGGCGGGTGGGCTCCCTACCTTGTGCTGGGGTCTCCAGAGGGATCCCTGTGGCTGGAATTGCTGTGTTGTCTTCTGGAGCACCTGGCGATGTCCTCAGTGCGAGACCGGTGTGGGGGGAGGGGAAAGCGCAGAAGGGTCCCCGAGGGATGGGGGTGGGGATGTGTTTGGGGTTTGGGGGTGGGTGAGTCCTGAGGGGATGCACAGAGGGCTGTAGGGGTTTGAAGGGAAGCACAGTGGGGCCAGGATTGGGTGTCTGAGGGTGGAAAGGGGTTCTTGGGGCACTGGGTGGGTGTGTGGGGAAATCCAGAAAGGGCAGTGGGACCAGTGGGGTGCCAGGGGTGCAGCGGGATGGGTCCCTGGGGAGGAGAGGGTGCTGGACATCAGTCCTGGGAGAGGGGTTTGAGGATTTATCCCTTGGGGAAGCTGCCAGTGTGGCTGGGGATCAGTCCTGGGGGAGGGCGAGGAAGAGGTGCTGTGGGAAGAAGCTATTTGCACAATTATAAGCCAGAAGGATAAAGCCTCTGTGCACGTGGGGGGAGGACAGCTCCCCACGGGCTCCAGTCCAGACAAGCACAGGGAAGAGGAGGAGGAGGAGGAGGAGGGTTCACTGTATCTCACACTGCACTAGGACAAGCCAGGGGGGAAAACCAAAGGTGGGAGCCAGGGAGCAGGCGGGCTGCGCGGGAAGGATCTAAGCGACCCCTTTGTAGCTCTTCAGTGTTGGTTCTATTTATACGAGATTTCATTTCCTTGCTTGTGATGCCTTGTTTTTTGTACAGTTTTATGTACATGCAGGTGTAGCTTTTCTAAAGGAGAAATCCTATGGCAGAGTAAAGTACCCCCACTATTTTTCAGATGGTGCCCTATGTCTAAGGCGACGCCTCTTGCTAAGGTTGTACTGCTCAATGTGTGATGCATTTCCCTGTGCGGGGAAGCCCTCGGGCCTTGGGCTTGGTTTTCCCCGGGCGCTGTGAGCACAATTGATTCCCTTGTAACTCTTTCTGTTCGGAGCCGTGAGCATGACACCGTCGTGATCCCCCCTTTCCGTTCTCCCCCTGTTCCGTTCGTTTGCTGAGCTGTCAAGATGACCAACTCCATTGTAATTAGCCCTTCCTAAAGCTTTACAATAAAAGTGTGAAAACCCGGCTGCCTGGGCCTGGCTGCTTCCTGAGCGTCCTTTGGGGTTTTCCTGCCTTCCTGCCCTGCTCCTGGCTCCCTGTTGTCCAGCTTGAGGATGTTTCTGCACAAGGACAAGGAGGATCAGCCCCCAAAGCACTTTGTCACAGACCAGACTCCTTCAAGGCTGGGTTGGGTGGGGTTTGGATCATCCTGCTCCAGTGGAAGGTGTCCCTGCCAGCCCAAGCCATTCCATGATTCTGGGATTGATTTTATCATTGAAACCCAAATATTTCGATGAAAAAACACCCCCAGACCTGAGGCCACCCACTGCTGTCACCAGCCAAGGTGGGAATCAGGGAAAATCCCATCAAAGCTCTCCAGATCCACTCCAATCTCCACCACCACTCCTTGGAGACTTGCTCCATTTCCCACCATCTCTTTTCCCAGGCATGGCTGGGGTTTTTTCGGGTATTTCAGACTCTTTGGAAACATCTGGGCCTCTCCAAACCAGGGCACATTTGTGGCTCTTCCCATCCCAGCTCCTCCAGCCATGCCTGTGGGGTTTCGCTGCCTGCCTTTGCAGAGAATCCCAATGATCCTGAGCTTTCCTGGCTCAGGGTAGGGTTGTTCCCCTCTCTGGTGGGTTCCATACAGCTGTGGCACATCTGGGCTCACACACAGCCTTGCACCTCTCCCTGCTCAGCTCTGGGCTCGCTGTGGTTGGATCACCAGGCAAAGACTGGAAAACTCCAGGAAGGAAGAGCTCCCATGTGAAGATGAAGCTCAGGCTCCCCTGTGGTTTGCAGAGACTGCTTCTGAGCCATCCTCTCCCCAGGGCTCTGCAGGGCCACCAGAGGGGACCCGCTGCCCCCATTCCTGAGGGGCCACCCCTTGTGGTGAGGGCTGGGGGGCTCTCAGCTGCTCCTCAGGCAGGGATGGGAGCAGGGAGGTGTCTCCAGGGATCCTGGGCAGCCCAGTGCCCTTTGCTGCCATCCAAGGAGAGAGGATCTGGGTGCTGAGGGTGGTGCCAGGCTGGCACAGATGGCACAGAGGGTGACCAAAGGGTGCTTTCATAAGCAGAGAGAGTGCCAGGCCCTCCCTGTCCGTGCTGAACATTCCATGTCCTACAGTTTCTCCTCACACTCCCTCCTCTTCCTCAACCATCCCAGGATACCCAGAGCCCTCCCTGACCCCATCTGTGCCTCCTTCCCCTCCCTGCCAGCCCTTTTCCACCCACTCCCTCCCCTCCTCGATCCCTCCTTGCCTCTCCTCCCCGTTTCTGTGCTCTCCCCTCACCCCACATCGGCACACGAAGCCTTCCCGCTCCTCCGGCACAGCCCAGAGCTCGCATCCAGCCGGGCTGGAACCCTCCGGTTTCCATGGCAGCACACATCAATTACCGGCTGGGAAGGGGCCTGCAGATGCTGCGGGTGCTGCAGCTGCCCAGCACGGCCGGGGGCTTGGGCACAGGATCCCATCAGCAGCACCCTACGGATAGGATCTGGTGCCCACAGAGCCCCACAGAGCAGGAATGGGCACAGGGACCCCATCAGCACCATCCTCAAGATGAGATTCAGTGACCACAGAGCTCCACAGAGGGATATGGGAAACAGAAATGGGCTCAAGGATCCCATCAGCAACACCTTGGCAATGGGATCTGATGTCCAAGGAGCCCTGTAGTGGGGTGAAAACCAGGAACCTTCCACCCCAGGGCTGTCCCACCTGCCTGGGCTCCATGGAGTGGCTGCTGTGGCCTCGGTGTCCCTGCTCATTCCTGGGGATTCATTCCTGGCTGGAGGTGGAGGAGCTGGAAGCTCCTGAGCACCCCTTGGTGGCTCCCCCGGTGCTGGGGCACCTGCAGGGAGGGGTGAGGGGTGAGGGGTGGGGACAGCCTGTGCCAGGCTGGGCTCGTGCCCAGGCTTTGCTGTGATCTGGCTTTTCCTGGTACAGCTGGTTTAATTGGGTCCTGGCTTACAGCAGGAGCTGGGAGTGTGCCAGGCCAGTGACATCCATTTTGACGGGAAATTTAATTCCTGTGCTCCCGAGGCCTGACCCCGCAGCCCCCACTGTCCATCTGTCTGCACAGACCTGGCAGGGTCACTTCCAGGCCTTGCATGGTAATGGGGATGAGGTTTGGGATCGCTTGCTGGCTCCTGCAGTGCTGTGGCGCCATTTCCTCCGTGGCTGCCTTTCCTGAGGGTTTTCCCAGCAGGACTTTGCTCAGCCCTAAGCACTGGGACGTTTAAAGCTGCATTTTTAGCAGCCACAGGAGCACAGGAGGGTTGGAAAGGACTTTGGAGATCATCTCATCCCATCCCTGCCACGACAGAGACCCTTCCACCATCCCAGGCTGCTCCAAACCCTGTCCAACCTGGCCTTGGACATTTCCAGGGATCCAGGGGCAGCCAGAGCTTCTCTGGGCAAACCTCAGGGCCTCACCCCCATCACCGTCTGTGCTTGTGTGTTCCCTTCTCCAAGCTCCTCGTTCCCAGAGCAATGGGCATTTCTGGGAAATGGAGCCAGGTGGGATCCTCAGAACAGCCTGCTCCATCCTCACAGAATCCTCACAGAATTTAAAAGATGCTGAGGTGTTCCTGGGCCAAGCAGCTGCAGTGTGAGCCCAGCAGAGCCCTGCCCAGAGCTGGCTGAGCAGTGAGCACCCAGCAGGGTGGATTTTTCCTCGGATGAGCGATGGGACAGCTCTTTCTGCTGTGATGATGGCCACAAATCCCTCCTGGCGTGGAAGCAGGGCTCTGCATCACCGCTGAG